>JAPMOR010120882.1:93091-142454 GCA_026543865.1 Argiope aurantia | reverse complement strand
AACTAAATCACTGACTTTTAAGAGTTAATTTCAAATCACTTAAACTGACTGATTTATGAAGATTTGAATATCACTATTCAATAAAAAAAGGATAATTTTAGATTTTTCATCGTTTCAAAGAAAATACGCCAATAAGCGCGCAGGTTTTTGAAGATTAATTGGCCTAAGATTATGAAAATGATGAGTTTTTCTAAATATTTAACATTTAAAACTTCATAAATAAGTCTTAGTTGATCGTGGAAAATAAAAACATTGATTCATTTATTTAAAATCTGGTGTGTCCAGAATATTTCTCAGAATATGATACCTTACTGCATTAAATTTAGACTTCATAATTTTTGAAATATATTTATAAGCAGGAACAAAATATTATTATTGATTTCATTTCAATCCTTTTGAAAGCAAAACTAAAAACTGAATTTTATGCTTAATCTCAGAAATTTTTGTTGAATTATTGTTTGAGATATTACATAAATTATGAAAAATATTTTGTAGTTCACATAAGACTTAAATACCGAGCAATTCTGTTTGCAGTACTCATATTCAATAATAATAATAATAAATAAATAAATAACAATGAAGATGATAAATAAAATAAAACGCTTGGTTTTATTAAAAATATCTTTATATTAATTGCAATTTCAGCATTTCCCCTTTAAATTAAAGTTGAAATTTTGCCCGAAATGACAACAAATTAGCAAAATATATATAGTAAATTGAACGAAACGATCTAAACAGCATAAGTTTGGTATGACTATCAAAATTTGAAGATTAAAAATGTTTTGTTTGAGAATCCTTTAAGAGACCAGTTACTTAAAATATTTAATTTAAAATTGTAGCGAGCGATAATACTGGCGAACCGGCTGGTCGCCAAAGGCGGCTAGTCGTTAATAATTGCAAAAGTGTTCCGGTGCAGGATTTTGTGCACGAACTGACTTCTCAAATATGTCCCATAAATGTTCGATGAGATTTATGTCGATCGATCTATATGGCCAGATCATTCCCTGGAATTTCCCAGAAAGTTCTTCAAACCAATTATGGACCTTACATGTCGCATTTTCATCCATAATGCTTCCATTGTTGTTTGTGTATTTGAAATCCATGAATGGCTGCAAGTGGACTCCAAATAGTTTCACGTAACTATTTTCAGTCAAAAATCGGTTCAGTTAGAACAGAGAATCCAATCCATCCCATATAAAAACAGCATACACAATTATGAAGCTACTACCAGCAAGTACAGTCCCTTTTTGGCAACTTGGGTCTGTGATTCCGTAGGATCTGCGTTACACTCGAACCCTACTATAAGCTCTTATCAACTGAAATCTTGACTCATCTGACCAAATCGCGGCTTTCCAGTCGCCTAGAGTTAATATATATAGTCAAGAATCCAGGAGAAGCGCTACAGACGATGTCGTGTTGTTGATAAAACCACCCAAGACGGTCTTCTTCTATCATAGACCATTAATGACAAATTTTGCCGCTATGTTCTAATGGACACATCCGTCGTACTTCTTGCATTGATTCCTGTGGTATTTTACACAGTGTTGTTTGTCTTTGACACTGACAATTTCTATGAGAACTTTGCTAGTCTCGATCTTTAAGTGCAGACAGTCATCCTCCATATTTATCCTAATGGGAGATTATACCTAAAATTAAATATTTTCGACTAACTCTTGACATTATTGGAAAAATGTTGAATTCCCTAACAATTTCTGAAATGAAATGTCCTTTGCGTATAGCTCCAACTACCATTCCGCGTTCAAAGCCTGTCATTCCAATCGAGCAGCCCTAATCACCTCAGAAACCTTTTTAGATGAATCACTTGAATACAAATGAAAGACCTGCCAATTCACTGCCCATTTAAACATTTTGTATGCGATATTACAGTTATCTGTATATTTTCATAATACTAGCCTAGGAATATTTGTCTCTTCAGTATAATATGAATTGTTGTAAGAAAATTCAATATTATAGCGTGATAATGGTTTATACTTAATTTATTTATCTTATACGAATTTAAAAATTTTGTTTTTAATTATAAGAATATTAATGAGCTTACAAGAATGCATTCAATATAGCTGCAACGCGCGTGATTACAAAGCCGATAGCTAAAGCAATGAAAAATATTTATAAAAGAAGAAAACATTAAAGATATAAAATTGATATCATTAAAAAGCTAATAGTTTGAATTTTAAATCGGTGTAAGAATATTTTGTATGTAATAATTTGCTTCTTAATGATTGAAGAAAACCTTAAAATTTCATTTAATTTAAAAGTCCTTTCTGAGTGAACATCTACAATCCCATGAAATAGCTTCCTGGAAAATTGGGTAGCACTTTCTCCAATAGTATTCCAAATTTTTCCATCAACTATATAGAGTAATCTTTGTCTGTTTCAATTTATACTCAGTATCAGATTAAGATGTATTATTATTAATATTATTTTCTTGAATTAGTTATTAAAAATTACGAAATATACCTTTTTAATAAATTAAAATTTGTCCTCTTAATTACAAACCTTTCAAGAAGCAATTCCACTGCCCAAGAACAATGTAAACACATTTTCTTGAGGCAGTATTTCTTCAGAAAGGAAAAAGAAAATAATTAAGATATAGGAAAACAGAAAGCGAGAGTGTAATGGGTAGAACTAATTTGCGACCGAAAGCTAACATAGAGTCAAGGTCGATCTTTTCCAAGATCAACACTCGGTTCGTTCCAAGGGTGGAGATAAACGGACAAACCCGAAATTAGTGTGGAATACTTTTCTCCTAAAAAAATTTAGTTTCAGCCTTGACGAATCTGCCGGGTGCGGCCCGTAAGGTGAAAAGTGAAAGCCAATGATGCATCGAAATGTGAAGAAGAAAAAAAAAGCGTTTAAGAAACGACAATGGCAAACAAGAAAGGTTACTGTGGAAGTAGAATTGTGGGTCAAAAACGACAGATCTTTTGTTCCGATTCGAATCTCATTTTGAGTGGAAAAAACGATGTTTATCTGAAGGCGAAATAGAGTGAGTAGGAGAAATGAAGCAATTTTTGATTAATTCGACTTTTCTCCTATGGTCTAGATTCCATCACTACTGCTGCCTTGAAATTGACGAATTAACAAATTTATTTCTGAAAGAAAATAGAGATTGGAAATTGTGTAGGACACTTTTCATTTTCAATTATTTATTTCAAGCATTTAATTTTCTTTCAGATTATAATAAATTGTCATAAATCAAAGAATTTTTTCTTTTTATGTTTATTTATGAATGAAACTAATTAGAAAAAAATTGTTGGCCAAAACTATAGATATATTTCAAACTTATTTAATTTTTTTTTCAATTCTACAGACTATTATATTTATAGATATATCTGAAATTCGATTCTTATAATATTTCACATCGATTTCCGTCCTAATGCACTTTTTTATTTTTTATTGGTAGTTTTATTTTGTTTGTTTCTTAATTAACAAAGCTAAAAATAATTAACAATTCAACTGGGAATTCTTGAAGTAAATTCCTAACTTTTGAGTTTGACTAATTAACATTTCATACAAGAAAATAATGTTATTGAAACCGTTTACAGCTATTAAATGATAGCTATCTGTAGAATCAAATCAATCTTTCTTTGAAAATTTCCTTGTTGTTTAAAAACTCCACTTAAATGATATTGTACTGTTAAAAGTCCAATAAATCATAATCTGTGCAGAATTTCAGTTAGTTTTGTAGATAATGTCAAATATTTTTATGAAGATAAAGCATTGATGAGAAAAGTAGGTTGTTATGTTTGTCAAATATGATCAATTGTCCTAATTATTCTGACATTTCGATAAACTTTTCAATAAAATTACTGTCCTTTTTTTAAAAATAAAATAGTGTATGGATAGGCGCATTTTGATTAAATCTAGGCGATACATTAGTCATTCAAAGATTTTTTACACTGAAATTCACTTTTAATTTTCAGTAATCCAATGAAAATTTACGTAACATTCTAAGGTCTTATTTTTTAGTTTAGCATTTGTTGTTAATTATAAAAAAATTAAATCCTTAATCATAGAAAAATGTTTCAAGATTTTATTCAATACATTAAAATATTTTGACCATTTTTCTGATATGTCAGACATTATTATTTAGGAATTAAATCATAGATGTTTCTTTACAAAAAATGTAAGAAATATCATAGTTATTTAAATTTTAAACATCGAATTAAGAATATTTTATACCAATAAGAAGTAAAGCCTTCTAATAAAAGAAATGACGAATGAATTAAATTTTACTTATTATAACGAAGAATGAGAAGGAGTTTAAGTATTATAACGGCAAATAAATTTCATAGGAACAAATGTACTAATGTTGTCAAATATTTACAGCAGGGAAATTATAGTTTTATTTTTTTCATTAAGAGTTTACTTACACTGTTTTCCTTATGCATACCATCTTTATATTAAAAAGTATTATGTTATAAGAGCAATGATGTCGTCTTTGAAGTGAATTTCCCAATGCTTAAAAGATATATATTAAATGAGTCTGGTTGCTTCATAAAAAGATATTGTTCTTACATTCTAACAAATTATTTAAGTTAAGATCGAATGCAAAAGTAAAGGTACTTTATAAATTTTAAATCTGATTTTTTTGGGTCAAATATTCTTAGATTGTGGGAAAACCTTAAGTTTCCTTAGTTTGTAGCTATGAAATTCATCCCAGTAATTTTATAGTTTCAAAATGGGACGTTAATGCTTAATAAAATGCCGTATATTATTGACTTTTGTATTTAGAGGATATATTAACATGTTTAATTGATAATTGTCATGTCTAAAGGATAAAAAAACACATTTGAGAAACAGCATGATTGCTTCTGAAGTAGAACTTATTTGAATGAAGTTGTTTTAGTGTTTCGGGGATATAAGGTCTAATTTACAGTTTAATTGCAGCATGAAAAACCATAGGCAGTTATTCCGACGCGCCCGAAGGCACCTTGGTAAATCTGAATGACTGGATGCCGCGAGAGTATTGCCGAGAATTAAGATAGAGTTCTAAGAGCCATCACAGGCTACGGTACAATCCCTCATGTAAGAGAAACGTCCCGTCTGTTTCTGTTCACATCAGGGTTGCGAAAACCATTCACCATACCTGAAGCTTTTTATCACCATGTCTAAGGTACCATGTCACAGGAGGGCAACGTAAGTTAAATATTAATAATCCAGAATCATCTTTATAAATAGTAATATTCTCTTGCGGAACGAGAAAAATTACCAAGAAAACAATTCATAATTGCAATCAATTCTCTTTCAGTTTCAATAGATAGTTCTGGTTTAAAAGTATTAACTTACCCCAAATAAGCAAATTTAAAGAGAATGAACAGAGTTTAATATAAGCAGTGTCATGAAAAATAGTCTTCCTTCCTTATCTTTAGAAGATGGAATTCCTGATATTTTCTCTGCTTTTTGTTTTTCTTTGCCAGCCTAAGGATGCTCTCAAGCAATTCTCTGAAAATACATTAAAACGTTTTTCTGTTAACAATAATAATAATTTGCCTTGGTGCAAAAACAAAACAGCAACGACTTCGTAACGATAATGATGATTTTATACTAAATAATTTCTTTCTTTCATTCATTGAGTTCCAATTGCATAAAATTATGTTTTCACTTACTTTTTGATTTCTCTTTTTCCATATAGAGCCCCATTTTTATGAATTGATTTATATTCCATTAAGCTATAAACTATTTCTAAATCTGAAATTGATGTGAATTTATCCTTTAAGTAATAATTTTTATTTGAAAATAAACGATTATGAAACTCATTTCATTTTTTTAAATCTTATTAAAAGCCTCTTAAATGAAAAATAAAATATGCAATAGGCTAGGAAAGGCCTTTAGTATTCAATTTCGCTACATAAAGTAATAAAATAGCAATACATATTCACTACTTTTTATCTATTTCCGAATGACTGCCATTAATTCTCTTGAAAATGGGGATGGTCTCTGTTTAGGAGCGATAAAAAAAAGATTGATGTGAACTTTTCTCTTTTTTCTGATATGAGCTAAAGATATGTACGAATATAGTAGATTTATTCCGTGAAATTTAGGATGCATCTGCTTGAAATGCATTAAGGCTGAAGATGATAGGATCAACAATAAATCACTACTGACTTGTCATGTGGACTTACTTTTCAAAGGCATTTTAATTGATAACTCAAAATGAGTAAAAGGCAAAACAATAGACAAGAAACAGAGATATATAAACCGTGCATTTTTATCAAATGCATGTCTTTTTATGTTAAATTTACATACAAAGATAGAAAAATGGAATCTTTAATGAATATTTGCTTAATCTATCAAATTCCTAAATATTAAACGAGTTTAATTGATTAGAAGTTTTATTTTCATTATGACGGCTGGATTTGACTCGGTAACGTTTTGTTCTTGTTTACAGCAACAGCTATTTTTTTCGGCCTTATTGTATTTAAATTTTATTGGATGGATTATAATAAAGGAAAGATTAAAGTATGTAATTAACGGTGAAATAACATCAAAACTATTCAGGATTATAATACATTATTCACTATAATTTTTGCAAATGACATGCAAATGAATTTATCTTTAAGGATACTGAAAAAATAGGCTAATGTTGATGAAATGCTTTAGCTAGTGATTCTGTAAATTAAACGAAAGTTAATAACTCAAAAATAGAAATTTAATATTTATATGTAAAGTAACTGAAATTTTTCTCTCGTTTAATAACATACATATCGAAAAACTAAATGGGTGAGGGATATAATATATGTTCAAAATCAAAATCTTACAATAGTTTGTTTTGTAACAATATTTCATTTTGTAAGAAAAATAATTAAATTTAATAACTTTAAAACTAAGTGAAAATGCAAAGAAAAAATTATCAGTCAGTTCTCTTTTGGCTTTAGTTTATTTAGATTTATGTTCAATTTGAACTTTGGTTACATGATGAGGGAAACACCTTGGCATATATCTCAATAATCTAAATTTCCACGTCAGATTCTCAATGGCAAATTTTATAAACAAAATTCTATTTGTTAAATTATTAGGAGGCATCGAGTTGGAAAAATTCTTCGGACCCTTCAGAGTTCAGTGATGTCAATTTAATTTTCTCTTGTATTGAATTAGTTTGGTGAGACATTTAACTATCTGAAAGCTGTTCAAAATTATATCATGCTTATTAGCACAAATGTTGCACAATATCTCTAAGATATTTTCGATTTTCTGAATGCTGAACAATATCATAGAGATATTTAAGAGTATACTTATAATTTCTGATAGACAATACTCTCAGTAATAGCCTTTTCAGTAACTTATAACACAAATTAGAACAGAATAGAAGTTAATCTAACATATATCATATTATTTGCACAAACTAATAACTTTTTTTCAGACGAATAGATTATATTGTTTTAAGTACATATATTATTATATAAAAATATCAGCAGAGCTTGAATTTCCAATGAGTAGTGTTGTTAATAGTATCTCTTTGGTATCCAATACTAAATAATAAGAAGAAAACTTTATATCACTTCGTAAACTATTTTCGGACTTCAAAATATTTTTTTTTTCATTGAATTCCTTTTTTTTCTTCTAAATTTTTGGCCAAAGAAGGGAACCATGCTTTCTACATTAATGGCCATAATGAACCTTTTTGAAATTGAATACAGTATTGACGAGCGATGTCTAGTTAAATATTTCTCAAACATCAGCTTCAAGGAACTCTTATTGCATTAGAATAACATATTTTACTCAATTAATGTTGAGTATCCAGTATGCTTCGAAAAAAACTATAAATTCTGCATCTGCAGAAAATAAATTAGGATGAATATGAACATTGTAGAGTTTACAAGCATTTTGAAATTTTATTCGTTTTGTTGGAATTTCAATCAAAAGAATTTCAATCGGGCTAAACTAAATATTCGCCATTTCTCTGCTTGTGGATCAACCGAAAAGAATAATTATATTGACATTAAAAATATTGTCTGCTTCTTGTCTTTATACACCACGCCCAGTAAATAAATGCATGCAGGCTAAACTATATATTTTCCATTAAAATCCTTTCAACCCATCGTCCGTCTTTAACTTGAAAATGATAACAACTATATGTATGTAAGTGTTGTCAAAGTAGAATAAAATGGCTATCTGATGAAATGTCAGAGTTCCTATTCAGTTCATGATACATAGTATAGGGAAATATAAGTTGCAAAGTTATAGAACATTATTAATTTAGAACAAAAAGATACTTGGTGTACATTAATAAAAAGGAAAAAACGTTTAAAATGCACAATTGCTTGTTTACGATTTACAAAACTATTAAGAGACTAAATGTTTCATAATACAATTGATAAAAAAAACTAATTAACACAAATACTTTTATTTTCTGTATTCAAATTGTTCGGCTTTAGCTGCAATACAAATTTTGACTCTTGTTTGAATTTCACATTAAAAATTGTTTTATATCAGATGCTACAATGGCATAGAATTTGAAAAGTGTTTCTATTTATTGGATGTGATTCAAAATTACATTATTCCTATTTGTACAAAATCTCTCAGTATCTCTTGGATGTTGCTCGATGTCCTGAGCGTGAGAATCAATAAGTCGTCGAAGTTTATGCAATGTTGATGAAGGTGAAGTGTATTAGTCACATACATTTGTTATTACAATTATTTCCATCGAAAATATTCTTTAACACCATCATATTCGTGTCATCATCATTCGTCATATCATCATCAGATCTACTAAAATATCGCCTAGTCAGACAACCCGACACTCTTAAATGTATCACAACACTTTGAAGGGTCTCTTAAATGTATCACAATGCTATGAATATCATTGATGAAAGATGAAAGCCATCATGAAACTTCTACTGATTTCGTCTTGCGACAAACGACCAAACGACAAATTTGCACATTTTGCATATTGCCTTCTCTGTTTGTAAAGAGAGTCAATAAAATAACGCTGATAACCAAAGTCCTCTTGATAAAGCAATTGCGTGAGATACCACGTACCTAAGATACAGACTAGTGTTTTTTTATTTCAGATATAATATTTTTCTTCTTTCTTCCGTGTTTCGGGATGTCAATGCGAACTGGTAAATGGGTGTTTTAAGCGCCCGGTTCTTATTATTAATGAGCTCAAGGTGTTTTTTCTTCTGTAATTTACAACTTGGACTGGCACCTCTTCATCGGGAAATATGTGACTAGTAACTCCCATCTTATACCATATGACTGATATTTCTCATCTTATGCCATTTTCGAAAAAGAAAAGTTAATTTTCACCAAGTGGCGCTGTAAATGATCTCATTGAGTAATTCAGAGAGCTTCTAGATACCATTTTCATGGTTATAACTGCTTAATATATGTACTTATGTAATATTAACAAAAATTTGGTTTTCGGGCAAAAGATTTTATCACCATTATTACATTAATATATAACAACTTATTACTGTTATGGAAAATTTGGAGATTGAAGTTCCCAAAAATCAAATTTAAAGAGGAAATATTTGTAGAACATGACACAAATAAATTACTGTTAGATGTTATTTTTACTGATATAATAGATGAAACTGAAAGGGAAAGTATAAGACTGCTGCATATTAGGGAAATTACTAAAATTCGAATTACAAAAACATAATAAAGCTAACATTAGTAACATTTAAATTGCGAGACCGACAATGAGCTTGAAAGTTCATTTTCTACATTTTAGTAAAGAGTATTTTCTTTAAAAAATGGTTTTTATTGAGATATAAAGAATGCTGATAAATATTACCAAGGAAGATATATATTACTGTGATGGTCAACTATCGTTAAGACCTAAAGCGGGACTTCGTTAAAAACAGATAAACGAGATACGAGCTAAAGGTAGCATGAAACCAAAGGTAACCGATTTAGCAGTCAAAATCCGCAAAATGTAGATTGGCAATGCTATAGACTAATGACTTATTGCAATTTTGGTTTAGTCAATTATTTAAAAAATTAAATAGTATTATTTTATTCATCAGTATATCATTCAAACAAAATACAACTAAAATTTATAAGAAAACTGAGCATACCATAGGGGGGAGGGAAAATGAGGTCATTTTCGGTCTCCAAAGCGCCAAAATGTATAAAATCGTCCGGACAGCACAGTTATTAGGATTTCTTTTGAAGACATGCATTATTTTTAATAACAAATATTATTACCCAAAGCTCAATGAATAATACTTCTTCTCACATTTGTTTACCGTAAAATATTTTCCAATAATTGCGGCAAAATCCCGGATTTAGAACCGGCGATCCCTTGAATCCAGATCGTCTTAAGTACGAACCCAGCGTACATTATATATATCTTGAATCAAATGACTTTTACTTGGTGTGGAATGGAAATTTGGACTGGGGGAAGAGTGGAAGGGATGCCAGATTAGAAATTATCCTCGCTATCTAGTCATAGTACAAAATCACGTGGTCCGTCTCTAAATATCCTTTGTATCATTAAGAATGAAGAGTTCATGTAATTCAAACAAAGTAGCTCCTTGACCTCTCTGCATACTGAAGTAATATATTAACATATATAAAGAAACTACCTTCTATGTTTTAGAAATTTTGCACTCTTTTGCATGAACTAATAAAAATATAATTATATTTTTATTAGTTCGTTTTATTTTATAATGTATTTTCATTATTTTCTAGCTTTAAAAAAACAGTTTTCAATGGTTTTTCCGTTTTTAATGTTGCAATTATTTGAGAAAAAGTTATGTTCCACCTTCTATACGTTTTCTCCATTATCGTTTGTAAAATCTTTCCTTTTTCAATTATCAATCAAATTTATTACTTCCAATTTCCTGAAAAAGTTTTCCTTAAAAGTTTCATTACCCTAACTTTCTTAAAATTATTATTTTTTCTTTTGTTTGATTATATCTTGGTTTTTCATGTTTGGTAAAATTTCACTTTTCCTAATTTCGGCCCACATTTTTTTCATTCTTCTAGAATTTGATTTGCTATTCCTATTTAATCTTGGGTTTTTTTTAACGACTTGATTGTTTTATGGCATTGTCTTGATTTCGATAAATGGTATTTTTAAAAGTGTGTCACTAGTATTCGTCATATTTAATACCATTTTGGAATTTTTTTGTTTTCATTTTTATTTCCTTTACGATAGTAAATTTTTATTGGTTTTTACCAAATGGAGAAGTTTAACAACGTGGCCATCAATTTTATTTTACTCCTATGTTTACGAATCTCGTATAACAACATAAAAGCTTAATTTGGCGATTATAATCAATGCAATTGTGAGGTATCAGAAATTTGCAAAATACAGGACTTATTTTCTCGTAAGAAAACTAGGCAAAAATCAGAAAGATAAAAACCTTTGACCTAAAGATAAACCATATAATTCTCATAAAATTATATGGTTTATTAATTTCGTCATTTACCACTAATTCAATTTTAATAGAACTGTTTAGTTTAAAAGCATTTAAAAATGAATGCAATAGTTAATAGAGAAATAAGCTTTCGAGATTATTTTTCTCCTCTAAAGATAGTCAAATCAGAAATAATTCAAGAGACATTGCAATAAATGGAAAGATGTTTTCTTGCCAAAATATGAATATTGCAAAGAGCTCTTAACTAATGCATATAAATCCGACATCAAACAATGGAGTACTTAAAAATTTATGCACTTTTTATACATTGAATACAATACTAATGATGGTTTAGCGATATGCAAGGATAGAACCTGGGACCTTGTGGTTCGCAGTCCAGTAACTAAACCATGATACAAAAGCATATGCTATTCACCACAGACTCTCCCACCAGTGAGTCGGAGGTAAGATGAACGATATGACTGTTGAGTGGTGATGTATTTTAGCTGTTGTCTAAATGGGCTGTACCCAGTTGAGTAGCGAGTGTGTGTGGGTGAATGGTTGCTGCGTCAAGTGGGTCTGACGACTTTAGTTTGCTGTGGGTTGATGGCGCCACAACAGCTGTATGAAGGTTGAAGGTTCATCGTCCGGGTCACCAATTTAGCGATATGCGATGCGCGAGGATAGAACCTGGGCCTTGTGGTTCGCAGTCCAGTAACTAAACCATGATACAAAATCAGATGCTATTCACCACAATGGCATTACTCTGCCACCGTTGCTTATATTCGTGACTATTCTTATAGGAAACTCACAAGCATTGCAAGAAAGGTGATTAAAATATTCGTATCATCTGAGGGATTATTTGAGAGAAACTAACTTTATTTTTATTACGCTCTCTAGGAAACTGATGACTTCAATGACTTCAACATTTTCTCAAGTTCCCAGCTAAGAAATAGAAATCCTTAATGCTTACAACATTCTTTTAAAGATACCTAAGCTCCCCTTGCCTAAATCAACGTGTGCCGAAGAAGTCACTATCCGAATCTCATAGTGAAATCACTGAAGAGATAAATTTCCCACTCTTTTGCTTTTGTGTCTCGATGTAGACTGATGCAGCTCCTACTTAATATAATAATTTATATATAATTTATACAGTGTATAAAAATCGTTATTAAAACCAGAAATAATACATTATATATTTTTCCCTTTTTGATATATTACATTTTGGCCATACATTACAGAAAAAGCCATATTTCCTTCCTTTACCTAAATCTATTTGTTCAGCATCCTGAGACTATTTTTGAATTATTTTTGTCCTTTTTCCTTTTAATAGGTTTCATTACGTTAAATTGGATTATTTTATCACAGGAAAAAGTAGAGTTTTTTTTTTCAGATCGTAAACTAAATCTGCTTTTTTAAAAAAATATTTGTTATTGAATATAATGAAAGTTTTTGAAATGTTTTCAAAAGTTTTTTAAGTTATGTTACACCAAATCTTTTTTAAACATCAGTAGATACACAAAAAAAACAATTTTCTGCTATTTTTTAACATGTTAGTGAGGTTTCTAGTTACATTAATATATTCAACACTTCTCAATATATTTACATACTTGTTATGTATTCAGTTCAGCCAGCTCCCTTTTTCTTTCTCCGTACAAATGGTATTCGTAAGTAGAACAATTTCTACTTCATCAGCTGCGATTTTTATTAGAAAACACTCGTTTTAGCAATAGACTTTTCCCTAATGAACACCTATTTTAATCTTTTAGCTTTCTATTATACTAAGTATTTTTTTTTCGAAGTAAGTGTAATTTAACAGAGACCATTATATCACTGAGCTAATCCATTAAAAATTAAAACTTTCTCCTTCTATCAGTCATCAAAAGACACTTACAACAGTATAGTTATTAATCTAGAAATAAACTCTGATATTGAATTTTTCCTAAATAATTGATGTAAGTTAATTAAATTAAAGGAATGTGCATCCATGAATCGATTGAGCGTCCCCCCCCCCAAAAAAAAAGTTAAATCGAATTTATAGTTTCACAGCTGTTCTGAGGTTTTACAAATGAGACCCGCCTCTTTAGCAAAGTTAGCATCTGATAAAAGAAATAAATAACTCTTCACTAAGACCACGATTCTTCTTAAGAAAAGGTGCAGATCATTCGCCAAGATAGGTGATATTTGCAGTGAAAGTCCAGAGCACGATACACGACCGATTCATCTCCTCTTTCTCCTCCTGGGCAGTCTGGAAAGATTCGGAGCGTGACCTTATTACGAGACAGACAGACAGCAGGACGTGACGAATGCGCTCGAGTACACCCTTTACACACGAGCCAGTTGATCACATGGAACCATGCCATACAACATTTCCATCTCCCTCCCCACTTCATAGTAATATAATATGGGTATGGCCAGATCATGTTATAGATTGATATGGGTGACTTTACCTGGTGGCGAAATTATAAAAATTCATCTTAGAAGAGGAAAGAAATATTTGCCCCGAAGTAAATAAAAGATAAGGTTTTTTTTTTTTTTTTTTTTTTGCAAGCTGATTAAAGGAAAAGAATTTTACTTTAAAATTTCTACAACACTGCCAGGTATCCCAAAGAAAATAACAATACAAAATTGTTAAGCAACCAATAATTATTTTGAAAATTAATGCTCATTTTATCGTCTTGTAATTACATGAAATCTTGTTATATGCATCATTTTTTAATATAGATATATACTTTTCTTGAAATTATAAAGCAGTTACATCATTGAACTTTGAAATACCATTAATTAATTGTTGTTTGTTTCATTAAACATATATATGTGTGTGGGTGTGTGTGTGTGTGTGTGTGTAATGATATTTTAAAATCTAATTTAAACTTAATTAATTTCCTAATTTTTAGCTTAATTTAGTCCATATTAAATTCATTCTAAAATTTTCTCCACCTTTTTTATTTAATTAATACAACAGAAGCTCTGTAAAATTACTGAGATCGACAAGTTCCCACACTCAGGGTGAAGGGATAAATCATTTTCAAGCCAAGCACATTATTTTAAAAGATCCCTATAATCCCTTTACCTAATTCGACACGCGTAAAGAAATCCCTATCAAAATCTCACAGTATATAATCATAAATGTTCCATTAGTTTTTCCTCATTTTGCTGTTGTGTCGTTCTGTGTTGATGTGCTCGTCGCTTCTGCTTGTACACAAATCATGCTCCCGGGATGGAATAAAACGAAGTTAAAAATTCAAAGTATCTTTTCTGTCTTCGGCCACTATTATGTTAAAAAAATTATGCTTACATATATATAGCTATGTTCATACGATCCGTGTCCATACAATATACATTCAATTCGTAGCTTCCCTTTAAGTTTCAAATACATTGATCATCTTGCTGGAGGAAAAAGGGCATAAAATCACGACTCAATACAAGTAACAAATAACATTAAATGACATGCACGTTTAGTGTATTTTGCGTATCTAGATTTTACTACTATTGCACAAACAAAATAATACCATACATCGATGAATTTCATCTTTTCTTAAGCTCATACCTTTTAATAAATAATTCGTATACGAAACGTTGAAAGTTGCCTTTAATTAATTGTTTCTTATAACATTCGTTTTTATTGAATTGATTTTCAGTTACAACTCGGAGTCTCGTTTTCAATAGAATATTTATTACTTTCAGAAGAAATAACAATACTGTTATATGCAAAAATAGCAAGATATACTTCATTTACTATACTAATGAAGAAACATATATGCATAATGTATCATAAAAATAAAACAAAATATTGAAATTAAATGTTATTAAAATAATTGGTCTAAACGAATCGATGACGAAAATTAATTTATTCACAACACTAAATAACATTTGTCACTTATAATCAAGTAAATTGTCAGAATATTTCCATTAAAAGAAAAGCAAACAACGCTTTTCAAATAAAGCTATCAGCTTTCTAGACTAAGTCGAATTAGTGTATGCAATCACTTCGATTTGAAGAAAGTCAAGTTCCAAATTAAACCTTGGAAAAACAATGCAGAATTCTCCAAAATTGATTCTCAAATAAATTGAAAATTTCGCTTATCTGAACAAGTAAGAGAACCTCCAATAAGAGGTAATTAGAATTTAAGAATCGGTAATTGACACACAAAAAGGGATATAAGGAATTCGTTAAGATTTCTAAAGAAGTTAATATTTACCAAGAACTTGAACTCGTTGAAACGATTTCTTCAAGGAAACTTTTATATATGTATCATATGACAACATTTGCATATCAAATAACATTCGTTGTTTAAATTAATTTGTTCTAAATTGTGTGTGTACTTTGCATTTTGAGGCTCTTTTTCCGATCTTAGGAATCAGATATTTTCAAATCTAACTTGAAAAAATATTGAATATTGAAGTGTTTCATAAGATTTATTATTAAAAAGAATGACCACTTCAAGTTATTTCTGAAACAGTAATAAAACAATTATACATAACTATCTCATTAAATCAAGTTATATTTGTAATTTATTTCGCGTATTAAAAAAATTCTGTTGGCAAATCCAAGGATGAAGGGAGTTTTTTCCCCCCGGAGATATAAGGTTAGAAAATTTCACCACATCTTATCCCTCTATCATTTTCTTCTCTAACTTCGTAGGAGTTGGAGTTATAAGAATGAAAGAAAATGAAAATGATTACAGCTGTCTAACAAAATTTGGTTGAAAAAGTAGCCAAAATTTAGTGTCAAAAATCGTTTTTTAGCTCACACTTCTAAACTACTATAACTTTTCTGTATAAAAGTTGTTCGCAAAGTTGAAGCAATAATTCGGATAGTTTGAATTACATTCTATCTTCTGTCGCAAAGTAGTTTTGGCGCCACCCATCACCATCATTGAAGAGGATGGCATATCTAAGAACTCGATTGAAATTTAATCTTCCCTACAATGTATCGCTGGTACATTTAAATCTAATGAAAAAAATTTCAGTTATCGTATTTACAGCTCTATTTAGGAAGAATAATCGCTATACAAAATTAACAAAGCGATTTGCAGATTCGTATAATAAGGAACGAAAAAAGTAATGTAGTTTTTGTTAACAAAAAATAAAGAAGAAAAAAATTTAGAAGTTTAAAAAATTATGTTAAATTATTGCGATTATTTTAATTTCATCTTAAATATCCTGATGAGTATTTACCAAAAATAAAATTGCATTTGCAGACGTACGAAATAATCGTTGAAAGAAAGTAAAGTACTTTAAAAATCAATAATCTGCAAATGAAAGAAGATAAATGATTCCGTTTGCAGAACAGTTAGAAATGAAACCAGAATAATAGTTTTTTATAATATGAAACTGGACTTAAATGTGATTCTCGTTCGACAATTATATTTTTAAATGATGAACGACAGACTGAATATTCGCAAACCGTTTTACTCCTCCTATTTTAATCATCCGCAGCTGCAAAACTGTCTGATGATTTAAATTGTAAATTACGCTGCAATAAACTCTGGCTTCGTGACAAAAAGAAATCTATTTCTATCTTCATTCATTTACGAATTATTTATTTTTAAAGTATTCCTGATTTCTGAATAATTTTTTATATCCTATCTCCTTTTATTTTATTTTCATATTTCTAACGGTTTTCATTTCTAATCATGGGGAAATTTGCCTATTGCTTAAGTTCTTTAAAATGCTAGAGCCTGCCTATCAAACGGTGAATACTCGCCCTTGAAACAAATTAAAAATTTCCTATGCATCTCGACAAAGTGGGAACACCCATTGCACCAATATCCGCATTGCAAAGTTGATTTTAACTGACAGATTCTGTCTAACTTTTGAAGTATTTTATTTCTCGGAGTTAACTAACTCGAAGTTTCGTATGGGCTAAAAAGAAATCTCATCGTTAATCTCCTATTTCAGGTTAATAGCAGACCAATTATCGACACCTCGCCAAGAGAGTTTCCTAATTAATTAATAAATTCCAATTAACTTATTATCGGTGACTTTCATCGCTTTTTTTCCTCGAAGTCTGTTGTGCAACCACCGAGATTCGGACTCCAATGTCTTAAGAGGTCAGCTTGAAGTTCGGCCTCGTTCTGATATCCGGTCACTCGGTTGCTCTATATTAATCATTGCCGTATCGACTGAGACGGATCGGGTCAGCAGTGAGTAGTGATCGTATCTAGATTAGAGCTCTTTTTTTATTGTTTTGTTCGCTTTTCTACTGGCTAGACTGCGTGCATAATTATTGAATGTGGGAGAGGTATAGAAGCTCCATGTTTATTGATATTGAACATCTTTGTCATGAAACATATATTTAACTACTTAATAAAAACTCACATATATTTAACCGCTCAACTGCAAGTACTTGTGACAATAATACTCTTTTCCTTATAAATTTAAAAAATGTCAGACGAAGGTGGGAGAGCTCTGATAAACTACACAAATTTAAACAGAATCCTTCTTTACCTTTAACCAATGGAAGAAAGTGAAGCGATTGAATGCACGAGAAACAATGAAATCGGTTTGAATTTTCGAAGTAATTAGACATATTATTGTTGGAAACAAGGCAAATAAATAACTATTTTTTTAAAATTGACGTAATTTAGAAAAAATTTGTATGACTATTGAATTGATTCATTAAAATTTTTTTTTAATTTTGAAGCGTTATGAAATTTATTTTTGCGCTGTAATATTTTCGGAAGTTACAATAGGAAAACGGCAAAATTTACTTAGTTTAGAATTAATTAAATTTTTAAAAATCGCAGTTATTTGCACATTCCCAACCTCCAGGATGTATATCTAGCAAATTTATATCTTTATGTCAAGCGGCCCTGGCCTTTAGAACGTTAACACGCATACACACAGAGAGAGAGACTAAAAGACAGATAAATGAGCACATACACACATTCATCTGAATTATTAAGAGGATTCTAAAATGAAACTCAAATCATTTTCAATATTACTACTTATTTTTCATACTAGTCACCTTTGGCTACTAGCTGGTTCACAGGGGATATTGCTTACATTTGTTTCCAATTAAATCGTTTAGATAGATTTTCATGTCTATAATTCTTTCAAATTGTCAGTCATATTTATTTAATTTTAGTTCTCTTGCATTGCATTTATTGAATATTTGAACAATTTGAATGGAGATCAATCCTGTGACTATTAAAAAAGTATTTAAAAATGTAAATGCCCAGTTCATCCATCTTTTAATTTCCTCAATATTGTTACACCATATTTTTTTATTTGTCTTCTAAACTGCACAGATAATTAATAGAACCATTTTTTAGCTTTCACCAATCAAAGGAAGTCAAGCAATTCAATCTTTAATGAAACAAGGAATACGGTTTGAATTTCAGAGCAACAAAGCAATTTATTGTTAAAAAATTAATAATTCTTTTTAATATTGACAAAATTTAGGAAAAATTTGCACAACTATCAAATTGGTATCATTGAAACGATAATTTTTTTTAAATTTTGAAATAATTTTAAAATTCTTTTTGTGCTGTAATATTTTCAGAAGTTATGATGTAAAAATATCCAAATTTTGTTTACTTTTTAATTAATTAAAAATTAAGCAAATAAAAAAATATTCCCATTATTCACATTTCCTCCCTCCAAAATATATAGATGACAAGTTTGGTTATCTCTAGGTCAAATGGTGTCCTGTAGGACGCCAACACACATAATCACATACATTTATCTTTATTATTAGTAGAAATTAACTTTTTCACCATTATAGACTATGAAGATATAAAATAAGACTTACTTTTCCTTGATTTGTGCTTTTCATTAAATTTTTGATATTTTACTCAGATTACAATATAGGTTTAACTCCAGAATCAATCAATGATGTAAAATATTTAAAAGGTGCTCCTTCCTAAGTGCTATTATTATTTTCTCTGATGTAATTGGATACATAAAAATTTAGTCTGAAAATTAAAGAAATGAACAGCATCATGAACAGAACTGTGTAAGACATCAAAAATAATATTAGTTATTGTTTATCATGACTTTAAGATTAAAAATATTTTGCTGATAAAATCAATATTTTCTTTATTCAATTTATTATTTGATTTTCTTTATTTCTTTTAAAGAATAATAGAGTGTGAATCCAAATCATGTAATAAATACTATGTGATAAATATTTTTAATCATTATTTTCTAACTATGTACTATCTTAATGCCTCCAACCGTTTCTAAAGTGCCCTGTTTCCAGTTTCAAAATATAGAATTAACTATTTCTTAATTATTTTATTTTAATATAGGATATTTCCCTATATGAAGATATAAAAATTGCAGCATTCGACTGTTAGATGCTTACAAAGAAAACCTGCTGCTTTAAGATCATATTATGAAATAAATATAACCTGAAATCAGCTCTATTCCTATCGAACAATATTATTTTCTTATGGAATGAAATATTTTTTTACTTTAATTTCTATGACTAGCATATAGTAAAAGACATTAATGCAGCTTTTTTTAATCGCTAGCAACTTTATATGCAAACATCACACGATAAAAGATATTTTAAAATATAACTTTAGCAGCTTTTAATCGTAACAGAGAAAATAAAAATATATATATATTGTGCAACTGTTTTCGCGAAGGGATATCTTGAAGGAAGAAAAGGCGTATATCATTCAATCTCATGGCTTCTCGCATAAATGTGGTTGCAAGAAAACAAGATAATATTCTCTATTCTTAGGAAATTTCTTCGTTCAGGTAATACTGTGAAATATCTAGACTTGTTTCAAGAAAACATACCAGGGCATAATGTCAACGTCGCACTTTAATTACATTCATTTATTTTGAAAGCTCATAAATTATTAATCAAAATTTATGAACATTTTAATAAAAAACTAATTGTTGAATTTCGCCTCTATTCTTGTTTCACATGCTAAATTCTATGAGCAAGTTATGAATTCTTAGTAATATATATAGATTTTAAACCATTCAGATAAAATTCTGAAAAAAAATCCCTAATCTCAAAAAGAATCGATTTTTTCAGCAATTTTATTAAAAATATATCATAATAATATGAGAATTAAATATTAAATAAGCTATCTGAATAACCTTTGATCGCATGAAAATTATGAAAAGTATTAACTTTATTGTGAAAAGTACTTTAGTTCTTTGACACGCGGGAAAGAAATCATGGATTGTACGTCTCAATCCAAGGAAAAATGCATGCATAATATTCCTTTCCTCTTGAAGACATGCGATGAAAAAAAAATATCCTGGAAGCAAAATAATAAAGAATGATATGTCACAATGTATCGATGGAGTTTCTAATTTGATAATTTCTTAAATTTGTACGAATCAAAGGTACAATTATAACGAATAACAATATTTAAAAAATGATGAAAGTCTGGTGTCCACAGCTTGAAAATTTGAGAAATGGCTCCTTAGATCGTGTGATTCAGCACCATTGGATTTCTTTTTATGAGGTTATTTGAAACCAAAGACCTATGCCAGCAAGTCCACAAGTATGCCTACATTGAAGGAGGAAGTTCAACGCAATACAGCATCAAATAAATTCAGCCACATTTATACAAAATGTTCACGGAAAATATCCACTAAAGAATACGTATGTGCCAGTGAAGCCATGGAGGCCATTTGGCCTATGTGTTATTCCCTACATAACCCTATCCTATGTACTTTATAATTCAATTAAATATAACAATTTAAAAAAAAACTTTTTTTTAGTTAATTCAAATCTTACATTAACATGTCATTCTATCGAGTAACGCTATATTTTTACTAATCCTCAACTATCAGCTGTCAAATGTTTTTTAATAGGGTTGCCAATACTTTATTGCACTAATGGTGGCAAATTCAAATCTTGGGTTAATTTTGTAACACTCTTTATCTTAAATTATCAAAGAAATTTCACTATATATTATGATTTGCAGATTAGTAAAAGAACATCAATAAAAATATAAGTAGATTAATTTATTCAATTTACTTTGTTTCACTGGAGGAATAGTAATTTTATTTCAATTACATAAATAGTGTCCTAATATCATCTTAAAATTTTCTAATTACATTTATAAGCTAAGTTTAAACTTTCATGAATATAATATAACTATATAAATTATTTATCAATATATACAAGAAATTAATTTTATACACACAAAAGGAAGTGTATAACTGTAAACAGAGCATTTCTTACTTATTTAGGCGCAATAACTTTTTTATTTTCTCTATTATGAAGTATACAAAGAGAAAGTGTTGTAATTGCCCCAAAATTAGGATTTCAAGTTTTAGGAAATACATTTCAGACTTCTCAGAATACAAAAAAACACATATTTGAAATTATGTCTGTCTGTGAATACAATAACTGAGAAACGTTTTTAAGTCAAACAGTATGATATATGGTTTCTGCACCAAATTCATAGATTTCTACCAAATTTCGAATAAAATTTATTCAGAGGAAATATGAAACGAAAAAGGCTGGTTAAATAAAAATTTCATGAATATATTTAAAATCTAAAATACAAATATGTATCAAATTTGGAACTAAACCCCTCATAAGATCGAAAATCTGCTTTCAAAAGGCGATATCTCAAAAATACACTGATTTAATTATATGAAATTTGATATAATCATTACATTTGTAATTTTGTGTCAAATTTAGGTCTTTATCAGTCGGAAATAAGTTGTCCAATATACAATTTGATTTCCTGGTAGCCACATCATTGAGATTAATTCCTGCCCCTAAATCGCAAAAGATCACATCCTGGTAGGCTTATTCGTAACTATTTTTCTCCACAATGGTGCAAGGTTAATAATAAAATAAATGTATTTATTAGAGAATTTGCGAAAACGCTTCTGGAAAATCATTCCCGCTTTCTATTTCTTTTTGTTTTGTTTTGTAATAATAGCAAAATTTAGAGTAGTAATTTTTGTAGGGGAAACGAATATTATCATTTTTTCTATTAACTTACTATATAAATTGCATGTTGTAACTTTTTAAAAAAGCCTGTACGTCTGATTAATTTTTTGCCAGAAATTGAAACAATTTTTCAGTATTTTGGTTGCACTTTGTCAAAAATGCAATTAATTATATAAATTTATGCAAAATTAAAATTTATTTAAAATCAATTATTTAGGTCACTAAAAAGATCTTACAGTTATTTCTTGCATAAAAAAGATAAAAAATATTTTAAAAGGTAAATGCTCAAGGTTGAGGTGAAAGTATCAGATGTTTGATGAAATCATAAGCCATATTTTTATGCATATATGAGATATAATCCATCATTTTTAAATAAGGTAACAAGACATTTAAGTGATGTTGGATAAAAATGAATGATATTAATGGGTTGTAACTGTCTAAAACAACATTACTTGCTTAGAAGTGAAAAAAAGTATTTTGCTTGTTTCTGTCGTTTTGGGCAACCTTATCTGAATACAATTTTCTTAGTAGGTTCATACATCTTTCTTGAAGCATAAAAATAGAGGAGCTCACCAACTCTGAATAAAATCTTAACATTTATGTACGTTACTTGTACAGAATAAAAGTTCATTCGATTTCTCAATGAGGATTTGTTAATGATTCGCTTGAAGGCTGACTAATATGGATCATCATTAATGTAGGTAACCAATGTTCTGTCTAATAACGATTAAAGCGATTTGTCCAGAAGATGGATATTGTTGGAAAATAATGTAGAACAAATGGCAATACATTTTTTGTTTGAATAATATGGTTAAATTCTACATATTCTGGATAACCTACACATAATGTGTTAGAATCAACGAAAATATAATATGGGTCAAGAAAATTATGACACTTGCTGTTTATATTTTACTAGATATTTAGTATTTTGATACTAGATATACTCATCTTTAGATGAGAAGTTGAGCAAAATAACTGTAAATTAGGAGTTTTCTTGGATTGGAGAATAAAGTTTAGCGTTAGTAGGAGATCTGATCGAATTTTTTTATCTTCGCTTTAAAATTTCGGAGATAAAAAAATAGACTTATTCATAAATGAAATACTGGTATAAATTCTGGAATAATACCCCATTTTTGTGCCCAAGTAAAATTTCATTTTTCCATGTTTTTTTTTAATTTCTTAAAGAGCTTTTATAAATTTCAGTATGTACTATAAATACATTTTAAGCTATATCTATTATTCTTTTTTATCTTTTATTCACATGTGACCGATAAGAATATACCGAAAAATTCCTTCTGGAAAATATTTATAGTCAATAAAAAAAAGTAAAAAAAAAGTTTAAAAAAAACGCATAAAACGAAATGGCATAGGTTTTAAACATAACATGCATAGATTTTAAAAAACAGACCACCTTAATCAAATTCTATTTACATATACGGCTCACGTAATTTTCTAGAAGATGTTCATCAGTTGTGTAACAACCAATATAAAAAATAGTCAAATTCCCTAATAAATTTGAAATTCTTTGAGCAGCAAATTGGTTTAAAACATATATCAAGTTATTTTATATCATATGACATGATATCCCCGAGTGACACAAAAGAATCGTGTCGTACATAAAAAAAAAAAAGATGACATCGCGAAACTTAAACACAGACTGATACATTAGCTTATAACACGATATTTTGTCGTAAGCCACGTCTTAAAATATATTTCACTAAAAGTCAAAGGTCCCTTTCTTTCGCCCGAAAGGACTTAAAAACGGCATACCAGAGCGTGTTCGTAGTTGACCGTCAATGTCACTTTTACCTTTTAGAAGTCTCTGTTTTGACCGCTTTCAAAGAGAGTGAGTAAAAACAGGAGGTAGTGAAGCAGAGGGTTGACCATTAATCCGATCATAAACCACGGATGTAACAAATAAGATAGATGTTAAAGAAAGAAAAATAAGTCACCTGGCTCATTTCTTAAATTCAGAGCGATTCGGGGTATTGCGTAGGAGTGTATCGTGTGTCATTCAAAAGCCTGTTCACGCCTTTCACTTGGCGACTTATTGTTAAGGGTGCTGAGTCACGATATCCTGAAAAGACCCACACATTTCTGCGGTGTGGGAGAATTGCTTTTCATCAAACGGTAGAGCCTACTCGCGATTTCACGATAGTATTGGCAAATGCATATATTTTTGAAGTATTAAAAATATTGTGTATGATAAATTATCTATGCTGCATCAAACTAATATACTAAAATTCTCCATTATGAAGCAAGTCATAGTATTATTTGCAATATTGCTAGTATAAGCTATAGTTTCAAAACTAATATTTCCTTATATCTGTGATCTTAAAAATGAATTCGATGATCTACAGAGCGATCGAGGTATCGGATGGTTGCAGAAGACTGCACAGTAATTATTTATGCCACTGATTGATGTATAAAAGAAAAGAATTAGTCTATTGTTGAATAAAAATTAATCAAAATGTTTATAATTTGGTCTATTGATAGTTAATAATAATCTGTAGTTGCTTTGATCTGATGAAATAAAATTAATATTGCTTATCATGGGCTCAGAATTCGGTATTATCTGCATTGATCTCAATAGATTATTCATATATCAAAATCACTGAACATAATAGCAGAATCTATTGCCAATTTTTGTTGGTTTTCTACTACCCATAAAACTTATTTGAATGCCATTTATGTTATGAATATTGTTATTAGACTTATCCATTTGTTCTTATTTCAAAATAATTCTCAGTTAGAAAGTTTTGTCTAAAAAATGACCCGATATTAACAGCATATTTCGTATACCCATGAAATATGTTAAACATTTTTCAAGAAAAACAAATATTTTTATAGTTACCAATTTAACTCTTGGTGGCTTTTTCGAAATGAATACTGCATATATAAAGTGAAGAAAGACAATCAAATTATGTAGATTGGAGCGAAATTTTATAGCGCAATAAATATAATTCCGAATATGGTGCATAAAAGATGTAAATCATGTAATATTTACATCTTGATGTTATTGCTGGTTATAGCTACGTTTTATTGCTGTACATGTTATAGCTACATGGCGAATAAAAACTTTACGATGTTTTTAATATACGTTGAATATATTTTTTAAAGGAATTCTGTTTAAATCTTAAAACTGAATGGAATTGAATGGACTATAAAGAAGACATATTTTAAAAAATGGCAATAGATGTTATACGTCATATAAATCTCTATATACATCTTGATTATAGAATACTTCTACAAACGGATTTCGAGGCTGTTTTAATCTCGGTACTAGCATTAGAAAGTTCAATATTAATTTATTTACGTAATAACATTTAATTTGAAAACTATAGAGTTTAACTTACATTAGAATGCTACTGTAAAAGTATAAGCCATAACATTTAATTTGAAAACTACAAATGTTTAATTTAACTTATTTTACAATGTTATTGCAAAAGTATAAACCATAGCACCTAATTTGAAAATTGCAAATGTTTGTTTTACATTATAATGCTACTGTAAAAGTATAAACCTTCCCTTTTATCATCTAAACATCTACCAACAATCAAATAAGTTTAAGAGTCACCAAATTTTAAGATCTATGAAATTTAGAGTTAACAACGTGGTATAGTTATTTCGTTATTTTTTTCAAAACTGGCGTGAGTGGTCTCCCAAAACGTTCTCGCATACTCTTTAATAAACTTGTCAGGCTAGAGAACGCTTTACATTGCATTGTACGCATTGGCGTACAATAATTACGAAATATTAACTTTCGGAGTGAATTTACTGAATCTATCATGCCATTCTTGGCCATTTATTTGGCGATTAATCCCTGACATACGTTATTAGTATTCAAAAATTGAATTTGCGTTTTATATGCTTTGATTGAAAAAAAAAATTGACACAAAACTGTACTTGCAGTCACAAAATCCCATATCTAATTTGATATATTTAAGACATTGCGACAGACCGACAGACAGTCATCCCGTAGTTGGATTTGGCTGAAAATTTTACAGGTGTCTACATTATAAATGTTAAACTTGTGTATAGAATTCTATCTCTCTTCATTTTGTTATTTTCATGGTAACTTATATTCGAACAGACGGATTTTCTCTGAACAAATTTTACTCAAGATTTGATGGAAATCTGCAAATTTGGTGTTAAAATTGAATATCAAATTTCAAAGTTTAGCTCAAAAGTTTTTGAGTTGTATTTGTCACAGAAAGACAAACGGATATTTTCCAAAAATGTGTTTTTCAAACTCTGGGAGGTCTAAAACGAGGAGATTTTTCAAAATCTCGAACTCGAATTTTTTGATGATTACTATACTTTCTCTATATTACGTATATAAGAAAGTAAAAAATGGCATCAGCTCGTACCTATATCTGTATTTTTGAATATTTTTATATTCACGAGCTTCTAATTAAAGAACAATGAATTTTTTCATATAGTGGTATTAAATTATAATATTATTAGTAAATACTAATATTATTATATTCTGTAATTACCTTATCTCAGTTTATTTCACAGATTTCTTGAACAAATGATTAAATAATATTAGAAAAATATTCTTTTTTCCTTCCATGTGTAATTTAATATCGCTAATTCTTCTCAGTTTTAGATCCGTCATTTAAGCCAAAGTAAATGGCTTTCAAAACAAAGAAAAAAGGTGAATTTCATAACATCAATCAAAAACTTTTTTTTCGTAAACAAGGTTGAAATCATCCATTGTTCATTAAGATGTAGATAACATAGATTTTCAGAATTATATCGAGTGAATGCCGAAATGCAACCGGCTGAAAACAAATTTTTCGATCATTAGAAATTAAAACTCTCCTAAAATTGGTAGATTTCTCAAAGCTCACTTTTTTAAACAGAGCAAATCTTTTGGACCACCCAATTGATACAAACATTGAGACCAATATACTTCATAAACTACGATCTCATGAATTTTCCTTTTTTTTTTCGTACATGAGAACTATTGAAAGAAAAAAAGAAACTTTTGGATCTTTCTGATAAACAGAATTACATTTATACCGTTCGTGAGTTGTTTTCTAAAAGAGTTAGACGTCGGATGGTCTAAAACTACTGCAGCAGTTGCTCATTACATTAGTAGATGGATGGTCAAATGTCACTTCGACACACCCATTCACATGTGAGAGCAAAAAAGATAAAAGTTAAAGAAATGTTTCTTCAGCAATAGGCTAGGTCAGAACTCTTAGCGTGTAACACGGTATTGTGCAATTTCGAGTGATTTCTTCTCTGTTAATGCTCTTGCGATTTAACCAACTTGATGGCTTGCTAAATTGTGAGAAATGCGGTTGTGAAAATCTGCCATACATGACCAACATTCAGATGTAATCAGAGTTCTTTTCTTCGGAGGCAATCGATTGGGAGAACATTTTGCTGAGGATATTGGCCAATGGGAAAAATGAATACAAGAAAGTATTATATCAAGAATATATCATATGCTTAATTGAATGTAATTTTACATTTTCATACAAAGTGAAAATCCGTTTTTTGAAAAGGTTAACGTAAAATAATATTCAACGGTAAAATGCAAAAATTGCATCCGGTGGAAAAATTAATACATTGATAATTAAGCCTTCTATCACTTTTAAAAGCGATTACTTATTTTTACCTATTAATTAAATGTTTTCGTTTGAATATGTTCAAGATAATTTTCAAATCCTATTCAAATTTCAAATTCAAATCCATCCAATTTAATCGAATGGAGTTATGGATCAATGATGGCTTTCTACTGAAGATAAAAATGATTCCAGACCTTGAAGCATGCGGCGGAATTCGTATAACAAAAGCGTATGCAGATAAAGCATTTGTATAAACAATGAGTTCTACTTTAAGCATCTTAAAACATTTTCCGATAAAGCAGTTATTTAGAAAATTTACAGAAACAAATTAAATAATCAATACGAAATTCTAGATAAGCTGTCCAGGATCGAAGTTTTAAATGCGAGTATTCCTAATCTGTGACTATAAAAATTTTTAAACGGATGCAGTTTTATTAAAATTGTACCTGATGAATAAATTGTTAACTTCTTAAGTTTAAGCTCATTATAAGTAACAAAAAAAAAGTGTTTACAACTTAAATTTTATAACAAAGTAACGTTTATATTTAACTAGTTAACAGAGAAGTTCAAAGTTCATTATTGTGATTGAATAGAAATAACAGGAGGTCAAATGAAGTCTGGGAAATATTATATAACTAGCCGCCTTTGGCGACCAGCCGGTTCGCCAGTATTACCGCTCGCTACAATTTTCAATTAAATATTTTAAGTAACTGGTCTCTTAATAGATTCTCAAACAAAACATTTTTAATCTTCAAATTTTGATAGTCATACCAAACTTATATTGTTTAGATCGTTTCGTTCACTTTACTATATATATAAAACTTCAACTTTAATTAAAAATGTAAATGACGAAATTGCAATTAATATTAAGATATTTTTTAATAAAACCAAGCGTTTTATTTTATTTATCATCTTTATTGTTATTAATTAATTATTATTATTATTGAATATGAATATTGCAAACAGAATTGCTCGGTATTTAAGTCTTATGTTAACTACAAAATATTTTTCATAGTTTATGTAATATCTCAAACAATAATTCAACAAAAATTTCCGAGATTCAGTATAAAATTCAGTTTTTAGTTTTGCTTTCAAAAGGATTGAAATGAAATCAATAATAATATTTTCTTCCTGCTTATAAATATATTTCAAAAATTATGAAGTCTAAATTTAATGCAGTAAGGTATCATATTCTGATAAATATTCTGGACACACCAAATTTTAAATAAATGAATGAATGTTTCTATTTTCCACGATCAACTAAGACTTATTTATGAAGTTTTAAATGTTAAAAATTTAGAAAAACTCACCATTTTCATAATCTTAGGCCAATTTATCTTGAGAAACCTGCGCGCTTATTGGCTTATTTTCTTTGAAACGATCGATGAAAAATCTAAAATTATCCTTTTTTTATTGAATAGTGATATTCAAATCTTCATAAATCAGTCAGTTTAAGTGATTTGAAATTAACTCTTAAAAGTCAGTGATTTAGTTGATTGGAAATTAACTCTATGACCACCATAAAATCTGTGCTTTCTCTTGTGGTGTATGCATTCTCCTTAATATCCGATCGAATAAAAGTGCTATTTAGAACAAACACATCAAAAGTAAACATAACATTTCAATAGTTTCTAAAAACAAAAGAGAGAAAAATGCAATTAATAAGCAGACGATATTTAGAAAAGTACAGATATTTAGACTGGAAAATGAAATTATCTGAAATTAAAAACACGCGCAGACGATATTTACAAAAGTAAAAATATTCCAACCTGAAAAGGAATATATATGAGTTATTCCATCAATAAATGCCATAAGTTTGTTTACATCTTCATTATTTTATGAGTCATTAAATATCAAAATGGATCTGGGACTGAATAAACACCCTGTATAGAGAGTGTAAAAGATCATAAAATAATTTTTCTTGAATTTATTTTTTAGAAAAAATAATATTTCATATTTGTTTTTTGGCAATTCAGATTAAATTTTTGATTCATTACAAATAAAACGAAATTTGGTGAATTGGGGAGAATTCTGGACGATAATTCCGAAACTTTGACTACACAAAAACTAATTTTACATCATTCTAATAGGTGTGTAAGTAAAAATTCCACTCTGAAGTTGATAGCATTTAAAAATTACTTTGAAGCTTCCAATACAGCTTAGTTATTGCTATTTTTTGACATAAGTTTCATTCATTTACAAGCTGCCATTTTGTATATATATATTTTATGAGAAATAAGCAAAATTTACGCCATTATAATCTATTCTACTTTTAAATGGAAAAAAACTCTTCTCAAGCCATGGAATTGATTCATTTGACTTTGGGTGAACATTCTATGATTCTTTGTACTATAAAAAAAGTGATTTGCTATATTTCGTGATGGAAATTTTACTCTTGAGGACGATCCAATACAAAAAATTTTTTGAAGAATTTCAAGTTTTCCTGAAAGCTAATTCCTATCAAACTTGGGAAGAGCGCGAAGAAAAGCAATATCACTACAGTTGCATGCAACGATAAGGATACAGAGGGGAGGAAAATAGGTTCCTCATACAGAAGAACGTTATTTATTTATTTATTTTATTTTATTTTTTGCACAAAATTATTACGGACACTGATTAGGATTTACTGAATGTTAACAATGTGTTTGGTGGAATTAGAGAGGAGTCATTTATTACTAGCTTTTGAAATCTAGTCAAATTGTTACAGCTGAGAGTAAGTCAACTGATTGAATGAAGTGATGGTCTGGAAGAAAAAAAAAATCCCATTTATGGGCCAAGAAAGGTAGAAAGTAATATCATTGCATGATAATTCTCGTCCATGTATTGCAAAATGAAACTCATCTTCTCTTTAGACTGGCAAGTTATCCAGCATACGTGAAATTCTGTAGACTAGTCACAAATTTAGTTGCTATACTATATTTATTATTTATAACACATGCCATAGTTGGAAAAAATACACACAGCATCAATTTACGAAAATACATTCTTTATATCTCCCTTATAAATAGTGTATGTATGAATATGTCTTTATCTATTCCTTTATGTTATTTGTTTGCGTGAAACGCATAGCACTAACCTTCGACGGAACTAAATATTGCTAGTATTCCATTAGAATCATGTCCTATTTCAGTAAAAAAAAAAAACCTATGTTATTTATCATATGTCGTGACTAAATCAGATAGTTTAAAAGATTACTTTGATATTTTTTAAAAAATATTTACGAACTTTTGATAAGAAAATGCTAAATTCGATTATTTTAGTTTCAAAAAAATTCTACAACAGTTGTTTATTCATTTTTTAACTAGTCTTAAAATTATGCACGTCCAAAACAAAATAAAAAATTATTTTCATTAAATATCACAATTGGTGAGAAATTTATTCTGACGCTTTTGTAACAGATGAATGTAAAAGTTTAATCATTTACTTCCGTAGAAACAAATAATTTAATTCCATTTCCATACAATTTAAATATAGTTTATAAACCTTAATGTGTACGGTTTTCATCCGTATTTTCAAATAATTAATTAGAATTCTTGTTCTTGTGTAGAAATAAATGCTTTAAATTAACCAAAAGTGAAATAAATTGTATCAGAAAATGAAAACTGGATAACATAATTTAATTAAGCCATTTATATGTTGAACTATCCATTGCTTGACAAAGACAGCTAAATTAACGCTACTGTAGATCAAGCAAATTTCATTGTATTCACCTTCAACTTTTTTATAGTTTAAATATCTAAAGACTACAATATGATAAAACTTTATAATAATTCAGAAATAGAAAATAAATTTTTTCCGGAAGCTCATAATTTTCTTTCATCCAAATGTATCAAAAGAATAAAATTTAATTTAAAAAGAAATCTTCTTGGAAATAACACAAAACAAAAAAATTAAGGATTGACTATTCATTTATGAACTTACAACTATTAATTATGCTATTAATATTCTTTCTTAATATTTGAATAACAAAAACAAGTCTCTTGTATGGAAGCGCTATCCATCAAAACTTCAAATATTATGAGATTTTGCACGAAAAATGCTGGTAAAGCATTCTTTGAAGAACAAGCATGTAGTTAAACGAGTCAGTTAGTATCGCCCTAAACTGGTAGCTTCCTACATCTGCTAAGTTTAATATTTATCATTATGTGTGAATATAAAAAATAAATATTGTTGAAATGGCCTAACTATACCATTCATGCATTCATGACATATGTGAACGCTTAGATATTTCGAATACGAAGCGATTGAAGAATTCGGGGCAAAAAGACATTAAGCAAAAGAAATATATTCTCTTACATTATTTATTATGCATAACTATTAATAGTCGCTCGTAACAAATTTAGTGGCACGATATTCTATTAAAATCTACGTTTGTGATAAACCATCACATAGTATGCGAAAATTGCATGAAAGTGAAATAGTAGACAAAAATGATAAATGCACGTTTGGGTTTCTTTTTTCCCAAACATATCTGTATTTTGAAGCAAAAAGGAGATTTAAAAATTGATGTATGTAAACTTTTTCAGAAACCAAAGTCACAACTATATTGGTCAAAAAACTATATGGCGATCTCTTCCTACTCATCCAGTTCAGATTAAATGGGACCCTCACCACAACAAGAGAGGATAATTCAAATATTGTCCTACTTTTTAGTTCTAGTGCCAAAGGATTTTCCTAGAATGTCCTGACATTAAAAAGTAAAAACCTTTACAAAAATTCAAGGTTTGTCTCATTGAACCGATATTCTTAATATAGCTGTTTGAAAGAGCAGTGATTGACACCATCCTGCAAAGTGATTGTCAAATCACCCGGAACTCGCTCTATGGATAGAGACTTATTTTTGTGAAGGAGACGGTTCCACGAATGAATTGGATAAAGTATTTTCTTGAATTTTAAGCAAATTGAATATGTTTGTGATGCTTTAGGGAGAGGCTTTGCGTTACTTAATTCACCTCCAGCAACCTTCCAGTTTCTTCAAATTGCTTTGAGAAAAATGAGTTTTGTTTTCGAGTTCATAAACGGAATCATTTTGAGGTTGGTACACTATCGTGCTTGTTTAGCTGTTAGAAATGATTGCACTCCATATTAAACCATATTTCAAATTAAATTCATATACTAAATTTTTTTATTGAATTCAAACTAATAGGAATTTCACATTCACTTTCTTCTCCTTAATTTTTGGAAATCTTTGAAATCATTATTCTACCCAAGAACGATTTTTGCATCAATACACTAAGTTATTTTCAATACATTGAGGAAATTAGGATATTTTATCAGAATCCAATGCTCAATTTCGGCAAAGCAGCTTAGAAATTAGCATTACTAAAAAAAATATTTTTCAAGAAATTGCAATTTTAAAAAAAAGTTATTTTACCCATAAGTAGCCTAATTTTTTTTTCAAATCCATATATGAAGTTTCTTGCATTTGAAATATTAAATAACTAGAATATAATAAAAATTCCTGTAGTTTTTCTAATAAAAAATTATGTGAATGTTCAAGTGGTAATACAACAAATAAAAGTCTCCCTCTTCCCACACACTACCATCTTCGCCTAGTCAGCTCGATAATGCTCATCAGAAAATTAATATTAAATAAAATGTGCAATAAATGGTCTTCGAAATTTATCTTTCGTTCATATGTACCTAGGAATAATATGTAATTTTTCATAAAAAGTTTCGTCTGAATGACGTTATAGAAAATTAATCCCTTTTTAGTATACGGGATAAATGTTTTTGTAAAAGGGGTTAATGTTTTTTTTGTTTGTAATTACAAACTGAAAAAAATTGATATTCAACAAAGGATTTCTGTCAAGGCCACAAAAATCGAAACCAAAACTCTTAAACATCCATTGAGAGAAACAGAAAAAAAAAAAAAAAAAAAAAAAAAAACAAGAGAAGAAAAAAAAAAACAGAGAAGAGAACTTCATATGATACTGGAAGAAATATGATCAGCTCTCTATGTCAGATCTGCTTTGATTGCCGCTAGATCTTTTCTAAATTCAAAGAACGAACAAATGGCATTTTATTTCAAATCAACCAAACTGTTGTGGACGCAATGAACTTTAATGGCCTGCCCGATGAATCGTTCCGAATGTTAGTCTCTCATGGTTCATTTCCTATCTTAATTCTTTTATTGCTATTTTTCCGCAATTACCGATTATTATCTCAGAATGACAAAGTAAATGAATAACATCGAAATGTAAAAGTAGAAAAGTAGCCATATTCGATAAAAAAAGAGAAACGTTAGCTATTAAAAATTAGTTCAGAGAGTACTACAGTTCTAATAGATGAATTGCCTTGGCCAACACTTTGAATTCCTTCTTCAAAGTACTTAAAAATTTTATATAACTAAAACTTTATCTATCTTATATTTAGCAGAAATTAACTGTATATTTTAAATTAATTAAAATTATTAATTATAATTCATTATTAAATCTCTATATTCCAGTTTCATTTCCTATATAAAACCATTTTCGAAACGAATGCGCATCCGTGAAACATATTTAGAAAAACTTTCACTGTTATTTTCGAAAAAAGTAGAAAAAAGCGAAACAAATGATTAAAAGTAATAATGATTAAAAGTAATCAATAGATTAAAAGCAATTTTATCTTAATCTCAAGTAAAAATATGTAACAATTTTTAACAATAGAAGGTTGGATAAAAATGTTGAAGTATCTCGGTTCAGGGAAAGCGAAGAGAAATTTTTTCAAACTTCTGATTAAATGTGTTAGACTTTGAAAATGAAAAACAATAGTATTTTTACAAATTATTATAGTTGTAAAAGCTTTATAAAATATATTAAAGATTTAGCGAATAAAAAAATCTATAAAAAACTTTTTTTTAAACAATTGAGAAGATATGAAATTTTTCATAATTTTATTATATGTTTTTTTTTATCTTTTGAGTATAAATGCAATTGGAATTGCCCTGACGATCTAAGAAATTAAAAGGGTGTTTCACTGATTCATCTTTAATTCAGAGAAAGTAATCATAATGGTTTACATAATGGATATCTGATAACCTACTTTATGTAACCTTGATACACATTAAAGATATTGATTGGTAATCAAATTACACAAATTTCTTTCGGAAGGAAATTCAACTAATTAACATCATTTAACCTTCGCCTTTTTTCCCCGTATATCACATTGACAATAGTTAGTTTTAAAACTTTTAACCTTTTAAACAAAGGTTTGACTCCTCCCAAACAAAGAGGAATGTAACCATCAGCAATATTTTTGCCACTATTTCAGAGATAATATCATGTCGGATTACGAATGTCTTCTAATCAACCTTGAACTCGACCAGCTACAAGAAATTGTTCGAGTATCTCCCTATGAGCCACTAATTGTGATGTGAATGCAAGTGAGAATAAGATCCTAGAAAAGGCCATGAAAAGTATTTTGAAAGCTTTCGGTTAACGAAGGTCACGCCGATATGGCACAGATTTGATCAAAAACAACTTTGAACTTACGTCGATGAATAAAATCAATAATAGATGAATTTGTAACAGTCTGAATGTTTCTATGTCTTCAAAGTCGTATTAAAAATATTTAAACTCAATAGGATGCTGCTTTTAAAATACTTATGAAATCAAAAGTCACATATACTTTCTAAGGACAAACAGAATAATTTTTAGATGAGTTTTCAACAAGCGTTATTTTTCAATTTAGATTATGATATAATAAAATTTTGATTGCAGTTTTTGTCAAGCTGATTAAAACAATCTCGATAAACCGTAATTATGTTTTTATAAAAAGAATAAAGCCATTATAAGTTTTTATATGTGTGACTTAAAAAATGAACACAAAGCGATCTTGTTCTGTAAATTATACCACTTGTTTCATTAGACTGATTATTGTCAATTTAGGTGAAATTAATTGATTGAAATTTTATTTTTAACTGCAAGTGTAAATTTTGAAAATCTTTAATCTGATTTTGAATTTTGATTCGTGGTGAAATCCAAATAAAATATTTATTTGGAATCTCCTACATCATTTTTAAATTAATACAACTCTCTACTAAAAATAAATGTATATGCGCGTCTTATCTTCTAAAGAAAAGACCTTTCTATATAAAGTTACTAATTTAATTGAAATATAGTTTTATATGATCATACTGCATTCTTTAAAGTAATAATTTTTTGAAATTTAATTAATTGAAAATTGACCGAGATGCACACTTTTCCCTCTCTCTAGGTCAAACGATCTAGCCTGTAGAGAGTCAACATACATTTACACATTGATCCATATTATTAATAGAAAAGGAGATAACTTGTTATCTCAAAAGTGTACATTTAAAAAATCACTATTAAAGTATTTTAATCTGTCGTTATGACTGTATCACTTAATTTATTTCATATTCCTTTATGGAAAATTTTTCATTTTGAGCCGCAAAATCAAACCAAATTTTTGTCATTCAAAGGGAAATTAAATGAATATAATGAATAAATTTGCATTTTTATGAACAGAAACAAAAATTGTTCAGCCTATTTGGAAAACACTAGAAGACTCTAAAGTGATAACTTTTGACAGGAAACGGAACAAACTTTTTTTTTCTTATATCACAGTTACAAACCATTTTGTCGTAAGTTATCGGATACTTAATTCTCGTTATCATAATAAGCACTTGTGCAACGTTTTTGGAGATAACGTAACACTGCCATTACGCCCCAAATGAGCATTAAAGGAAGGAAAATAAGACGGTAACCACCATCCTAAGATTCCATAGCATTACTGATGCTTATCATCTCTAATGATGCTGCAAAACATCTTCTTTCGTTTGTGTTGCTTTTTGATCAAGATGGAAAAGACAGGTGCTTAATTTTGACCTTAAAGGGTAGTGTTTTGACAAGTTCAGGTTCTACCAAGGGAATTTTAATCTTTATCTTTTTGACACATCAAAAGACTCTGCGCTGATTATCCTTAGTTGTTTACAGCTCATTGCCGACAATTCTTGTTGAGAAAGAGTCGTGAATGTTTTAAGAAATAAGAAAATTTAAAAAGTGCGCAAAAGAAAAGAAGCCTAAATCAATGAAGGTAATAAGAAATCGTATTTTGATCTGAAAGATTTATTCTTTATCATTATATTAAAATATAAATACCATTTATTTACTTTGAAAAATCAAATATAGTTTTAAAAATGGTTAGTTGTTTATTCTCTTGAAATGTTTGGCTTGTAAAGAATTAGGAAATACAACAAATAAAAAAAACATCATTCGAATATATAACATTTTTTTAAATACATAAAAGTTTATCAAATTTATTTTTCTTCACAATATTTAAAAAAAAAACTACGACTACGTTGAAAATGGCAGTCTAGTAAATTAAGACACAAATTGATTTAGTTATACGTACAAATTTATAAAATAATTGTATTAATTAATAATTGTAAATGATTTTTTACAAAATTCAGTAAGAAAAGTAAGTATTCAGAAAAGTAAAAAATAAAGTTTTGCACAAAATTCAGATAACGCAAAATTTCCGACAAAGTTTAAAATTAAATAATTTCTAATAGTAAAGTTTACGGATAAAATAAATTACTTATTTTCAAAAACTATCAAAAATGTTTTATGATCTGAAAATACATTCTAACTTTAAATTAAAATTCTCATACAAATTTCTGTAAGATGTATTATATTTTGAACTAATCTTTTCTTATTATTTATAACTAGCCGCCTTTAGCGACCAGCCGGTTCACCAATCTTAATGTTCGTTAAAATTTTAATAATTAAATACTTTATGCAATTCCTACTTTAATAGCTTCTTCAAATTTTGATAGTCATATAATTCATTCATAATATAATATCATAGAGTAATATGTATCTAATTTTCTGTTAGCTCACGTAGAATTTATACTTTAAATTAAAGTGGCAAGGTTTAATCTACAATTAATATAATAATATTTTTTACTCAAACAAAGCATTTTTTATAATATATTTTTTTTTTACTGAAAACAGTCACCTAGCGTTGAAACTTTATGGGCACTAAAGAATATCCTTCTTAATTTATGCAATATCTCAAGAATTTGTCAACAAAATTTTCTCAGATGCATCATGAGCAGATCGATTAATAAACAATGTTTAATTTTAAGTGCATCAAACACTAAGAAAATAAAACGAATCGTTTAAAATAATCGGTTGAAAATGTTTAAAAAAAACTACTTAAAAAAACGATGTACTTAAAACTATAAGCATATACAAAATACAAAAAATATATAACTAACATAAATACATTTTAATTACAAAAGCATACAACTAACCTAAAAATAATTTAAATCAATTTCGCATCCGTTGATAATAGTTGTCAGCAATCAGAACACAATACGCATGCGTGAATTTTCAACGCCAGTCACGGTAACGCAAATGCGTGACTTTTTCTACGCCAGTTGGGGTAACGTTATGCAGATTAGAAATTTTTAATTTCCTTTATTCTGTTTTATTTTAATTCAAAAGTACTTCAGAATGAATCTGAAAGATCGATTAATCAACAATGTTTAACTTTAAATGCATCAAACATTAAGAAAATAAACAGAATCGTTTGAAATAATCGGCCGAAAAATCTTAAGCCTAGCCTCATTAGCGTGGGGAAAAAAAACTGAAGACTTACTCATTTGGCGGTGGCGAAAATGAAAAATTTTTTTTTGGCGGGAAGGTTAGTTTTTAATTAATAATTAAAATTTTAATTAAAAATTCAAAAAAAGGACCCAGGTGCACATTCCCGCCCTTCTAGGTATACATGTACCAAATTTGGTATCTGTAGGTCAAACGCTCTGGCCTGTAGAGCGCCAACACACACACACGCACGCACACACACACACACACACATTGAGCTTTATATAAGTATAGATAAAGATGAATGTGCCGTTGTGAGTCAATATCATCACAATAATTATAAAACGATGAGAGCTAGATAGATAAAATAAGGTACAAAAATTCAACGTCTATAGAGCAGGCACTTGTCAAATTCTAAGCTAAATCTAACGACTGTTTGAATGTCCGTTGGTCTGTACTTTCAGAAATAAGTGAACACCATAATTAAAAAATGCAATGATATAAATATATCAAATTTGGTATGGGAATTTATGACAACAAGCGCAGTTTTGTGCCAAATATTTGTTTCTATCGATTGAAAAAAACTTGTCTAAAACACAAATTCGATTTTTTTTCGAATATTATTAACGCATGCCAAAGATTAATGGCCAAATAACTCGTAAAAGATGTCATGATACATTCAGTAAAAATGTTGAACTCACGTAAAAATTATTATTTTATAACTCTAATACGCCACATCAGAGAGTTTATCAGAGAGTATGCGAAAAAATTTAGGGGTGGCTACACCCGCTAATTTAACGTATAAATTGATTGTCTATTTTAAATAAATCAAGAAATATTTTAAACATATTTTCCAACAATTTATTTCATGCAAATTAAAAATGAAACTTGTCCTGCTTAAGCACGTTACGTATGCAGGAGAAAAATTAGCTTTTATTAATGTGTTACCATTCGTGAACAAAAGCTCAATTTAAAACATTGCATTACTAATTACAAACTGAAGCCAGAAAATGGTAATTTTCAGCACATGTCTGTAAGAAACGAAATAAACATGATATATTCTAGAAAGATAAGTGCAAGAAAAAGTTTTTATGAATTTTAAAAATATCTATATTATTAATTAAATAATTCTAAAATATTTTCACGGTAAACATGTTTTATATAGATGCAGGATATTCACTCTGATCAGACTCAAACACCTAAATTCGAAACATCATTGGGCATATATTCCTAATAGGAAAAATTATCTAAATAAAGTTTTAAAAAATTATGCAGTTTGAATGAATAAATGTTTTAATTAATAATGTATTTTATATTTTTATATTGACTTTCTCTCCTAAGCGTCATATTTAGTAAGAAATTCTTGAAACATTAACTTTTAAATAAAAAGAAAGTTTCACATTATTGCGACTAAAGCTAAGTGAATTATGAAAATATGAATATTACTATTTTATAAAAACGTACTTAAACGACGTTTGACCGTCTCAAAAAAAGATATTCCAATCAGCTCCCGGAATTTCAACCAAGGCTGATTAATCTAAAATTATGAAATGGTTGATTGCCTTAAAATAGTGATATTCAAAAATTCAAAGCTATTTATTGACTGAAACAAGATAAATTATCATTTAAATCCTTTTGAATGTAAAACAAAAAGCTCAATTTCATGATGAATCAGAGATAATTTCATTAAATAATTCTTTGAGATATAACATAAATTATAAAAATATTCTATATTGCACTTAAAGTCTCGGTGCTGAATGATTCTGTTTTCTGGACTCATATTTTTTTAAAATATGTTTGATTTCAACGAAAAAGTATTTTTGTATTAATTGGATTTTGTTTTATGGCATAATAATGCTGCAGCATCATTTGATCGCTTTCGTTTGAATTTAAAATTTAAATTTTAAGGGATCTCACAGAAAATTTTAGAGATAAATAATACCATCAACAGAACATCGCAAGGATTTTATAGCAGTATTTAACTAAAAATTTTAACAAGCATTAAACCAGGTGTACGAACCAAGGCATAAGGAGTATTGTAATTTTTTTTTCATTTGCTTTTTTCCCCCTTGTTAGCGCAACCAAATACATAAAAATCGCTGTCTTTCCGTAATTTGAAGCTCGTTCATATTCTGGGTAAATTTTCGGTATAAACATGATAAATGTGTAATATGGGACAAATTTTATTTTGAAAATATTGAGTTCATTGCTCATTTTATTGTGTATAGTTATTAATTGCCTTATACTCCACTCTATATTTAAAATCAAGTTATTTGTTTGGGGCTAAATGCATAAATCTTTAAATTTCAATTTACACCTAATCATAAAATTATGAGAGCATGAGCTATTCAAATATTTACCTATATATGTATGCATTAATAGAGATTTAATTGTTCAAAATTTTGAAATATATCTCTGAAAATTCATACATAATGCACAATACACTACATTCTTTACGTTGCACAGTGATTAAGGCATATTTTACATTAGCAATATTATGTACCACTTATGCCATCTTAAATGATTTTTAACAATCAGCGTTTTCACAGGAGTTATTTACACTCTCTAATAAAACTGGCAAATAAAACAAAGAAGCACCTGTGTTTTCTTTCTTTTCCTAAAATTTCTACTAGCGGTATCCCAGTATAAAGATCTAAAAAGTACCGAATAGCGGTATTGAACTTTTGTCCGATATTGCAATTCCTAGTTGTGGGAAATGCTAAAAACCAAATAATTCAAAAGATTTTTACATAAATGAATTTCTTAAAATCAATAGAATATTATTATTTTTAAAGCAGTTTATTAAATAAAACTATAAAAGTCGTATTAAAAACCTTAAATAAGAACAGGAACTCTACAATCTTGTTTTCGAATAATTTTTTCAAAGCACACTGCTTCAAACACCAATCCCTTGACCTACATTATACACGTTTAATGTGGGAAGATGCAGTATTTTCTGAACTGCACACCTTCCCAACTTTATAATCATATCTTCAATTATAGACTTGAGAGACTTTATTTAATAAGAAAAACATACCATTCAGTTTTGCTTGACCTTCAAGTATATGTTGTTTCTTTATGTTACGCAACATGGTTAGAAAACGTAAAATTTCTTAAAAACGTTCCATTAAGGATATTTCTTTCTAGCAACAAAAAACGATATGCACTAGATATACCATAAATTTAAAGAGTAGAGAGAGGTCTTCATTTTTAGGAGATTAGGTCTGTCATTAAAAGATTTATGTTCAAAACTATTAATGCAAATTTTAATATTATTTTGCTCTATCGTGTTATTTGGAAGGGAAAGCTTCACTTGTGTCATATTTAAATAATTCCAGTAAAAAAATTACTAATTTTGTTTGCAATTCCTAGTGGAAATTCTTTTAAAAATTGAAATACAGTGAAGAAATAGTTTCTTCCTCTAGAGAACTCCTACGCGATAGTCACGTTTTTAGCTCTCTAATAATTTAAGGAAGCAGAACAATTTCTCATAATGATTTATAAAAATCATTCCTCTATTCATGAGATATTAATTTGTGTGAAGGCCTTTACAATTTTGATATGCATCATCTTCATCTAGTGTTTCTACTCGGTTAAAATCAACAATACATACAGTTTGTTTTGAAATTAGGCTCTTATGTTACAAAGCTTTGAACAATTAAGTAAACTTTTGTATGAACGCCATGCACTGAAAATAAATATTTGTTTTAGTTTCTTCTTCTTCAAGAACTCTTTCTACAGAAAAAAACCCTCACTAATTCTCAAATTATTTGAAAAGTTCAAAGAAAATTACATGTGACTTATATCACATTGCCTGGGAAGAAAATGCTGATAATTATTGAATATTAATTGCCTTAGAGAAATGAATATTATTATCCTTATTTAAACTGAATTTACTAAATGATCAGGATGTACTTAATATTTTGCGGGTGGTTCAGCGGCTAACATCCATAAATAAAGTATTTATCCAGCATACTCATGAAATCTTTTGATATGCATTTAGAAATGCAAGTTTATAAATCGCAACTGCATGACTTTAAAATATTTAGAAGTCTGCAGAATTTAATATTTATTTTTGTATTTTTGACAAAATTCTAAACTGTATTTTTTTTTATTGTTGGCATCCTAAAAAAAGGATCAATTATTATGAATTGCTAGCCACATTTTTAAAAAGTACGGAGAACTAAATGAACTAAGAAATCATTTATAAATTCATAAGTCAATAAAAGTCAATAAGAAAGTCAAAAAGTCAATAATTATAATTTCGTGTCAATAAGAAAGAGCTACTCATTTTTTTATGTATTTTTCTTTTTTTAATCAGATGAGTAATAGCTTTCTATTTAACAGCAATAAAATTAAAGAAATATATTATTTAATTTTGAAACATATAAAACTAAAGCTTTATAAATTAAAAGTAAAAAAAATTTGCTTTTTATCAATATTGTACCAGCCATCTTTGTGGTGTCATCAGTTTATAAAAATTACTTCAAAATAAACCAAATCTTATAAGATATTAAACTTTATTTTACTTATATTCATTGAAAGGCTAAAGGAGCAACCACAAAAAAGGTACTTTCTTTTCATTCTTTTAAGTGAATGGATTGGAAACTAGCTGGAATTCTAAAGGAAATTAGTTAACTTCTAACTCAAGGACAAAATTATAATATAATCGAATAGTATTTACCATCGATGCAGAAAAATGTGAATTTTTATTCGTATTCTTTTGACATATAGAGGAAAAGGTGGAAATGAGTATTTGGAATTATTTAAACTATTTAGCAAAAACTGTAGTAATATTTTTTTTTCATATGCAAAAAGGGACATATCGTAAAGAAAGCATATGACAGATTAAGAGAAATTTCATACGATTGTGAGAATGAACGTAAAAAAAGCATGGGCACAGGTCTAAAAGTTCGAAAAATAGTCAAATGTGTCACATTAAAAATCTGAAAATGGTTTAAGATACTAATAATGTATGGTAGACAACCGGTTCAAGGTGGATTGCTGACGTATATTTCAGGAAATATGATTACTAGACAATTAGAATTGATATTTGAAAACGGCTTCTAAAAGTGTCATCTGATATCGGACTAGGATGAGAATGAATTCATTTGTAATTACTGTATTTGATAAACCGTATATTTAGATTGTATTTAAATACACAATCAGTATCCGACTACATAAATATTAGCAGTTTGCAAGAAATTCGTGATTTATATCGAAATAACTTATCCTTCAAAATATGGCAGGTTGAAATGGAACAGAAATTATCGTGATGAAGGTACCACTGGCTAACAGGTGTGGTTTCATTATGTATAGTATAAGTGTGAGTGCATTGTGATTTAAATTTTGAGAGAGTGGAAAACACATATGTACCAAAACATTGAAGAAAGATATTGGTACAAAGGAGATAATGATATCAGAGGCAACATTTTGAATTTGCGTTGATATACATAGTTTTATCATTGCCATTATGAATGCTGAAGCATATAAATATGAATATCGATGGTCGTTTCGAGTTGTTTATAGACACAAATAGTAATGACTTCATTTTAACGAACTATAGCATGCACCCCTATCGCGGCTCACTAGCGGCTTTGCTTCTGAATCATTCAAGTTGAAAAAGGTTTTTTATATATATATGTAATTATTCTTTAATTTTCTTCACTAAATTATAAATAGTTATGAATGATATTATAAAATTGCTTTCTAAATTTGATGCTAGGCATTTGTACTCAAGCTTTAGAATAGAAAGAATTGTTTTGAAGTCTGTCTATAATCAAATAAAAAAATACATTCCATGTTTCTCACTATAAGTATAAAAAGAAACTATATACACTTGTCTTTTCAAGTACAGAAAAGTTTATCTTTCTCATTTCTATCAAACTCCAATAATAGTCTGATACAGCAAAGTTGAAAGATATGTGCCCTTAGACTGGTGTCGCAGAACTGGGCTATAAATATTGTAATATCAAACATATATTTTGATTATTCAAGAAATATCCTTTATAAAGGAAAGAACATTGTTAATTTGAAATGACTGGAATTTTAACAAGGAATAAAATTTTAACATGTCTGAAACCAGAATATAGAGCCAGAAAAATGTTGAAGTCTTGTTTAACAACTGCATCAGTATTTTCGTGAATGTAGTAAAGATATGAAAAAAAGCCATTAGTAGAAATAGTTACTTTAATAATTATTTGCTTACATTACATAAAATGAGATTTTCTGATATTCTTCAGTAGTTTCAAAGATTTTTTTATCATATTTGGATTTTAAAATTATGTTTTACTCCTCGATTCAATTTTAAGACCGAAACATTTATGCAGATATGAATTCAGCTGTACATCAGACAGATAGATCCCAACACAGTCCATTAAATTTTTTTACCCGATCAAATCAGTATAAGCATTTTATTCAGCATTGGATTACTTATGAATCATTTATTTAACACCGTCAGTATATTTTTTTCACGAAAAGACATGCAAGTGAATGTTTGAATTTGTTTAACAGCTGAGTCAATCGTCGAACTCAGACCAATAAGTCACTCGCCTTTTCCTCGCAGACGCCGGCTCGTTTTTCTTTTCTTGAGATTTCAAATGAATGATAGCGTCTCATTTTAAATCCATGGAATTTCGGTGCTTATCTCTACGAAATCATCCGCCAATTGTGTTCTCATCTTCCACGAAATGAAATTCATTAACACTGTCCTTGGATGCCCTGTGTTTGCGCGATTGCACGAGATCGCTTCTATTATCGATTTCCCCAAAAGTCTACACAAAACCGAAACAAGGTCATCGTAATCGTGTTGTTTGCCCTATAACCCCCTCAACACGAAAAGGGAGCCTGGAGCTAAGGGCCAGGAATGCAGAACCTCAATTCTCTGCCTCAGAACTAGTCCAGCGCTATTTCCCTAACCCTTTCCATCCATTTCTCTCCGCTTGTCACGCGTTTCGGTTAGATTTTTTTTATTATTATTCGTTTTGGTTTTGTTATTATTATGATATTTTGTTTACTTATTCCGCCGATGCCTGAAAGTACGTGATTAAGCGATAACTGTCCATTCTGACCATTTCAGGTGACAAAATAAATGGGGTCTCGAATGGATCGCTCCGGGGTGATTGTTCTTGACCACAAATGTCATTGCGTTTTGCGACCAGCCAACGACGGATCGTAGGATGAATTGTACAAAAAAAAAGCAAACCAATTAAAAAATTAAAAATTAAAGAAGAATTGGAGGAATGATTTTTTTTCTCCATCCATCACATAAACCATTATTCAAATTTAGTACAGCTCCCCCCTCTTATTTAGTTTTGAACTGAAACTGGAAATAAAGAAAAAGTTTATTTACTTTTTAAAAAGACCCTATTTTAAGAAAAAAGAGATTTTACATTATTCAGCTGTATTTTAATTTTTAAAATGCACCATCCTTCAAATTTATTAATTATGCTAAATACGATTAAACTTTTTTGTTATATTTATTACACTTAAGGAGCGGGGAGTAACTTTTATAAATTTATAAGATAATTTATTGTTTATATTAATATCAGCATTTTTCTTCTTTATTCCTTGGCAATAATTTTCTTGAGACTAAAAAAAAATTATGTTCACTTTCGGAAATATTTTTTCATGTTAATTTTCAAACCTCATTTTTTTTAAAATATGAAACATTTAAACAAACACCGAAAATTCCCAAAGGTAAATAATACTCCAAGCAATCAGATTGTTCGAAATAGAATTCGTTGAGCACTGAAATCTTATATGCCAGTAAAATATTTTTTAAATAATTTGTGCCCTATCTCAGAAGATTATTCTATAAAAATGTTTCCAATTCAACATAATATTTAGTTTATTAGAATAAGAAACAAATTTCAAATATCAAAAAATATATTTTTATACGGTCATTACAAGAATGAGTTGCAATCTTCAAAAAAGGAAGCACTTTAATAATTTCCACCATTGCTTACTTTTAAATATAAATCTTAGCTGTAAATTCAAAAAAATTTCAAAAATTACATTAAAAATAAACTTTATTTTCATCTCTCATTAAGAAAATTAAAACCACGACTTCATAATTCTATCTTTAACAATGAAAGAAAAATTCAAAATGAAATATTTGGCTTATTTGAAGATTGTTGTTTCTTACATTAAGGCGATATATTGTTGTTAAATTAGTTTAAATTATTTTTAAATAAATTTAAAAATATATAAATAATTTGAATTAAACAGAATAATTAAAAAGACAATCTTTTAAATTTTAAGGCGCTGAAAAATCAGTTTTTTGTTAAAATAATTTCGAAAAATAGGGTGGAAAACAACAAAATTCGATTCAATTTTAATCAACAATTTTAATTAAAATTTAAATAAAATTTCAAAACTAATCTCTCTAAGATAAAGTTTTTCATCTTCGAAGATATATCTGTCCGAAATATGATACCTCTAATTCTAACTGTCTGTTCGGTAGAGAGCCAACACATACACATACACACACATACATTATCTCTAATATTAATAAAGATAAAAGTATGTGTGTGTTAGTGCACTGCAAACAAGACCTTTGGATCTGGAATTACCAACGCTGGCAGGAATATACCTTGGATTGTGAGAATGTACATCTGAACACGATTTTTTAATTTGATTAAAAATTTAATTAATTAAGAATTTTTTTTGTGTGGATTTTCACCATAACTTTTGGAAGTATTACAACAAAATTCTCTGAAAATTCAAATAGCCGATTTCTGAATTATTCGTGATTTGTATATGCTTTCAGTTGAGAAAATACTCTAATATTCTTGACACTCTAACTTTTAAATAAAAAAATAAATCCTCTGCTAAAAAATCTGTCAGAGTTATGAAACTTTGAATGTCATCCTTTTTGTATAATCAATAATTTCATTATTTTAAACTATCCAGCTTTTGAGAAACAACGGGCACTGACTGGCGATCTTCTTCGACAAGGTAAATGGAATTGTTGCAATTCGATCATTTTTATGGGTGATAATTATATTTCCATAATTTAGGCAATTTTTGCTGACTAAAACGAGTGAATTTGTTTTGATTTAAAATATTATCGTCTCAAAAATATTTTATTAACTATGGCTCATAAGATCGAGAGTCTATATAAGAATTTAAAATTCGAAATTCATTAGAAAATCTATTGTCACAAAATAAAAAAAAAGATATAATTCTTTATTTTTTTAGAACATTTTTTATTAGATTTATATACATATTATAACTGTTTAGAAATTAGATGTTGAGCCTCAATTACACAGATTATTATGTATGGATAAAATATGCTTGCCTTAAATAATATAAAATTATTGAATTATTAATAAAGATATTCTGAAAGATCCCAGAAAACTTTTTTTTCTAGAAAAATTATGTTTCATGTTTATTTTATTTCATACAGTTGTGCTGGAAATTATAGCTTTCAAGATTTAATTTGCAGCGAGAATTAATTTAGTCTTTTAATTTGAGCTCTTGTCAGAGTGACGACAACTCATTCAAAAAAATTTACATTTTTTATATACATGTAAGGCTTTCGAAATTCTTACATTTTATGAATAATATTTCTAATCTCTTAGAAATTAAAAAAATTGTTTGGCAAAATAATAGTTTTAATTAAAAAGATTATTTTTTAAATTTTAAAATAATTTAATACTTCATTTGTGCTATAGCATATCCGGAAATTATCTCTGAAAAATGTCAAAACGTCGCTTAATTTTTAATTAATTAAAATTCTGATTAAAATTTCGAAACAAAATCTTTCCGAGATGCACCTTTCAATTCTCTTGATTTGGTAATGGTCTACAAGCACATTCATCTGTTTATTATAATTTCGTAGAAATAAATTTCATGCGTCGAGCAAGCTTTCTTAAGGGATAGTTATTTGATACATATATACTTTGGAGGATAGGAATGCGCGGTGAAATATTAGTTAGAATTTAATAAAAAATTTGACAAGATTTTAGAGTTTTGACCACAATAACTGACAAAAATATTATAGTGGAAAAGTTATTTTTACGTCACTTTAAAAGCAAGAAAAGGTTTCTGTGATTTTTAAAATATCTACATTATAATTCAATATTTTAGTGTTAAGGCAAATATTACCTAATATATACAGAATGTAAGTGTTATTTAAGGAAACATTATCTGATATCCACGTTAATCGGGGCTCAAGAGCTAATTTCTGAACTTTGAGTAATAAGGATACATATCTAATTTTAAAAAATGACCTAAATGTGGAAAATGATTATATTTTATTAGTTTGAATCAATAAATGTTCTGCTGAATTGCAGAATTTTACTTTTTTTATATAAAACTCCCTGTCCTATGAATCACATTGAATAAAATATGCTTGTGACTTTAATAAAAAAGGTTTCCTTCTTTTGTAACAAAAAAAAATTTGAGTTGTGAATATTTGAATATCACTATTTTAGGAAAACGCACAATTTTAGATCACTTCATTGACCATCGTCATGAAGATACGCCAACCAAGCCTGGAGTTTCTTCGAGTATGAATGGCCTAAAATAATGAAATTGTTGATTGGTCTAAAATGATGTTATTCTTCATTACGTAATCAGATTTGGTAGCAGAATGTTAAAACGTTCTTTTATTTATTTAAAAGTAAAGGTGCAAGAATATTTTTCTGAATACGTTTCGTAGGGCCGATGAATTGTACAAAAATTAATCTTCATATTTTTTTCAAAAGTATATTTATCGACTGAAATAAAATAAATTATTTTTATTTACGTTAGTTTAAATCCTTTTGAAAATAAAATTGAAAATTGAATTGTACAATGATTTAGAAAACTTTACATCTATTCGTATAGAAATGGTTCACCTTTATTAAATTTGCTAAATTTTTTAAAAAAATGTTTTGTGGTACACATAAAAATTTAGTCCTAAACGATTTTAATTTCTGCACTCGCAATTATAAAAAATATTCTTGGTTTTAACAAAAAAAATTGTATTAATTGAAGTTTGATTACTTCAGTTTCAAATTT
>JAPMOR010120882.1:66403-93081 GCA_026543865.1 Argiope aurantia | reverse complement strand
TCAGTTTCAAATTTAAATTCAAATGTTTGGGCAAAAGACAAAAAAAAAAAAGACGAGAAATGGTTAGTACAATGAACAGAACGATGTAAGTCTTCTAAAATGTATGAGTTATGTGACTATCAAAATTGGAGCTTAAATATATATATCGCTGAAGAAGCAATTAAGAATTAGTTACAAAAATATTTAATTGAAAATTAAATATTTTAATTTTCGAAGGCGGTCATTATTTTGATAAAATACTTTTAAATATGAACAAATATTCTTTCTGAAGAACTTTTCTTAATAAAAAATAAAAGCATTCCTTTAAAGAACTAGAAATAGAAGGATGCATGTATTATATATAGAATTTAAGATGCATTAAAATCATACAATCACTATTTATGAGAATTATTTTTATCGTATAAATAGTATTTATTTGGATTGAATTTGGAATATTTTTCAGATCGTATTTAAGTAACAATCATTGAATATTTCATTTTATATATTAATTTGAAATCATTCCTATGTTTTAAAGTATTAGGATAAATAAAACTAATATAATTAAAGTGTTAGTCTTCTTTTTTTTCACTAGTATCGTTAATTTGGTAGAGTTTTGAATTTCTACACCATTGCATTTCAGCTTCTTTCTACACCACTGCATTCTCCAATAAATTCTCATTTGAATAAAAAACCAATAATAGTGTTCTTTCTGTAACTTAATCATTCCCTATAATAAACTAGTTATTCCTGTCTCTTATCCATATAAAAGTGAGGACATTGGGAAATATTGTAAAGCCATAGTGCTCAGATAATTATTTTCAGAATTCTCCGTTATCAAGAAAAACCAAAGAAAATCAAATACTTAATTTGGACACTTTTTTTGACTAATGGAAACCAAAATTTGATACACAGCTATAAATTTAGTTGCAAGATAATATATGAAATTCCATTCGTTTCAGTCGTTACATTTTCAGTTAAAGTGTTTGTATGTATGCAGATGTACAATCCGATAAATGGCCAGTCTCTTAACAGATTTGATTGAAAATTTGATGAAATTTAGTTACGTATCCACACTTCAGATATTAAACTTGCGCCTCAAATTTCTCTTTACATTTTGTAATTATCGTGTTTACTTGTACTCGGACAGACAAACAGATAGACTTCTGGAGAATAGAAAGAATTTAGTGTAAACACCACATACCAAATTTCATCCCAAAAAAATCAAAGAGCTATCTTGTCACATACAATACATAGTGCGCTTAAATAGACAAAATTAAAAAAAAATGTGTTTTTCAGACAAAGAGATCTAAAATGCGAAGATTTTCAAAATTTGGCGCACGAATTTTTTGACAATTACAATTTTTTCTTCTCGTATACTTCATTTGGGAAAAAATAAAGTATTCAGTATATATTAAAAATTATTATACTTTTTTTTTATTTCTCAACAAAAAGCTTTTCTGGGATTTGCTTATAGGAATATTTGATTAGCATCAAAAAACATTCTTTTAATTCAAGAATATATTACAAAGATATTGCGAAAGATGCTGAAATCTCATTAGTAATCTTCTATATTATACATAAAATGTATGGTATATTATATTAAGATATGAAATCCGCTATTTAACAGATTATTATAAATTATATCATGAAATAATTAATAATTCTATGAAATAACTGAATTATATACTTTAACAATAACATATGCATCGCAGTGTTGAAAACCAGAATGTTTTACCTGAATCTTAAATCATAATGCGATTGAAATATTTACAAAATTAAATGATAACACATCGCATAAAATAATTTAATTTCTTTTAATAATTAATTATATGTAAATTAAAAAAGGGCAAAATAATATTTACTGAATCAAATATCTATTTAATCTAATTGCTGCTTTAAATTTTTTCCCTTTATGATACTTCTAGAGTGGGAAATATTATGAAAGTCTTTGTTGTCTATTTTTTTTAAATAACGGTGAATTTCCAACATAACATTTTCTTTCCTCTGAATATTTGAACCACTAAATGAATAGAATGTAAAATAAATACAAAAAATTTTCACTTGGCTGTTTGTGATTAGTATAATTATATTGCTATTCAATTATGCGTAACTCTGTAAGAGTTTTTTTCTTTATACAAGGAATCAACCAATTATGTATACTTACTTTTCATATATAATTACAAAACCAAATTTAATTCCTAATCTTATCTTTTTTACTGAATATTTTGGGTCAAGTTTAAATTTCCAAATTATTATTATACTTCTGATAGAATTTTTGCTATTTGAACTAAAAGGAAATTTACATTTTTACTCATCAGATTATAACAAGGACGAAAATATTCTGGCGTTTGGAATTTTAACAGGAAAAACAACGATGTAAAAATAAATTTCCATTTCATTCTTAAGTAGATTTTATCTGAAGCTGATAATTCATGTGTTGATGTATATCTGCTGAGAATTTTAATTTACGCTACCAGAAAAGAATAAATTTCTTTAAGATGGAAACATCACATTTAAATTTCATCGGTAAATCATTTCACGTGCAAATTGTATATTTTTTGTTATTTCGCACTTTATTTATCATCTGTAGATGTTTCTATAAGCTTCGTGTTATACACTTGAATTATAATTTTAAGTCTACCAGAAAAGCTATAAATTGTTGAACTTTCCCAAGGAAGCGACGTGCAAAAATACATTAAGTAAGGAAATTAATTTAAAAACTAAGCTCAAAGCTGAGAAATGTCCAAAAATGTATATAAAAATAAAGAAAAGGAATGTAGGAGAATCATGATAAAAAAAATAGAAATTAGATTTTTTCAAAAGCTTTATAAGAACTTTTCGTTGCTCTTTACATTTGAAAAATCTTCCTCAACTTACTGGACTTACTGAATATATTCGAATTGGATAGATATCTTTGTTGAAATCGAACATTTTCAAGCAATTCTTAAAGAGTTCTGAGTCAATAATTAAGCATTATGAATAAAATTCAGAAAATATGATATTGTCAAAGCTAATTTAAAAAATTTGGATATGATAAAATAATATCTATTTTTAGGACAAGAACTTTGTGCAATGTAGGATATTCTGTTTATTCACTTTTAAATAGTGCATGAAATATTCAGTTTGCCATAAAGCATTTCAATAAAAGCCGATGCATTAAAGTTCACAAAAGCAATAACAAAATAACACAAATGAGATAACTCTTCGGGTTTCAAATTAGCTATGAAATCATCAAAAAGTGGGAAAAAATTATAACTACTTTTTGACGATATGGATAAAATTTTGTAAAACTTTTTCAGTTAACACCCACCATTGTCCAAACCCCTTTTTCCGGCAAGTGATTTTTATCATTTTGTACAGTTTTAAGTTTAATGAACGAAAAATTTATACTAAATGTAAAAAATTGAATTTCACTTCTAGTAGCCTGTATTATATCCAAAATTATTAATTTCTTCTATATATATTAAGAAAATAATTAGAAAACACTAAAATCACATTAAAATTAAAAAATTAATAAATTTCTTCCTTTTTTGTATATGTTTGAAATAGTAAAATAGTAAATTTTATTCTTCTGTTTTAAAATAGAAAAATATTAAATTTTGTTCCAAAAATCCAATAATTTCTCTATACTATTTGAGAATACTGTATATGGAAAGAATTATTAAAAGAATGCGTACGAAATCGTAAAAGCTTTCATTAAATAATTTGTACGTAAACGTTATATTAATCTCTCATTGAATTATTTTAATCAGTGATTTATATTATATTTTTATTTTAATAAACTGTTTATTTTCAATTAATTGTAACATATCTCCCAAAATGAAATACATATTTGTATTCAACACTTCTTTATTACAGAGCTCATACTAAAATACAGCTGATTTTTGAAAATATGCCTCACTTTCTATTAAAGGCATATGTTCGAGATGAATTTTAAAAACGTTATCAAATAGTTATATTTTTGAATTTTTCCATATAAAAGATTGATAAAACATCTATGAAACTGAAATATATCAGTTAAGTGGAAAAGTTTAAAAAAAAATTGTGGAAAAGCGGTAGGTTTTTTTCCGCACAAAAGAGGTATATATATATAAAAAAAATATTCTAATTTAGAGGTTTATAGGTATATTTCCTTAAAATTTTGTAGATAGCTTAAGAAATATATTGTTCAGTTCTTGAACTAAAAAATAAGAGTATTTTTATCTATTCTTTGACTGATAAATAATATAAAATGTTCAACTTTTTTTAACGAATATAAAATATTCCTACATGAATAGATTAAATATTCTCTTCTTCTGGAGCCGCAGGGCATATTTAAAAATTATTATACCGATTTTGTATTAAAAAGCAGGAATTAGATTTTAATTCCTGCTTTCTTTCTGATTCCTTTTCAATTCCTGCTTTCTTAATTCCTTTCCTTTCTTAATTCCTTAATTCTTAATTCCTTTTTAATTCCTGCTTTCAAATTCTAATCTTTTATAGCAAGTTTTTTCTAAGAAAATGCTATAAAAGATTAGAATTTGGGAAAGTAACATCTAAGGATGTAAAATAGCATTAAACAACATATGTAAATGCAAATATAAAAAGCAGTGTAACTTCGCAAGAAATAGACCGACGGCTATATAAAGAAACGTTAAGAATATTAAATTTAAAAGAAATCATGATTTTGCATAAAATCGACTCGCTAACGTAGTCATCTGCCTTAAAAATATTTGAGAATAATATATAAGGAGAGATTACAATTGCAGTGCTTACGATATTTTCTTCTAAAAAAAGTTAAGTAATTGTAATTGATGAAATATTAAAACTGTGACAGATTATATTCAATTTAATCGCTATGTTATATGTGGATTAAGAGACTTTCAAAATGATAACATTCCAACTTTTTTATTTTCCAATAATATTTATAATGCGATATTTCTGTAATGCATTAATTACAGGAAAATTATCTGATTTACACAGTTGAACTTTAGTCCTCCTAAGCGCAAGAATTAGGGTTTATAATTATTCATCAATTACGAATAATCGTTTTTGAAATGCGAATAAATATCCTTTTTCGAGAATTTATGTATATCAATAATGCCATGCAAATCTCCTAATCTAACAAATGCAGTATTTTATCCTAAATAAATAATACTCCAATAAAATAGGAAATTCTTAACTAAACATAATTTCAAGTACTTTTTGCACAGTATTTTCCAATGCTTACAGTGCAAAACTTCATAAGCTTGCGTATTGGCTAAATAAGAAATTTCACTTTTCTACTTCACTTGTTGAAGTACCAAGTCTGAATTTCAACAGCCATGACCATTTTTATCCTCTTATATAACACGATTAAAAACAACGCATCGGAGAAATTCAGCAGAATATAATTAACCTTCCGCAGACTAAAACAAAGAACCGAAAAGAAATATTCTCCCCATTTCTGAGTTCCGGAAACAATTTTCCTAAACCAGGCCCCATAACACCAGAAGGCAGAAAAACAACATAAAATCTAATAAATAATGCAGAATCTCGCAAACAGTCTTATTAAAGCACACGGGGTCGAGAGCTTTCTCTGGAAAAGACTTTCTCTTTCCCCCTCCCTCTTAGCCCACGGTCAGATAGTTTCTAGCATCGACCTGTTAACCTCAATAACAACTTTCAGTGTCACTTTCAGAAAAACTCTGTGTCTCCCATCGCTTCCTAGACAGATTCAGGTGATCAAAAATAAAAATAAGAAAATTACGTTTCTACTTTTAGAAAATAACTTTCACTTACCACACGAATTATGCTTCGATTTCTGCGACTATGAACAAGCTCTTATTGCTCATAAATTAAAACTACAAAGACGAACAAAAAAAATTTATCACCAAATATATCCTTAAAAATTATAATAAAATTTTTTTTTTTTTATTTACTAAATTTGATATAAATAAAAAATTATTTTCATTTAAATTTTATCGAATTTAAAACAAGACCTAAATATGTTGTTAGTTTAACCAAGTAATGCAATAAACTTATATCCTATACGAGCAACTTGTGCACTTTTAATTGAAGCCGCCTGCTTGAATTGGTCAAAGATAATAGAATTGCTTGTCTAATAAATTGTTAGATTTATGTCAATAATGTTATAAACTTAAAAGTACAAAAAAAATGAATAAACAGAAACAACATTTGAAATTCAGAACTAAAAATTAGGGAAGTATTGTATTTCGCATCAATTTTTTTTTTTGGGGGGGAGGGATTTTTTTATAGATTGGTATAGTTTTAAATTATGAAAGCTCTACTACAACCAACAGTTAAATAAATATACAGCAGTTTTTAAATTTTATTATATCTTTTAAAAAACCCATTAATGTTTTCCGTACCCTTGCAAGTGTGCTAAAGGCGTACCAAGTTGCAGTTTTGTACCTTTCTTTTACAACTTTTTATCAACCACAGCAATTATTATTAATTTTGGCAGATTTGACATTTTAAAAAACTAAAGAATATATTAGCTACTTTTTTTTCCTACACAAAACTATTTAGAAAATCATATTTTAAAAAAACTGGATCAGCTCATGTGTTTTAAATCCAAATATAATATGTCATGCAACCTTTGTTGTACTTGGGATTTTCCTAAGATACAGCATGTTATTTGTTCCAATAAAATGTCTTCACGGAAAAAGTCACTAATAATACTTAACTGAATAAGGTTAACTGAATAGCAAAACTATTCCTACGTTTACGCAAATCATATTTCATTTTATTCACAAACTTCATACACTTTTACATTAAATGCAGATAAAAACAGAATAATAGAAAAGGAAACTAAAAACAAAGTATAAAAATATATAATTTAAGAGGGCGATGACAAAATATGTACTTACCATAAGATAGTTAAAAAAATTTCTTAATAGCAACAGTAGAGGCTTCATGACTTGCTCTCTGGCGACTGATGAACATTTGCAATATATCAGTTGATTTCCCATACTAAATGACAGAAAGTAAAATTATCTTAACGTAAAATCCTTCCCTATACAATCAAACTAATCGCAATTCAATAACATATTATGATGAGAATTAAAGAAAAAAAATAGAGGCCTAAAAATACATCATTACCTAACTCAAATTTATCATCACTTAAAACATAAAAAAAAAATGCTAAAATACATGTTTCAAAAAGCGAGTCTTTTTTCATGACATAAATGAAGTTTTGCATTTCTTTTTTGCTATATGCAATTTGAGCACTCTTTTTCAATATTTTTGAATATCATCTTCTTCTTTTAAAGATTTCCTAAAGTAATAAATTATTCCAAATTATTGATAAACTGAATACTAAGTAATATTTCATAAAACGAGTTAAATCAGACCAATATAGAAGAATAAGATTTAAATATCTTTAAAAGACGTGAAGCAATTTTTAATCTAACTTTCATATATCAGTTACTCATTTATTTTAAATTATTATCTGTTGTTCTAAAACGAAGAGATTGTAACAAAAATATCATTTGTAAACGTAAATATCATTGTTTGAGCTCATTTTTTAAAGCAAAAAGTAAGCTTCTGAATAAAAATAAGGTGAAATATTTTATCTTTCGCCGGGATGTTTCTTTTTTACAAAACTAGTACTATAAAATCGAAATCCTTGAACTTTTTAGAAAGTGTTACGTAACTGAAAAAAAAAGGACAGTAATGTCATTCTTTGCTCAGTTCCCTCTATCGCCGGAAGTGCTTCAATAGTCATAACTATGCAATACGCGACAGTAATCTTTAACCCTTTTCTCGAAGTCTCCGCTTTGTATCATCAGTCTTCCGCGCAATATTTACGACTGTTGTGACAACTACCAAATAAATAGCTTTGGATACTTCTGTGGTAATTCAAATTCTTATGTATTTCCATTCTCCCTTGCAGTATGGCGAAATTTCTTTCGAAAACAGAAATTTTGTCTTTTTACTATTCTTAAGCCAGAAGAATACAGTATTTATTGGAATAGGCTTTTACTGAAAATTGTAGTTTTCTTAAATCTGAAAGCATTTTATTATAATCACAGGATTCATATCTACATGAAAATCTCTGTAAAATAGCATTTTAGGTACAAAACATTATTTCAAAAACCAACTTTAAAAAAATGAAGTTTGGCAAAAAGTGAAACAAATAGAAATTTAATATCTCTTTATATATCAAAAAATAAGCTAGAAATTTGATAACAAATCCTTTGGCATAGTATCTAAATTGTTTTGTTGTGTTAATTCAGAAAGCAAAAGGGCACAAAAGATGTTACTAGCAACGTATAATTATCTATACAATCATATAAATCTCAATGACTGTAAACTGTTGAAATAAATTTCATCAAATTATCCTATTTTCGATTTTAATTTAACCACTTTGCAAATTAAATTCTTTTAGATTAAAGACGTGAGGGACAATCTGACTTTCTAGACAATTAGTATTTTCTACTGTCCACTTTCATTCATAAATATTGATTAACAAACTAATTTTGATAAAAGATGTTGTCCTTTTTGGAAGCAACTCTAAGTTATCCATTCTAATGTCTTATAAATATAGAGAATACAGTGATTTCATTCTCACAATAAAATGCAATGGGATATTCTGTATAAGGGAAATTTCGTGAAATAACGTTGGAGATTTTTTTTTCTTTTTTATGCGAAGGTTCCATCCCTTCCTTTTTTATGTGTATTTAATCAATCCTCGGAGTTTCAAGTGTCATTTGATGCTTTTAATTGAAAGTAATATTCAGAAACATTTTAAAAGTTGAGAAACATTTAGTTCTGGAATAAAATCATATTTCAACAAAAAATTATTTTTATATTTTTTTCTACGACTTATCTCTATTTATAACTGCATTATGTAAGCGATTAAATGACTTTGTAAATGAACGTTTATCACCATGATAGAATTATCTAATTTCACTAACACTATTTTAAAATCAGAGTGAGGCCGTGACTACTTTTGGTTATGCCGACTATGCAGTATTTTTATTACAATAAATTTTATTCTCTTACAATTAAATTCATTTTTATTGTCCAGTTTAATTAATTACAAAATGAAAAAGTTGATAAAATTTATGCCACTGAAAATTTAACATTTTAAAAAAATTTTAAATTGTGTGTAAATAATTTCGTGAAATGATATGCTCTATCATTATGGCAAAAAGAAAATGTAAAGTCATTATAACCCCATTTCATTCCCCTTCGGAGATGGTATAATTTTTTGAATGGTGCAGTTATTCCTAAGTGATAAGAAACATGTATGCCGAATTTTATTCTATTCTGTCAGGGTGCATGGGATTGTGTTAGGTTCAATTAAGACATTCAATTTAATATATATTATCAAATTATTTCACAGGAAAGATCAGCAGCATTTAAAAAGAGTACTTTAAAAAAATGTCCTCTTGTTCTTTAACTTAAGCAAATAGCATTTTATTTATTCTGAATAATGAAAATTCAGCATTCAGCTTGAATTTATTTTAAACATTTTTCGTTTTCATGTACAAATTCACATTTCTATAAACATGTGAATATTAAGCCAATCAATATTAAACATAAATGCTTAATTTTTTTAAAATTTAAATATTGTTTCAAAATCATTGCAGTTATATTAAGATAATAAAGACATGTGAAAGAAAATAAGAAATTTGTTGTGGCCTAGTAATTTTAAAAAATGAAATCTTACGATTCAATCGCATTGCCTTGGTAGATGCGCCATGTGTATAGAACCAGTGCAATTTAAATCTTTGTAAACTCCCTCACGAATTTCAAGATGTTATTTGAAAAATATCGTCCCTATCATCTAGTCAAAATTCAAATTCACTTGCTAGTTCCAATTAGTCCTATGTAACTTCAAAATTAAAATATTTAAGGAAGAAAAAATAACTGAAAATTCGTATAGCATTCATTTAAGTTTGATTAAATCAAATATATTGATTTTTGAAATTCAATTTTACACGCTGTTTCAGATATACTTGCTCACGTTTATTTTTTCATAATGTTAATTTAAGAAAACTGAATATTGCTAAACATTAAAAATTAAGTTAATATTGACAGCCAGTAGTGATTCGTCTTTTAAATAAAAATTTAAAAGACAAAAAAAATTTAGAAAGAAATTTTTAATAAAAATTAATTTAATAATTAATTGACATAATATAAATTAAAATAATTTTTATTGAAAAATGTTGCCGTATCTACGCATTTGTTATCTTTGTTATGATAGTGGTTGCAGATAATCTCAGATTATTAAATTAAAAGAATCTGAGAAGTTATGCGTTCGTTTTTGTTCAGTCTTTCTTCTAATTCACAGAAGAATCTTTTAAAATCAAGAATACCAAATATTTTTATTTATTTCAATAAAAATAAGCAAATTAATTCTTTTTTTAAAAAAAGCATTAATTTATTTCAACTAATATAAATCTTCGACTATTCCTCACATATAATTTATGTAATAAAGCTCTCACTTCTTTTGCAATTAACAACCTAAGATTCCACAGCATTTTACAGTATGCGAATAACATACAAAATCGTTTTACCAACAATTATCAAGCCGTTACTATTGTTGGTACATATCATTTCATGATTTTCAAACTGATATTTTATTTACTATTGTTGGCTCAGTAGCAAAATCTTGACTTTCAAGTTAGAGACTGTAAATTCGAAGAGTGATTTCGAAAAGAATATAGGCTCGGTAGTCAATATAGATAGTCTTTGCAGAGATATTTATAAAAAGTGCGGTTTTTGATTCCTATCATTCAGCCGACTTATACTTGCAATGTATGGAAATTTTAAAAACTTCTGAAAAAAAGTAGTTATAGCGATTATAAAAATATGCTTGTCTTTATAATATAAAGTAATTTAATAACTCCATTGAATAACAGAGATTAGTACTACGTGAAAATCATAAAAATAGATATTTTAGTTTGAAGTAAAGCAGGCTCATCTATCTGTATAAATGCCAAAATTGGATTAGTAGTGAAACATGTTTCGTTTCCAGTTAAAAAGAATATATGTTAGAATGGGAACATAAGCCAAGAAGAATCTTGTGAGAAAAAACATGTAGGAAAATGAAGTTAAAATAATCATATGAAACACATATTCGCGCCCTTCCAAAATGCATGAAGATTACCAAACGCAAAAATGAAGCTCTTGCAAGATCTATATCTGAAGCGAATTTTCTATTGCAGTGGATGCAAATTAGTTAAATCACAAAAAATGGATTTAAATAACAAGTGCCATTTTTCAAATAGTAAGCGAAGAGTTTATTAATCACTACCACTACTTTTTTGTTTGTTTTATTATTTTTTGTACTTAGAAACTTTAGCTGCATGCCTGGTATTTATGTTAAAATATCTTGGATCTTCATTAATTAAGATTTTAGAAAAGTTTGCTCTGCATCATGCAACACTGCAATACAAGTCAATTTTGGCAAGACGACTTTGGCTTCAAGTCATTAATCTACAAATACTCTGTAATACCACACATCATTTAATGACAAATGCGATGTCAGTGAAGACATTCAATTTAAAAAATGATTCTCTTTAATATATTTGCCAGACTGTGCAACAAATCTTTCGAACTGAGAACTCTTCTCTCTTTCTTGCTGCCTTTCCTTCCTTTGAGCACAGAACTGTCTAAGACCTTCTAACCTCCCTACAATAAGGCTGATTAACCCATTTGTCATGGCAGCTGAACAAGGTGGTAGCCATGGAAATTGAAATGTTCGAGACTGTAAGAAGACATAACGGGAATATCTGGTTTTCGGAAAACAATATCATTTCATTTATTGAGTGTCGGGTGTTCTTGTTTTAATAATGATTCTGTCTAACGATTTCACATCATCCATTGCATTTTAACGACTTAATTATCCGAAAGTGGTTTAAGCGTGACTGTATCTGCAGTCTCAGTCACCTATATGATGATCATGCAAAACACTCTATTGAGATAATCGATTGTGCGTCTGGCTGTTCAATGCACGTTCAATAAAATTATTACTAGGCCAAGCCTTTTTAAAATATTATAAGAGAACAGTTGGTCGATTAGTTTTTAATACGCAAATAACTATTTCATCAGAGAATAAATTTTTCAAGGTGGAATTTTTATCGACTTCTTCCAAAATAAATAACTGCTAAACTTAATAGCATATGATTGAAATTGCAATCTATTTGTAGAGAAAGAACATTTGATATAAGAACAAAGAAAGTTAGAGAACAGAAATCATATAAATGTAATGATATGAAACAAAATTTATTATTTTAATTTTATGTGCTATCATTAAATGGGGATTTTGATGTTGTTATCATGCACAGTATACTTGAAATTTGCATAATAGGCAGATTATACCAACTGCGCACATATAAAGACAAAAAAGCGACTTCATTCCTTTTGAAAAAAGAGAGAACTAACATTCAGTCAATATTTTCTTAATTAACTGATGATTTGTGTTAATATGCTGGCTTATCTTAACTGAGCAAGCTGGATACATAAAATTGCTTTACAGTAGATAATATAAGACTGTTGCACTCTCTTAGGGAATTCAGAAGAGCTCATAATTTATAAAAGTAGTTTATAAATATTCATAATTACAATTTCAATCATACTTCTAATATCAAATGTCTGCTATAGCACTATAAGGTATGTTTAAAAAGTAAAATTCGATAGATTTGATCGTTAAATTTTAGATCCTGCAGATGACGATAAGCAGTAGCAAACGATGCAATAATAAAAGTCTTTAGAGACATCCACAGTGACATTTTACACAAAAATAATTGAGAACGGACAACATTGGATGCAAAAGTGCTCAGCAGAATGCAAATGCTGCGCTTGATCCGATGTGGTTAGGGAATTCTAATGTTCATTAATAAGAAGTCATTTTCTGTAAATAAAACATAGTAAGTCATTCATTTCTGTACGAGCATTTCTTTATTGCTTGAAATTAATGAAATTTTGCATAACATTTATTTTTATATATTTATTGTAATTAATTCTGTCAATACCAGAATCTCTCCCTAATTCTCTATTTAGTGCTGATTAAATGGAAATCTAGAATGTATCTCTAATATGGCTCTTTTGATCTCTACCACATTATTGATACAATTTTTTTCTTAATTGAACTCCCCCTGCTTAACAGTCCTGTATACGAAATGTGGTTTCATTCCAGTAGCTTTAACTTCAGATGCTCCCACGTAGAGAAAGATATTTTATGAATGTTCGTATATTTCTTCATAGACTATATCAATAATACATTTTACAAACAAAAAAAAGATGTTAAGCCATCTATAACTGATATTCTTTTAAATTTTCACAGCAAAAAAATTGGTTCAAAATATATTTCTTTGTGCTTTAATTAATTTAAACATATATATATATTTTTTCTTATTTATCGCGAAACATGCATTGTGTATTCTATTTATTGCACAAAAGTTTCAATTATAGTAAAATAATAATTTTGGGTTGCATATTCTTAAATTTTTTCACTAAAAAAAAATCAAAAAATTTTCTTAGATCCTAGTCATAAACACGATTTTTGGTACAATATGATTAAAAAATAAAGTATGTAAGTAGTTTAAAGATTTCTTTCCGAAGAAGCATATATTAATTTAAATTACCTGTATAACTGTTTAGTAAATAAATTCTCTAAATAAAATAATTTCATTAAAAAATAAATTTATTACAAATTTTAAAATAACAATTTAAAAGACGATGTAGAGAAATATTTTATATTTAAATAAAACTTCAGCATTCCAAAAACAAAGATAACTCAAAAATTCTATAGCACAATATTACTCTAAAATCTCGACAATGTATATGATTCTCTGCAAACAGATTAATTAAAAATGCATTTCAAATACTCAATGGTGTTTTCTTTGTCAATATTATAGATGAAGATGAATCTTTTCTATCGATTCATAAATCTAAAAGTTTACACTAATTAAATTTTGTTAGCCCTTCCTTTACTCGATCATTTTTATGAAATTCTTTTCAATCCATTAAAGCCCAGTGAAAGCAATTCCCAATGTGAATGAAGCTAATGGTTTTGGGTATTTATTAGTGGCAAAAATTTCTCATTGGTGGAAAAGTAGTTTCCATATGATAGCCTAACATATGGAACATATAACATATCGTTTCAATTTGAGTATAAATACGTTTGAAGCTGATGAGCGTGTAAAGATACACTCCACCAAACAATTAGATTAACATTTCTATTAACAGCTCGATATGAGCGTTATTAAGGGAAAATAGAGCGACTTCCAATTGTGGTTAGATGATGAAGATGAAAATATTGCATGATTAGAGGGAAGCATGGTAAATCCCTGATGAAACTAAGAGCTCAAAAATATCGAATTTGAAATCACTTGTTAAAAAAGCACAAGGCGGATTATATAAACTAGAAATTAAGCTTGAAAAATGGTAATAAAATCTTAAAGTATATCATCTTATACGCTATTTGCTCACTATTCCTTTTTTAGAAATCGTTTGTTAGAGTTTTAAAAATGCTTTTAAGCGATACAAATGTTGGATATTCATTCTTTAAAATTTCTATCTTTTTCATCAATTTTTTGGAAGCTTTTAATTCAAAATACGTATTTCTAACTTTAATTTTTCATTTATTTCAGTTTTAATTGAAAATTTTTAGAAAATAATTAAGTTTTACCTTTTTCTATAAAAATATAATTAATAATATTATCCGTCTATAAGATTGTTGTCATCCCTTCTCCTCCCCTCCTAAGTATGTTTAAATCTATATTTAATGTCCATTCGCATTGAAAGTAACTTTTATTCTTTCCTAAAAGCAACATTATGCATCTAACCATAGAAAATAAATTAATAAAACTTTTTGTTCTTTGAAGACTTTTTTCTTTTTTTTTTTTTTTTTTGCTTTCTTCAAATCCAAATAAATTTGAATTTTAAAAAACAGTTTTCACTGTTATTTTTTTTAAATGTGCTAAAACTCTATCAGTTATGAAGAAATCAAACTTTAATAAGGAATTACTTCCGATTTTTTTATTTAAAAGAATCATTTGTTGACTATGCTACGGCCAAAGCCCGAAGTTCGGCCAGTTCGCGAATTGACTGGCCAATTCGCGTTTTGACCAAGAGGTTTGACCAAAGTCCGAAGTACTTGCAATTAATATTGTATATTCTACTTTGGCTGGCCATTTCGCGAAGTGGGTGGGAATCCTCGGCCAAAGCCCGATGTGATAATAGCAGATTGACCGGTAGGCGGCACATTAAACAGAATACTTAAAAATAAGTAAAATGTACTCATTCTTGAGTACTTACTTCATGTTGTTATAATAGCTCCGAGTACAATAGATTTAAATTTGAGAAATGTATATACTCACTTTTTGAACACGTACAGAGATTCGTATATGAGTATGTTTTTTTCCAAATCTGCAGAAATTATGCAAACCTAAATTTCCAAAACGAAATCGCGACGGATATGGTTTTGACCCAGAAGGATTCGAACACAGTCCATTCGATCTGCAGCCCAATGCGCTGCTGCCAACTAGGCTAACTTTGCGCAAGAGCGGTGTATTCCAAGAAATAATTTAAGAGTGATCGTCAATCTTTTTCTGCTCCATAGACTGGATAATTTTCCAGACTACATTCTCTTCCGAAATATCGATTCATAAAATACAAACTTTTTTTACAAAGGAAAAATAATATTTAGAGTAAATTAAAATGAATATAATGACATTTATGTAAAAAAAATATATTATAGGTGAAATTCGACAGATGGTGCCAACAAAGAAATATCTTTAAATAATATTAACTACCAAAATTATTTTTCCCTCATATTTGTTTGAATTAGCCCTTATATTTGCTATTTGCCTTTGCAAAAAAAATTCATATTTTTAAGCGATATTTCGGGAGGGAATGTGATCTGGGATCTTTAAGTTAAGTTAACTATGTAGTAGTAAAGACTAAGGATCACCTTTAAAGGTAGTTCACAAATTGAGAACTCACTTTGCCTTTGTATCTATACACGATTTGAAGGGCGCAAATCTAATCTTCTTCAAGCTATCACGTTGTTACAACTTATGCGTTCAATCTCTGTTATGCTTTAATATGAGAACAGAATTACATGAGCATACTTTTATATATTATAAGCTTATACAGGGTGTTTCAGTGAACCGTTTCAGAACTTCTAAGAGGGGTAGGGTACATCCTGACGAACCAAAATCATATACTCATGGGCAGTCAGAAATGCTTTCCTGACGCGGTAGATGGCGTTGTGCGAAAAGTCCGAGCTTTCGTTCAGGGAATTTTCATTTCGCACAAGAACGCCAATTTAGTAGGATGGATGATTACACGATCGCAGAGTTAGCCTATATGCATTTGGCGTACGGGGCTGCAAATTGTAGTGGGCCAGCCGCACAGCGTTTGTGCGCGGAACGATATCCGACGAGGTGTATTCCCAGTCATAATTTCTTTGCAAGACTGCACCAGAGATTAGCTGAAACAGGTTCATTTGAAAGAGCTCACAGGGATAGGGTAAGAACAACACGGACTGCAGACGCCGAACAGAATGTGCTGCAGCATGTACAGGGGAATCCAAGAAGCAAACGCAGTCGGGGTTTCCCATTGCAGCGTCTGGAGGATTCTCCGAGCAGAAGACATGCATCCGTTTCACGTGCAGCGTGTCCAGACACAGAAACCGGAGGATTATGTACCTCGTATTGCTTTCGCACAGTGGTACCTGGGAAGATGTGCTACAAATCCCCTTTTTCCTGCTGAAATGTTGTTTTCCGATGAGGCATCCTTCACAAGGGAAGGAATTTTCAACACGCATAACGACCATATTTGGGTGGTCGAGAACCCGCATGCAATACGACGTCGTGCAGCACAGAATCGATTTTCGGTCAATGTATGGGCCGGTATTGTGGGAGATCACCTCATCGGACCTTACTTGTTACCGTGTCGTCTAACCGAACCTACGTACTTGCTCTTTCTGCAGCAAGTATTGCCACAACTTTTGAGAGATGAACAGATTTCTGCACCGACACAACAGACAATGTGGTTCCAACACGATGGAGCCCCTGCCCATTATAGCGGAGATGTTCGTAACTACCTGGATGTCACATTTGGTTAACGGTGGATCGGACGTGGGGGTCCCTTGCGTTGGCCTGCACAGGCACCCAACTTATCATGTCTTGATTTTTATTTCTGGGGTCATATGAAATCGCTAGTTTATGACATCCCTGTTGACACTGTTGAGGAGCTCGTTGCAAGAATCGCATTAGATGCCGGAGAGATTCGAGATATGCCTGGAGTATTCCAGAATGTTCGGATGTCCGTTCGTCGGAGATGTGAGGCGTGCATTGTAGCCCGTGGAAGAAACTTCGAATACTTACTTTAATCCATGTACCTTTTGCTTCTTTTCATGTATTATTAAAACGATTTCTCATTTACAATCTCTTTTTTTATGGTGATTTTGTGTACAACACTGCTTCAGGAAAGCATTTCCGACCCCACATTTCTCTATGATTTCGAGTTGTCAGAATGTACCCTACCCCTCTTAGAAGTTCTGAAACGGTTCACTGAAACACCCTGTATTTAACTGAGAGGTGCCACTTATATTTGAACTCGTTTCTGAAACAATTGTACTTAAAAAAAAAACAGTACACAGAAATACTCATTTTTAAATACTTCATTTTTAACAGTATATAAAACAATCTGCTTTTGATTTCTTTCTTCCTACTTTGACCGATCGTCCCAGACCACTTTGCGAATTGGCCGACCAAAGCCCGAAATATAGAAAAGATCGGACATTGGCCGGTAAGTTTACAGCAACGTTGGCCAAAACGCGAATTGGCCGATTTCGGACTTTGGCCTATAACTATAAAATTATAAATAGCACTGTAGTATATAACACAGTATTATTTAATCGTTGTGTTATGTACGACTGTAATTTCCAGCTGTTTTTTTACAAAATTATCTCATACAGAAATATTTTTTTTAAAGTTTGAAGAGTTATTATGATGATAATAAAGTTAACTGTTACAATATTGAATAATTTAATCAATATAATTTTAAACATTCAGATTTAATTTAGATATTGAATCACTGCAATACTTTCATGAAGATTACTTCTTTATCTTTGAAATTGCATAAGTTGCATTCCAAAAAAATTGGCTTACGAAATAGATTGGGATTTTTTTAATAAAAAAAAAGAATAAGTAAAATTTTTAACCAAAACAAAATAAAGTGTTAAACATCTGCAAGTATAGATTATGTTGTATGAAATTCTTTTTTATAAATGCCTTTAATATTTATTTAGAAATACTACTCTGTATTCCGGATATATTTACCAACTGCAAATGATATTTCTTCTGGTTTAATAATAGATCTTACTATTGAAAAACTTGTCAAACCTCTTGTAAACTTACAGAAATTTATTTATATTTTTATTGTTAAACGGTTCTCAACCTTTGATAACATTTTGATTAATTAAAGCAATGAACTATGGGACATCGTTTCAAATAACAAGCAGTTTCTGAAGATATTATTTTTGTAAATTGCTTTAAGAACAAGGCTACAACTATCCAGTCTTCTCAGTCTATCTTCCTTCTTTTATTCTCGACCTTATATTATGACGAACGAATTTGCATATAATTTGTAATGCTTTTAATAATATTTCGTGCAACTGAAACATCTAAGCACGTTATTTTTTTAGGTTTAGACAGATTTCTCAAATCCTTCACTGATTTATTTTTATCCTTAACTTTAATAAATTGTTAGATCCGAAGTAAAGAAACCTTTATTATTTGTTTACATTTAAAGTAGTTATTACTTGTGTGCTATTTCAAAATCATTTATCATTTAAACTGTATATTTTGTGATTTATGTAAACCTTCAAAAACATTTCAACAGAAGTTTTGTTTTCAGTTTTAAAATACATATTCAGGCTTTTTTCATTCTTCTATAGCATTCTTCAATAAAGAAAACGCTCATGATTATTTCTAAATCATTTGTCATTTAAATTTTATACTTTGTGATTAATATACAACTTCAAAAACCTTTTAACAGGCATTTTGTTTTCTATATTAAAATATTCACTTAGACTTTTCTTTCTTCTACAGCATTCTTCGATACAGAAAATATTCATGGCTCAAAAATAATTTATGAACTAAAATATTAGTAAATAAGTGATGAAAGATAAATCTTGAAAAGTGTTATAGAAAAAGAATTATCTTCATAAAAAGACAAAAAAAATTGCCTTTATAAGAAGCCCTAATGAAAGTTCGTTATTTTAAGCATATTCTCAAATATTTTGTTTACAAAATCAACATCAGATTGAAGAAAATACATTCATTTCAATAATTCTAAAAATATATATCTAACTTTCTCTAAAAGTGTTGTTTATTTTTAATCTAATAATTTTCCTTCGTGAATTCCTTTAAAGTTCCCAAGTTCCACTTTCTTTTCGAGCCATTGATTTGAAACTTTTCTCCAATAAATCTTCAGAAAGCAAACATGAACAAAATTAGCACATTATATAATACTAATAATATTTCATCTGGGAGGGAAGGAGATGAAATAAAAAGATACTACAAAAATGCAGACTTTGTTAACATAGTCTCTTTCAAAATAGTTGAAAAATATTAGTATTACTAATTTTTCGTTAAATATCTTATGGTATTTTCTACTTTTTGATAAATCTGTCTTTAAATATCTAACCAGTTAAAAATAAAATATAAACTTATCTTACCTTTCAAATGAAAAGCTAACAAACAAATTTTTCTACTGCTAACATATGTATTTCTTGTTTTGACGGAAGTATCATGGAAAAGTTTTGGAAACTAAATTTATTCTTTTTGAAAGTAGCACAAAGTTCTGTAAATGATAAAGAAAATTAGGAATTGCAATTACTGCAAATATTATTATCGCATTTCAAATATGCAAGAAAAGCAATGTTTAAGGTTTCAAATTTGCATCGAGATATTTTAAACAGTTGAACTCTATTCCTTTTATACATTCGGAAGTTTTGGGTAGTTTGGGTAAATAGCTACAGCATAAATGTTTTTCTCATCAGAAATTTTATACTAAATTTGCATGTCTTCATTTCCGTTCATGGATGCACATAACTTATAAAAACAAAATACAGCTGAGAAGAATTATATTCATTGTTTTGTTGAAGATATAAAATTTCAGTTACCTGAATATTATCTTTACTGTTTTGTTATGTAAATAAAGAGAATATGTAAGATAAATATTAATGTATATGATTATACGTAAAAAAAAAGCTTGCTCATTGACACTGTATAATTCATCATAAACACATAAAATATATCTAGCAATTCTTCAAATAATAAAAAAATTCGTAGATTTTCTTCTATTTTAAATTAGAAACTAGATTGTTTCTTATATCAATTCAAATCTGAGCACTTCATTTAATGCAGTTGATTTCATTTTAATAGTTCAAAAAATAAAAATTAGATTTTTAAGGATATTTTTAATCTAGTAGCAAAGTGAAAGCAGAACTAATTATATAGAAATGCAATTGTTGAAATTTGCATATGGCATATGATATGCAATAAAATAAGCACAATTCCAGTGACAGCGATATCAGCTGTAGCAATAATCCAAAGAAAGGTTTTGAAGCCATTATTCGTTATTAACAGTAGAAAATTTTTCAAAAATAAGAACTATGAGAGTAGTGCGCTAAATCAGAACGAGAAAATATTAAATTCAATTTCATATTAGAATGTCGTGTTACACAAAAAAACACCTTATAATCGTAGAAAATGAAGAAAATGCTCAGGATAAGTTAAATTGTAAAACAATTAAAAAATATAGTCAAATTCTGTGAATCATAGATTCTGAAGACAATGCTTAGAATTAGTTAAATTGTCAAAGTTTTGGAAACACTTCCAAACTACTGGCAAAACAGTTATTCAAATAAAATGCATAAATTATGCAACATTTCCTTAACAGGAAAACAAAAATATACTCAGGAAAAGAAAAATTATTCCCCTACAATTATCGAATTTTAGTTGATGTTCTAAAAATCATTTTTTTATTGATCGCTCATTGTGAAAAGAAAAAAGTAAGCAAAGTTAATGATTATCATATCATTACAATGTTTATAACCATCTAAATATAATAAACATTAATTAAAAAAACTTCTGATTGTTAGAACTGAGATTTAGGGAAATGAAATTGTAGGAAAACATCAAAAGATGATTATTGTTGAATTCGAAAAATATGTGAAAGAAACGCCTTATCAAAATTGAAAAATAGTTTTAACGTTCAATAATGTTTTAATAAAAATAATATCCCTTTATATAATAGATGAACCGTTTCCATTGTAATTTCAATTGGATAACTTATTTCTCTTCAAATTCTCATTTTTTTAACTCAAAATTTTTCTTGCTCTTTGTATTTTTTCAACCAATAATTGAAATGCAATAGAAACATCGAGCTGTTAACCCTATTATTATATCAACACCTTTTCTATGCTTATTTCTTTTTGAGACAATTTTTAGTCTTTTGTAATATTAAACTTTTTTCAATTTGAAATTCCATTACTCTTTGTTGCAAAGTGTTAAACTTTTTATAACGTTTCAATTGAAAAAAATAAAGAAATCACTTCGTTTCTCTATTCTATTAACTGAATCAGTTGAAAACAGTAAATTTAACTTTCCATTTAAATAAAATATCCTAATCCAAAGTTTTTATTTAGTTGAATTAACACTCTGTTGCGTTTGCTATCAAATGTGCATTCTTAATTACTCTTGTAAAAGGAATTAGCTACTGTTTTAATAAAGAAATTGAACGTAACGTTATCTGATACACGTGAGGACTCTCGTACAATTTCATCACAAACCGCAGGATTAGCTTTCTGATAAGGAAACTCCAAGAACATTCCACCATACCTCAGGCATCGATTCTTCTTACCCTATCATTTCTCATTTTTTAACAAAGAGCAAGCTCCTCTTCTTTTCTAACTGGATCAAGGTCTAAACGGTTTATAGCCTGCCAGCCACCTACTTAGTTACACCTGCCTGTTCTGACCAAGCCCTAACTCCATGTGGGAAAGACTCGGTTCAAAATTCACTCGTTCATACCATATAAAGATAGAAAATGGCCTACTTTACTTCGTTCTCTCAGAGCAAACCACCGTCTGTCCTCGACGATTCATGCGTATTAGAAATAGCAATTAGTCATCGTTTTCAGTGGTGTTGCGTTCAAGAGATGCAAGAAAAATAGTATGAAGTATTTAACAGGTTCGGTACGAGTAAAAACAAATAATAAGTTACTGTTGCTGGTTAATTGATGCATGCTTTGATTTTTTTAAAAATTATTTTTGATGATAGAAGAATTTCTGCTTCTTATTGTTACAAATAATGTTAAAGAGAAAAATAACATTTTATTTGAATAAAAGTAATGTATCCAAAAATGATTTTAACTGACAAATTGACACCATATCCTCTCTAAAATTGGCTTTGGGGTTCTTGGAATTCTGAGCAAAATTTTACAGTATAATTTTATTATCTATCTGATGTTTATTCTCAATAATAATAATGTTCTATAATTTATATATAAGAGTTGTAGAGACATCAAGTTTATGAATTAAAACTAAAAAGAAAAAAGGCTGCTTGAATTTGCTAATGCCATTTTATTATTTAAATAACAATGATTTTTCATTAATACTAAATTGTCCTAACATACCTTGTGTTCATCTTTATGTTCATTCATTACCATAATTTCTTGTTAATGTTATTCCGCATATACATATCCCTTTCTAATAATGGTTTCATTTACTCTGTTATCAATATTGCATCTAATTTCATGTTCAACATTTGGGATTTTTTAACTTGAAAAAGAACCTTATCTTTTATCAAGCATATCTAGCTCAATTTTCAAGATTAATCGAGTAAATATACTGCATCTTCCCTAAAACTCTCCAAGAAAGAAAGAAAAACGTCTTTCCTTTAGTACAGTAAATTAAAATTAAATATTTTATTTGTAAATAAAATGAATGTGAAACAAAAATTTGATTATAAGCAATTTACGCATAATACTAAATTACATTATTATTTGTTTCAATTTTTTCCCATGCCATTTCATTTTTCACTTGCCATCATAAATAAAATTCTTTAGTTAAAAATTACTTTTGTCTTTTAAAATAATTTTATAATCAAATCCAAATTATTTTTATTTGTTTTACCGCTATTTCAGACAACAAACTAGTCTTTATTATTAAAAATATTAACTTCTACATAAATAATTAGATAATACTATCTTTATTGAGAATGGCCTATTTCTTAAAATATAAATTTCTGCCTTTGTTTATTCTCCTCATATTTTAATATTTTCAATAGTGCTTAAAGCGTTCAGCTACAAGTTAATATTTTTTAATTAAATTTTAAAAATCCCACGAAAAAATCAAGCATACAAAGATGAACGAATGTTTCATTTTGTTTAAGAGAATCAGTTAAAATATTTGTTCTTCATTTTAAAAATTGCTATAAGATTTTAGTGAACTGAATTTCCCAATTTTAGACTACAGGCAAATTATGAAGCCAACTGTTTCAGAGTAACCACTTTTTAGACTATATCATATTAACCTGAGGATCTTTGATCCATTACGTTAAAAGTGAGATCTAAGAGACTCGCATAGAATGTAGAAATATAATGAATTGAATATCAGACATAGAATCCTGTTACCGTCAAGCCAAAACACTTTCATTTTGTCTACGCGACCTTTGCATGCATTTGTAAGATGTTCTATAAATTATGCGCATAAAAACAACACCAGAAAATGTACTTTAAAAAATGTCCATTATATATATATTCAAATTCTAGATATACAAATGAAACCATAGGATGAACCAATCTATCAAAAATGTTGAAAATGACTACTCTGAGAATTTTAAGTACCTTCTAAAATATTTTCTGATATAAAAAAGAAGAAAATTTGAAATGTAATATATAATTAATCTAACCTAAAAAATAATATCTATCGCTTCAAAACTCTACTGTATTTTTTTAATAATTAAATAAAGCGGTAATAACAAAATAAATTTTTTTAATTAAAATTTAAGACTTTTGCAACCTAATTTCGGATTTTTAGGTTAGATTTATAAATGATTTTTTTTCTCTTGTTAATTCATTTTAATTCTAACACTTTTTAAATAAATATAATAAATTCAAAATTTTGAATTTATTATACTGAAACTTATTATTACTTATTTTACTTATTACTTATTACTTTCACTTCTTACTTATATTTATTTATGTGAATTGTTGTTTTTTAAATATGATCTTTCTGAAGATTTTTAATCTAAATCTGATCTTTTTTAGTTCCAGAACAGTTACACTTTTTAAACAAACGGCAAATCAAATTCAGACTCTGATTATTACAAATGCAGCTACACAAATGAAATGGTCACTAGAATAATTAATATTTCTATTTTGCTTCTTTTATTTTATCTAACAAACATTTCAAAAATCTATTCTAACGAAAAGAAATTCCCGTATATCTATTATACAAACGAAAAGAAATTCCTGTATATCTATTATAGAATTTCCTATAAAAACCACTCTTAATAAATTTAAATTTAATTGTAATCATGTTAACTTTTGAAAATCAATAATATTAAAAATTATACATAACATGTACTTACATTTCATAGTTTTTATCAGAAAATTTAAAAGAGGATATTACAAGCTTGATATGATATAATCTTGAAGCTCGAAATAAATTCATTCCATAAATTATTTTTTCAAAAGTTTTTAGAAATTGAAATATTTATTAAAAGACTTATATAAATAATATTTTGTGTAAAATAATAATTTACAAAGATTTGTATTAAGAAATTTCATTCTATATATTTACTAACAAAAACCTTTACATAAATAAAATCGAATTCTGAATTAATTTCTAACTTTTATAAAATGAAAAGATGAGTTGTTGCCAACTGATTGCAAAAAATATGAAAACGATCATCAAATAAAAAATTAACTATGCCAAAAATTTAAGTTTTCTATATTCTTAATGAATAAAAAAATGGATTTCATTTGGTAACGAATACACTAGTCAATTATTCCAAATTATTATCTAAAATTATTAAATTATTATTCGTTATTTTTTGAAATAAAGGATATCCAAAATTTTGCATAAGAGGATAAAAGGAACTTATTGCTACACCAAAAATCAATAAAACTTAAGTGAAAAATTGTATAGAATACTAAAAAAATTAGCACAGAATGTCTGTAGAGAGAGAATATAAGAGAAGAAAAAATTAAATTCTATTATTTAATTGACATAGAAAAAAATATTATTGACAAAATTTTAAAAATATGATCACAATATAACTAATTTTTTATGATAAAAAAAGTTAATGAATATTCCGCAAAAAAAATTCGTATCTGTATTAAACTTTTTTTTTTCGGAAAAAGTAGTATTCTTTAAGAATTTTTAAGCATTCAATTCAAACAAATTTTTTTTCAATATTCTTTGTATTTGTATTTTTAATGTATAAATATATTCGAAATAATTATTTTTGGTAATCGAAAATGTAATTGAAAGACACAGAACAAAAAAAATCAAAGATTTTAATAATCAACAGCTGCAATTTCAGTTTCCATACACGCAAAACAACAGACGATAAAAAGAAGAATTTTGCTTATTTTTGTTTCTCGAAAAAAGTAGGATGGTAATGCTACAAATATATAGAATTCAGATTAAAGTTGAATCTAATTTTAATTATTTCTTTTAAATTTATAGATTAAAAGAGAATCGTAAAATGATTAAATCATTTGGGCCAATGCATCTTTATTAAAATGTAAAAGCATTTTCTCTAACAAGATTCTAAATGTAAGTAAGTATTACTAGTTCTAAAGACCGTTACCGTGAATGTTTTCCAATTTTATTAAAACTTCAGTATGCAATTATTTTTGAATTTCAATGAATGCGACTTGTTTTAAACGTATAACTTCTTAATGGTTTGATAATTGCAAGCTCGGTACTTTACTGTCATTTAGAATATATTCCTCTTAAATGTTAATATATTAATTATTTCCGTTTCGTATAAAATGAAACAGTAGGTAGAAATTTCTTATAACTTGATAAATAAATAAAATAACATTGTAAAGTATTAATATAAATAGCTATATCATTAAGTAAAGAATTTCTTTTTTTCATTTTCATTCATAGTTGTTTCACCGCATGTACAGTGGCTCAAAAAATTGAGAGTACACCTTACTTTTACTTGATAAATCCGACTTTATATATAAATAACACATTACTGGGAAGTGCAAACATGTTTTTATTTTTACACATAACAAATGATTTAGCTTAGAGTAAAAATAAAGAAAAATCAAAGAAATTCTTCCAAATTGAAAAGTTTCAAAAGCATTTTAAATAAACATACGTAGAATTTTGCCTCAAAAAATTGAGAATACACCAATGAAATTTTTACAATATCAAGCATAGAAACGAAGTGTCACTATTATGTTGCATGTCTTTTGGCTCTTATAATGGCCTCTAAACGTCATAGTATCGATTCGACCAATTTTTGGTGGTATCTGAAGATATTTTAAACCATTCTTCTTGCACCACTTGTTTTAAATGGGTTTTGTTTCTAATTTTGTGTTTTCGAACCGCTTTTTCGAGTATGGCCTGCGAAAATTTAATGGCATTAATGTCGGGGTACAATGGTGGTGTGTGTAACTGCTGTTTACAATGAAAAAGACACCATATTTTGACGTTACGT
>JAPMOR010120882.1:0-66393 GCA_026543865.1 Argiope aurantia | reverse complement strand
AAAACCCATTTAAAACAAGTGGTGCAAGAAGAATGGGGTAAAATATCTTCAGATACCACCAAAAATTGGGCGAATCGATACCATGACGTTTAGAGGCCATTATAAGAGCCAAAAGACATGCAACATAATAGTGACACTTCGTTTCTATGCTTGATATTGTAAAAATTTCATTGGTGTATTCTCAATTTTTTGAGGCAAAATTATGCATATGTTTATTTAAAATGCTTCTGAAACTTTTCAATTTGGAAGAATTTCGTTGATTTTTCTTTATTTTTACTCTAAACTAAACCATTTGTTATGTGTAAAAATAAAAACATGTTTGCACTTCCCAGTAATGTGTTATTTATATATAAAGTCGGATTTATCAAGTAAAAGTAAGGTGTACTCTCAATTTGTTGAGTCACTGTATGTTTTAACCGCAGTAATTCTCTGTGAAAATGCAATTGATCTTCTTTAGTAATAAAGTCTCCGCTTAATGATAATGATATGAACATTTAAATACTGAATTATAATAATTTTATTTGAATAAAGATTTTTAGATCTTCTTTTTTCTAGAGCAAATTCGTTTTATTTCTATACCCATATATTTCTCTAGTCCTATACTTCTGAAATTAATTTGTAGGTTATTCATTTTCTTAGAATAACAATAGTTAAGTAAGATATTTCTCTTCGCGATAAAATACTTGAAAACTGATTATACCTCAAAGAAAACAAAATCATTTAAAAAAATGGTTTAATACACAAATTCGATTTTCGGGTATTAATAACAGCATCCAAAGGATTAATTAACACAGATCACATGACAGATTCAGTAAAACGATAGAATCCAGTCAAAGATCTATATTTCGTAACTATTGTTCACCAGTGCCATGTAAGGGATCTCACGCGAGAATGGAAAAGGAGTTGACATCTTTATTGAAGAGAGTGCAAAAACGTTTAGGGAACCATTCCCACTGATGTATTTGTTTTCAATATACTTATAATATCTTATACTAGTTTTTCTTCATTTTCCATTCTGAAATTTTCCTTGTGAAATTCTTACTATATCTAATTATTATCATATTTATTAGATGATAAAAGTTTATTCCCATTTCAGTACAGCACCAAACGTATTTAAATTCTTTATATTGCACATATTAAAACCATAGCAATAAATCTAGAAATATATCAGGGGTTTAACTGATAATGGCACAAAGTCGCTTAAATTCAATGCAGAAGGTTTATATAACATTCTTTAATCTACATTGAAGCAAAGAATGTATTCCCAAAACTATGTCACCTTGTAACTCTTTGAATCTTTTAAGCATCATCTCACGTATATTCAAAAAAATTTAAATACATGCTTGTGATTCTTCAAGGCTATTACTAATTCTAAAAAATGGAGATAAATTTTCGCTTGTCACTTTATTTAACTCCAGGCTAACGTGATATTTTAATACTTAAAATGATTTGAAAGCCGCCTTTCGATTATTTACTTTAATTATTAATATTTATTTAATATTTTACTACTTATAATACCTAATTATTAAAATTAATGGAATGAATCTTTAAATTATTTAGAATAATTTGTTGCTTTTTATTTTATTTAATTCTGACAGTTTTATTCTTACAAAAAAACTTTCCAAAAGAATAGAAGTTTATTGAAACAATTGTTCTTTAAAACTACTATTCTATTATTTGCACTTTTCCATAAAAAGTAAATTTCAGCTGTTTTCTAATCAAAATTTCGGGCTTTTAGCAATAGTTTAAAAATTGGTCCTTCGTCTTTTTCTGTATTAAATGAAATGTAATTAACTTAATATAATCTAACTTAAGCCTAATTAAATGATATTTGAAACATAAAAATAAATGGAAATCATTTCTAAAGGGTACTAGTAGATTGATATAGGAACATCAGATACTGCAAAATCAGAAGTTAATATTCTCATGTCAAAAAAATATATAAATAAAATTTTCCATGAAATTACTAAAGTTAACATTAGAAGTAATTTATACTAATAAAGATATTATTTTTCGTATTTTTCATATTTTTTTATATTTATCTGAGAGGTTAAAAAAGTATGAAAGCATATTTTATTACAGAAATCTAGATACAAGTTTTTAAAACATTTATTATAATTCATCTTAAAAGTAGTGAAAATCAACAAATTTAAGTTCCCAAACTTTTTGCAACAAAAATAAATAAAGCTTTCTTAAATTTGTATAAGCTTTAAAGCTTTTATAAATCAAATCAAGTATCTTACACGAAAAGCAATAATTATTTTTAAGAACTCTTAGACATCTTATTCACCATTTGAAAAGAAAGTTTCCATGATATACTTTGAACCTTCTGTTCTTATCAATGTGGAAAAAAAAAACTGTTCCTTTGGTTTATGGTGCACTCAGAGTGATAGGTAGAGGGAAAATACAAAACTTTTCTTTCAAATCTTTGAATAAAAATTAATATTATGACGACTTTTACTGGTGATTTATTGGATTTTCTGAAAAGTAATTTTTACTTTATTTATTTATAGATCCCAAATATGACAATTTAATTCTATGGCGTTTTTTAGTATCTTAGAAAAAAATTTATTAATGTTTTGGTTTGAATTACAGAGACATTCAGGACAAATTTCAAGGATATAATCAGGATCAGGAATGAGTTATCCTCTCCTTGCCGAGGTATCCAGGATGATTCAAATGACTATCAACGAGACAGCAGAAAGAAGTTGGTGCTTCAAAAACACTAAGCATATTCACTTGCTACGCCTCAAATGTTCCCATAAAAAGTAAGTCCTGTCGTTGATCTAGAAGTATTTCGACTCTACAACATTGTTAAAACCCACAAAGAAACGAGAACGTACTTACATTTATGGCAGTTTTCCGTTCATTAATTTATGGTGACCTTCACGATGCGTCCAAAGTGATACAGAAATTCATACATTTTTAATCTATGCAAATTTTAGTTTTTACATTCCAAAAAGTTATTTTATGCGTTGATATCAAAATATTAAGTTACAAATATATTTATTTTAAAAATTGGTAAATCTTTATATTCTTAGTCTTTAGACTTCTGGTAAAGAAAATAAAAAAAATAAGTATCGTTACTCAACTACTTTTCTAAAATAATAAGCTGGATAAAACTCATTATTTTGATTAGTTTAATTAATTTACATTAAATTAACTGCATTAGTTTAATATTAAAAATTTCAAAAATTAGATTCACTTCTCTAACTTGATTACATGAAAATAGTTTATTTCTTTAAAAAAAACTGTATGAAAGCATCTGCACTCAATGCTTGCATGCAATTTATTTAAATTATTTGAACTTTTCTACTGTCCATTTAACAACAAGAATCTGTATTTCCTGTTGATAATGATCACAATTCTCCTAAATTTGTTTATTTATATTTTTAAAATTTGTCATTAATATCATGGCAACATAAAAATAGTTTTAGAGGCGTGTCCATTTCACCACCTCTTGTTTCACCTAATCCTTTGTTGGGGTAGGTAGCTAAGTGGGCGAATTGTAGACACTTCTTATCATTGGTAAGCAAGATGCCATGAGTCACAAAGGGAAAACCCACAAGCATTTCTACATTTCAATCTCGTTTAAGTCATTATATTCATTCTACGACATAAAAATGACTTCCAAGCACGTGGTCGTGATCCCGAGGTCGATAAAGACTGCAAATCGTCTGAAGAATCGTCTATTTTCCTTTTCTGGGACAGGACAGGCAATGTTACTGTTTAAAATTCTGTTCGCCATGGCAAAAATTCAAGTTCAAATTCTTTTATTTATTTTATTCGTTTTCCATTTCTCTCACGTTTAGATGCATCACGTAACAGTCCGTGTCGCGTTGCATTTTCATGCAAAACTCCGACAGGAGCATCTCCACGACCTTCTCCGACCTTCTGTCACATTGTCAAGGTTTTCGCATGATGTTTTTTTTTCTCTCTTTTTGCTCAAAGCATGTAAGCATGTTCGAAAGAAACTAAAAGAATTACAAAATCACACCTCAATTCATAATGTTTTAGAATATATGACATTTTTAAAGCAGAAGAGGTGTTTTTATGCAACAAAAGTGTGAAAATACAGATCAATTGGCCTTTTTTTTTCAAAAAAAAAAAAGATTATCGTCTCTGTTTTTCAAGCTTTTTCAATATCTCTACTACCTCTTCCAATTTCTAATATTGCTTAAATTATCACAACGGCTTTAAAACTGAAATGCAGTTCCAAGAATGAGATTTTTTTCCCAATATTGTGACTACAAAATTTTCTCTTCCTATTCTCCATTTGTTGAATTATATCTACGCAAACAATCAAATGTGGAAACCAATTTTCAGATTCCTTCAAAAGATTTTTTAATTGAATATTATTCAGTTAATATTTCATTAGATTTGTATAGGTTCTCTAATTATCACAAGGATTAATTATTTATAACGAATTCTCTATACGTAGAAATAATAATTTAGCAAATAATGAAAATTAAAATACCAGGAGTTTCTGAAAAATGTAAATATTCCGGGATTCCGGCTTATATAAACATTTTCAGTTCTATATCTATATATATATATAAGCCGCAGAAAATAATTATCCATTTTTCTTTACAACAGAGCAATTGAGTTTATCCATTATCCACGCATCTTATAAAGAAATGCTTATTTTAAAACTTCATCTCAAAAAAAAGTAAGCAAACATAGATGATGCCTATCACTACTACATTTATTGGAAAAGCAGCAATTTAACACTTTTATTCCTCTTTTAAGAAACTTCTTCGTTGTATAGATACAAATCTGTAATTGTTCTCTCTCTCTCTCTCTCTTATCTATCCTTCGAGAATAGGCTATTTCAGTTCCTGCTTAAAAATTTCTTAATCCCATTAGAGAAAAAGATAAACTGTATTAAAACCTGAAGCACAGGAAACAATAAGTGATCGGAGAGCCGTTCGATACTAAATAATAAAGGTGGTATCTTCAAAGGTTTTGCGAAAGAGTTCAGAACTCTAACAGGAAGTTCAAATAATATTTCGGAACAAGGGGTTTAGACCTAGTTTCTATTTCAGAAATTATAGGGTTGGGGTTTTTTTCCTTATTTAACATTTTAGGAGTAAAAATGATATCCTGGCAGCTAAGACATGTAATACTTAAAGTCTCATTTCGTTTCTGGGAAGGTACAAGTTTCAAATTTAAGAACTAAGAATGAATATGAACTGAGATCGAGAACAGTCAATATTGTGTGTCTGTATGTCTTTGTGCCTGTGTGAATATATGCATATATATATGTGTGTCTGTGCATGTGAGTGTATATATACGTGCTTGCATATGTGTAATAGTTTCAATTTCTCCGCATTATCAAAATAATTACCTTCTAATTACTCTAACTCACTTTAACTTCTGTATCGCGAGGGCTTTATTTACCCATGCTAAGCCTAACTCGAGCCTTAAAGATAAAAGGATAATTCAGAGGTTCTTGTTTTGCTGTCTAGTGAATGATTTCTTTCTTTTTCTTTCCAGAATATTAAGAGAAACAAGAAAAAAATTCCATCCTTGTAGCATTTTTTTACAAAATTATCTTATATTTTAACCATTAAGAAAACATAGAAGAAATCCATTAAGAATCGTGGCACTAAAAAATAACGTAAGGAAACAAAGCGCAATTAAAGCACTCAGTATGCATAATACAATTAAAGATTCGTCATTTCTTAAATCGTTTGAATTTTATGTTAATTTTATCAAATCTATTATTTTTTAAACTTTCAAATCCATGGAATCTTTTAATTCATTATTTTATCCAAATTTATAAATTAATTTAATTAAAGAATTAATCAACACTGTTGAAGTAAAAATAACAGAAGCTAATGTGTGTAGTATTTTTATCCATTTTTCTAAAATATTCTGTTTTTTTAATAATAATAAAAGAGCTATTTAACCTATAACTAAAAAATTATTAGATGTAATATTCTTCATGGAAAAAAGTTTGTGAAAATATTATCTGAGAATGAAATAATATGATAATTTCGTTTTAAATTCATTTGATACCGTGTAGGCAAACTTATCCCTTACGCCAATTATATAATTATCAACTACCCAAACTTTAAATTTCTAAAATTTTCTCTCGTAGATTTTCTCAACCATATTTATTACTTATTATTAGTAAACTTCAATATTAAAAAAAACAACTCAAAATACCCAAAAAAAATGTAGGGCAGGCTAGAGATATAAAATTTAATATGTATCCTTGTGTAATAAGTTTCACACAGAGAAGAGTTTTAAATTTTAACTTAATAATTAGTCGAATTTTTAATGTTTTCCATCAGAGCATATTATTGCATAAAAACCAGTTTTTACTCCTTTTTAAATTTTAAAAAATAAGCTTTTTAGTTATACTGATTTTGATTTCTTAATATCTGTTCAATTTTAATAAATTAAAAAATTATTTTTATACATATTTTGTAACTATGTTTTCAACTGTTTCAATATCTGTTCAATTTTAATAAATTAAAAAATTATTTTTATACATATTTTGTAACTATGTTTTCAACTGTTTTCTTTATTCCTGGAATTAAAATAACTCACTTACGTTATGGCAATATTAAATACATTTTTCGTGTGCACGTTAACGCCACTATATCATTAACAAGAAGTTTAAAAAACTCTGTAGGACGAATTAGGGCTAAAACATTATGATGCTATATCAGACTACAGGCTCGAATGCTCTTAACGTTTTTTGGGGGAGAGGGAGCCTTGGACAATAGCAATTTGTATATAATATCTGGAAAATTTAATCATGCTAGTTATGTGTATTGAATTATCTAAAACTATAAGTTTCAGCTTCTTTGTAAACGTAAAATTGATCAGCTGCCTCTGAAATATATACTTTCATTTATATATATTTCTATTTAATAAGTCAATTGAAAACAATAAAGCATTTTTCTAAAGATCTCAATCTTCTATTAATCTGAAACTTTGCTTTTATTAAAGTCATCAGGGTAATTAATGAAACTACTTTGTGAAATCAAGTATGTAAACTTGTGAAGAAACTTGAAAGTTGGAAAATTTTCCTGGGCAAGAATTAAGTTTTCAATATGAAAATATTGTATGTAATAAATATTAATTATTATACTTCCTTCAGATTTATTAAAAATATGTCAATTTTTCTCTTTTTGGCATGGTTTTTGCTATTAACATAAACGTACAGGGTTATTAAAATGTACGAGATCCATATAATAATTGTCATCTTTACACTTTAAAGAGCAAATGAAATAAAAATTATTTATATAGTATTAAATCAATAAATACTGTATTTCCTTGAAAAAAATAATTTTGTATAATATTTTATGTATTAAAACTTTTTATTCACAACATTATATTTATCTATAACTTTAGTATAAAACTAATACATAATATAAACAAGAAAATGTCGTTTTATTATTGAAATGCCAAAATATTAATTATTGAATATAGAAAATTTTAAATGATAAAAAATATATCTTGATTTAATCGAAATTTATCATTGTCAAAATTAAAATTATAATGTTAAAAGTATTCTTCGCCAAAGAGTCCTGTAAAAATAAATTTAAACGAATTATTTAATAGAAATGAACTAATTGTAAACGTTACTTGAATCTTTTTTCATTTAAGTATTTACAAACATCCTTACTGCTTCGAGACTGTGATATATTTGCTGTTTAAATAGCTCTAAAATGTAGAAATATTTTCTCTTGTTTCAGAACATTCAATCCTACAGGCATCAATTAAAGCTCATACGAAAACTAAAGCATAACTCACGTTGCTTAATATTTTCACTCTGCTGCAAATCATGCAATCGCTACTTGCAACGATAAGAAGTATCATTTTACTGATTGAAGTAATTGTTTATTTTTTGTTTCGTATTTTCTTCTCAAATATATGCTTAGTTTACATATTAGGTTTCTTGGTATTTTCATAAGTTTCTAATACTGCAGATTTCAGTTAATATCGTTTTTCATTCACATGGGAATCATTTGTCTTAGTCGGTATTTTTTTAAGTGAGTGCGATCTAAAATATGTTGATATGGCTTTCTTTGATTAATATATCTCATTAACCTTTATTTAAATCATTTATTAGTTTATTGTTTGAATTCATTACAAATAAATAGATATATAAAGAGTTCTAAAATATAGAAATCTTTTGTATTATTTTAAAATTTTTAGTTATAACGTTATTGGTTAGTGACTGTTATACAGTTGATGTTGCAAATGTGATAGCGATTAATGTTATCATTTGCTTTACATTAACAAAACCTTCCGGTTTCCGAATCGACGTATTCAACTGTACACAAAAATATTCATTTAATGTGATCAATAAATTCTTATAGTTATCAATTTTGAATTGATCGATCCTTCATTTTTAGCCAGCTTGTAGGCTTTCGTATAATATTTTGGAAGGAGTAGGGGGTCGTTTTTCTGAGGTATCAGCTTCGCATTCTTTTGTCAAGATTAAAGTTATCTTGATCAGTTTAAAGGGACAGATACGCAGCCATCTGGTTTGAAATGTTTTCGACAGCTATAAACCAACGTTTTCTGCGATCTGCGATTAAGTTATGGAAACTAAGTGGATAAAAAAACTCATTCGAGTGTTAAAAACAAAAGTAAGATTCTTAATAAGAGTGAAAATTTATTAGAATGAGTCAACTCATTTCTGAAGCGCAGTTGAAAATTTGAATTTTTATTTGTAAATTTTTTTCGTAAGCAAGACATTGATGATTACAAAGGGGACGAAAGCAGTATGTCCAAGACATGCCGAAACGGATCATTTGTCATTTTGAAACGTGACATGCAGCATCGTTCAACAAATTAAAATACAATGCAAATATGAACAATTTATAAGTGAAATATTAAGAAATAGATGTATTGTTGATAAGAAATAATTAATTAATTCTTTTTAATTGATATTTTCTAAAAAATATGATTGTATGTATACATTATATTAAAATATAATATAATATTATAAATAGCCCTGTAGTAAATGTTGTTTTTTCCTTTATGTGATAAAAATATAGTTCATTTTACCCAATACGGTTATTTTTATCAATCGGTTAATGTTATGAAAATTCTTAAGTCTCGAGGTCATCACGTTAAACAGCAGCTATTGTATTACTATAATGCAACTTAAATTGAGCTCCCGTAAAAGTGGCAAATAATTTGTAAATAATTTATGATTTATGTATAATTTATAATCAGCCTAGAATTCTAGAATTCCAATGATGGGTTATGAAAAAAATCTGATATTATTCATTCATTATTTTTCAAATAATCTTAATGTCAAATAAATCATCGCTGCCACCTTGAAATTCTTTCCCGCTGGAGATAAAGTCTTTTCAAACGTCTTCAATTTTAAACTATTCATTAACTTTGAAAAATGTTTTAAGTTGTGAAATCCTATTAAAGGATGAGCTGCGCGAAGATTATTTTTGTTGCTTGAAAGCTATTCAGGCATCCTGCAATTAAGTGGTTTTATTGAAAACAATTTAATTTATTCTCTTCTTTCTTCCATTCATCCATTTGTTCCGAAGTATGTGAATAATCAAATCTTTCATTAAATACAAGAAGCATAACTGCGCACAGTCAAACAATTGATTCTTAAGTACTTTTCCTGTCAGACGATTCTCTAAAATCTCAAGGATTTTTTGTGAGTTAAGGAAGAAATTATGACAGGAATCGCACTGCATCTTTTAAGGTATTCAGTTTCTAATGAACTTTTGACTTTTTAGATACTTTTTTATCCTTTTTAATAAGAAGCCTTTACTCGTATCAACTTCATATAAGAAAACATCTTGATAAATGACATTTGTATTTATAAACGTTTTATTATTTATATTTTAAACTAAGCTAATCTAATAAGCAAAAACTATAATTAAGCCTTTTTATTCAACTGAGACCTTTTAAAGCATAGTTTCTATAGCCATTCTTAATCAATTGCTTATCCTCTTCATAAGAATTCAATATCCAGAACTAAACATTATAACTAGATCAAATCAAATCGAAAGTAATCTCAAACGAATAGGTCCTACCCGAAACTCCTGAAAGTTACGAATTTCTTGAGCATTCTAAATCAAGAGGATTACACATTAAGTTAAGATATATTCTGAAAGATTAGTGATCAACACTGTTTGAAATTATCAATAAATGTCCGTTCACATGGTTCAGTTGCGATGGGTGTATTTTTCCCACAGTCAAGTAAAAATTTAGTCACATACTGCACGAAGAAAAAAAAGGAAACAATTTTGTTCTTTCATAACAAATAAACTTTCTAGAAAATCCTATTCTCTTTCATCGAATAATATCAGTTTAATTTTTAACAAGCCCTATTTTTTTAATATATTTATCCTATTCTTTTTAATGAAATGAAATGTAGGAAATTTTGCTTTTCTGTGGATTTAAGTACCAATTTTTTTAAAAGAAAGATATATTTTTATTTTGTATATTTTATCTTTTCTGCGTATGTTGAATTAAAAATGGTAACATTTATCTATATTGTATGGTATGGCTCCAAGTTAGAAAAGCATTTTTGATAGATTTTTCTTTACAAGCTTTTATCTACTATTTTATCACAAAATCCTGCGAAAGAAAAAACATCTCTGTTTCTTTTCTTATTTTTCTGTTTTATGCTGCTTTTTTTTCTTAGTACATTTTTTTTATATATATACGTAGTTAAAAGGACGAATACGAGAAGGATATCTCTTAAGACTCTGTTATTATTATTTTTATCACAAAGAGTTCATCAGCATCATGTTGCAGGTGCTACAAACTTTTTCGTTACAGCCTTGACCTTAAGAAAATAGGGGAGAAAAAGTAAAAGGAATCACCCGAAATTTGACGGGAAAAACCCAAGCCATTTTTCATTTCTTTTGTTGACATTGCAACAAATCTTGCTAGCATAATCATTATGGTAGATTCGAGAAAATACTTTAGTTGCGTTATTTAAATTAATATCTGGGATGAAATGTCTTGGATATTAATGTTTTGAAGAAAGTGCGGAAGCACTTTTCCTAGAAAAGCTTTCTAAATGTTACGTAAGACGAAATAATTTGCATGATATATAGTATTGTTATTTGAAAATAATAAACTGCCCAAGATAATAAATATAACCTTAAATTTCAACAGTTTATTTTTACATATGAAGTCGTGATACTTAAATACATTCTTGGATTTTTTTCCAGATAATCGGTGTAAAAGAATTACAAAGATGCAATTATAAGCACATTCTAAATCAAAAATCGAAAATGCAGAAAAATATTATTGTTGAATACTATTTAAAGATATAAAACTAGACATTTAAATATTTTTTTTTAATTTACCATTTTTTTTTAAATATTCCCAATATCAAGCTTTCTTTATCTTTGAATCGGAATTATTTCCAGCTGTAGATGGACGAAAATATTTTTTTTAAATATAACATCTAAAATTCTAATTATGATTTTATGAAAATTTTTCATAAAATCATAATTTGTTAAAAAAAAAAAGATTGTATGTTTTGAGTTGCTGCTATTTGAAAATATTGATATTTTAAGGATCAATGTGTTTTTGAACTGTTTACTTTTGTTAAAAATTAAGAAATAATTTTTAAATATTTCAAATACATTTGTTAATGAAACAGTCGCAAATAAAATTTTGACATTGGGAGATTATTATAAAACTGATATTAATTTATGAAATAAAACAATTCTGTGAAATAAATGATGAATTTTAAATTATCATTATTATAAATTTAAAATAATCTTTACTGTAAAATTTTAAGTGTAACATTTGAAGTTTGACTAAAGTCATAAATTTTTAACTCGTTTTCACGTTTTAGAATTTCTTAAATAAGTCATTTCTAACAACGAAACTATCTACTTGATTTATTAAGTTAAAATTCTTATATTATTTTAATTCTTCGGAGAGACCACTTTTCTTATCTTAATGACTGCAATTCTTAATTCAAAATCATAATTGACAAAACTTTCAGATTTACTTTTCATTGCCAGATATTTTAGGATTTTTATATCATATTCTTCTAGACTCTTGTCCGCATTCTTCGTTCAATAACAAAAAAATTACAAAGTCTAAATGCATATAATTTCGAATACGCAAACGAAGTACTAATAAAGCTATTTATACCAAAACTGGTTATGTGATTTATTAAAAACTGGCCGATAACATGAACTGAAAACTTGATGAACTTGTTCGGGAGGATAATATTCTCATGTTTTTTATTCTTAAAAGAATCACCTATTTAAGTAATTATCATGAAATCCTCCTTATTCTGTGCTTCTATATTTATGAGTAAAATCTAAAGCACTTGCAATATTTGAAACACAATCAAAAATTATAGTTACCACATATCAATCCCGCTTTTGAAGACATATGTGGTTTATTCGTCATAAAATTTTATTAAGATGTCCTTCATATATTCATTTGAAGTCAAAATTTGAAGAAATTTTATTCAATATTGCGCAATTTCATAGTTTACAAATTATCAGCAATTTTCTATTTTTATATATATACGTATTTTATGAAAATTAAATCACATAGTCTTCAAAAGCTAGTTAGATATATGATAACTGTAACTTTTATTTGTGTTTGCAATATTGCAAGCGCTTCATAAATATAGAAGCACATAAGAGGATTACATGTAAAATTCATCTGTAAAATTGTGTTTTGTTTAAAGAAGGTGATATGCGGAGTTTTGCCTTGATACATAATTTTCTAGACAAATCTGGCATGAATTTGAAAAATGCGTTTCATTGGAATGTGAAATGAAAATATCATGAAATGCATATTAGAATTGCTAAAATACTAAAGACGAAAAATTCCTTATTTTATATGGATATAGGACTAACTATTTAAATTAATTGGCACGGAACTATCACCAAAACCTTTTTTATACTTTAAAATACTTTTGAGAATTTTTTTTGAAAATTTAATCAGTAATTAATATTTTTATAGCAATTATTCAATTATGAATTTTTACTTATATTTATAAAGATTATGAACCAGTAAACTCATAATTAAAGAAATAGATACCAAGATATATTCGATACAGAATGATTTTACTACAAAATAAATAGAAAGATTCTAATACAAATATTATATATAGTAATTTCTTTTCTGACGATACTTTATATTACCAACACAACTCCGAAATATCGTAGAAAATTGCCTCAATATTTAAGATGACAAATATTTTTTTAAATATAACTAAACATTTCAATTTTCTTTTATGAATCCGGCATGTTTTGTTGAAACAAGAAAAAAATGCATTTATTTATTAATAGAATTATTATTATATTAATAATAATTGTATTTTATTTTTTTTTGCTTTAAGAATGATGACGCTAAAGATGAGTCCATTTACTTGTTTCTTTTTTGAACAAAAATCATTTGCTATCATGCAGAATGATTAAAAATACAGTACTAGCATATAAATAAATGTGTAGAATGATATTTCGACTTCAGATGATTGGTGAATGCTCATCATTTACGGTATAAGAAAAGCTAGAAAGATAGAAGGTCTAATTTCACGGGGAGTAGACACTCCAAGTTTGATGGATCGGAATGATAGCTGACATTCATTTCTAAGAATGCGGATCCTATAGAACATTGCTCTATGAAATTACTAGTTATGGTATTTTCAGTCTTCGGCATACAGGATTTGCATTTACAGATATTCTTCTCCTAAGTCACGAATAAGGTCCTAAATTAATTATTATATATTGTGTGTCAAGAGGTCATGAAGCTAATAAGTGAAATCATGTGATATATCACTGTTAAAATATGACAAAAATTAAATTTGCAACAAGGATATCACGTTTCGGTGATGTCGAAAAAAGATGCAAATTTTTTCAAATGTGTTTCGAAGGTGTCGTGATTTTGTATGATGAATATTACACAAGTAAAAATGACTTATTGGCCTTAGGGGGAAATTTACGAGCCACTCACAGATTGTTAAATACTTAATTTTAGTTTACTTTCGTCGGCAGAATAATATCCCTTCGGTCATTGCAGAGCAGTTCCCTTGAAGGTGACTCAAATCACAGTATTTTAAAGGAATTACTGTTATAAAATAACAATCGATAAATACTTATTTTTCGCTGTTTCTTTAATATTCATTTAATCATAACTAATCATCTTCATATTCATTACAATCTCTGTTGTTCATTGTTTGAAAAAATATTTAATGTTTTTAAAACATTGTGTTCATTTTGATGAATTGTGAGGAAGCATCATCATTGCAGATCCATCAAATTACGAGTGCGCTTGTCCGAAAGAATGTATGAGCTTCAGTTTCTTTTACCTGATGGTAGAAAGAAAATTATTTCTTTATCACAGAATATATTTGGATAACATATTCTGTGATAAATAAAAATAATTATAAAAAAATATTTAGAATCTTCTTATTTTTTTATTAGGGCATAAAGAAACCAAAATATAAAATGCAACTTTATATTTTGGTAATGTAATGTTCAATTTATAAATTTTTGCATTACTTAATTATATTTGTAGTGTTCTTCTATCGTAAAAACATCTCATCTCTCTCTCTCTCTCTTTTCCTATTTGAATTTAGTTCCAGTTCTTCCCAAACGTTTAACAGAACTTGTTTAATATATTACTCAGTCCATCAGTCCATAGCATATGAAATTAATCTTAAGCTGGTAAAATCAAATGATCTAGTTCCTTCTCCAAATCACTACTGGCCCAATGAGGACGTTTAGAAAAGTAGTTTGGTAATGTATGGAAATCCATCTGATTTCGCTCGATAAAGATTTTTCCCATCCAAATAAACTATCTCTTCGTCTTTGAATGCTTCGTTGACTTTTAATTTTCTGCATTTTCAACCAACTTTTTGAACCTTCTTATGTAGAATCTTATTGTCATTTATATCCTTTTGTATTTTTTATATTTCATATTTCCATAGCTCGAAAGTACTTTGAATTCTGTTCTTTTATATGCCCTTAATCCTAGTTTTACCTTTATTTTCTGTTCTAACAAATTTTTATTCATTGCAAGCATGAAATATTCAAATTTTGCTGTTTTTGATAATTCTGATTTGAATCCATTGTTGTTATTTTTTAAGAAGTATTTTACTTGTAATAAATAGCATTCATATGTCTGTGTCTTTCATACGACGCCTGAATTCAGAAAACTGATACCCACAATAATCCTAACAAACATGAATTTGCCCTTTTTTAAAACTTGAGAAAAGAATTTAATCTATGCATGCTTTATGCAACATTCATGTCATAATTTAACTGTTCACATCTATATCTGTCCATAATTTCAAGCATTGGTATAAATTTTATAATTAATTGCAGCATGCAGAATTAAGTAATGGAAAAAGAAAAAAAAGACGTGATAATATTTACTTATCTTAAAACACAAAATCATGAATCATTTACTTATACACATTATTAAGGGTTTAATTTGAATTCAAAAGCAATTATGAAGCAAATCGCATCGTTTATTCTAATGTGATTGCTTTTTAAAAATTTATTGCATTGAATATTTTCTAAGGAAACTTAATCATTTTTATTAACATTGTATTGTTTCCATCACTACTTCAAAAATCCTTCCAACGACACAAAAATACTTAATTATACCCAAAAGTAGATATAAAAAAATTAATTCTAATAGCTAAATTTTTGGTTTTAGAAAAATATTTCCTAACTGTGTGAAATTCAAAACTACTTCATAAAAATCATCTCTACATTTTCAGTAGTTCCATTACAAACTGCTCTTTAAAAAACCGCAATTCAAAAAAAAATTATTATTTGAAATCAAAACGAAAACCATTCTTCCATTCCAACATCTTTTTTTCACCACAAACTTGAAGTAGAGTCTAAAGAAATCATAAAAAAGTGATAAAATACCTTCAACACCTTGGTAACAATAAAAGCTGTATAATACCTCAGGGTAACACATTGCATTTATGACATCATTATGGTACTTCTATTGTTCTCTTTCCTTGTTTTTTCAATGTTGAATATGTTACGGATAAACAAAGCTTCATGAAGACTAACCAAAATCAAATGATTCTAAACACAATTCCTGAAAAATATTTTATCTTTCTATCCTTTTATAAAAATTGAAAGTTGAAAAGCTTTTAAAAACGGAATGTTCTGAAACATTTATGTGGCTAAATCGAAAGGAATGCCAAAATTGCTGTCTACTTTTATTACATATATAGATTATAATTTAATATAGCCTAATTGTAATTTAATGCAACATGGTCGGTTTAATATAGCGAAAGCAAACTAATGCTTGATAAATAAATTGATAGTTCCATTTTTGATTCTTTATTTAAACTTAAAATAGTATGATTTGGAAACATTCTCACTTTCCTTGTAGCACATAAATCTTGGAACGTTCCAATTTTGTATAAACCTACCCAAAATATCAATTATTTTTTATTTGTATGCAGATAACTTATATCAAAAAATTACAAATACACCTCTACTCATTATTATTATTTGAAAAAATTGACTTGATTTTTTTACTATTATTTTTTGAATAAATTTTGCTTGCCAAATTTTACAACTCAGAGAATATAAGGAATTTATTGCAATCTTTGACCATTTTGTTAGAAACTTCGCTCTTGTGCAAAACTTTTTAATATAATACTTTTACAGGTGATTAATTTTAAATTTAATAATAAACTAACTCTTAGTGTGTACATAGACCTAGCACTTTTTATGGACGACAAAGTGAAAAAAAAATTGTTTCTGTTCTTGATTAGTAAGAAATATTGGATAATTTTGAAATGCTTCTGCTCTTGATTAGAAAGAAATATTGGATAATTTTGAAATGGAAACTTTAAGCTATATTTTAATTTTTTTAAAAATCATAATGATTTTATTAACAAAGCAATATGCTACATCTTTGGTTTTCCTTTTTTAGCCTTTTATCTAAATATTTGTCGGGGTTTTTTTTCTTAATATTTTGTTGTATTTGCTTGCATTGTTTTGTGTTCTTTTAACTATTTGTCATTATTCTTCCAAAAATTGAAGCAGAATTTTTAATTAAATTAAGGTTTCAAAGGTAATTCATTCATGATTTAATGATTTGTATACCACCGTTATTCTTTTATACCGAAGCTTTACAATAAATGTTGTAGCTTTTTCATTTAAAAATACCGAACTTGCTTTAACGATTGAAAACATACTATAATAAACAACGTCTCTGCATCCTGGGGTCTTGCTGGATTAATGGTCTCTCAATAGAATATCGATTTCTAAGATCCAGAAGTCTTAATCCCCAATTATCATTAACATATATGTTACAGTTGTGCTTTGAATCTATCTTTGAAAATAGTATGCCCTATTGTTAGTGAGGTGTAAAAGTTTGGAGAGCGTGCTTGACTAAGATTCGTCAGATACGACACAGAACGAAATGGCAATGCCTGCGAATAGTATTCCTGAAGCGTCAGATAGCCATGGTTCAAAACAACTGTCGCTCATGTATCCATGTTTTTGTCGCTCTCATTTATCTTCAAAAACAGACATGAAAATAACCTCATCAAATTATATCTATTGGTCTATTGGTATATATATTCATTATATCCCCAATTATATATATATATATATATATATATATATATATATATATATATACTAGCCGCCTTTGGTGACCAGCCGGTTCTCCAATCTTACTGCTCGTTAAAATTTTAATAATTAAATATTTTATGTAATTCCTACTTTAATAGCTTCTTCGTCAAAATATTTTTAAGCTTCACATTTTGATAGTCATATAATTTACTCATAATATTATAAAGGCCATCAGTCATAACGTAACATGTATTTCTCTAATTTTCTGTTAGCTCCCGTAGAATTTATGCTTTAAATTAAAGTGGAAATGATTAATCTGCAATTAATATAATAATACTTTTTACTGAAACAAAGCAGTTTTTTTATAATATGATTACATAAAACAGAGTCACTGAACATTTAAACCTTATGGGCACTAAAAAAATTTCCTTTATTCTGTTTTATTTTAATTCAAAAGTACTTCAGAATGAATCAGATCGATTAATTAACAATGTTTAATTTTAAATGCATCAAACATTAAGAAAATAAACAGAATGGTTTGAAATAATCGGTCGAAAAATGTTAAGCCTAACCTCCTTAGCGTGGGACAAAACTGAAGTCTTACTCATTTGGCGGTGGTGAAATGAAGATTTTTTGGAGGGAAAGTTAGTTTTTAATTAATAATTAAAATTCTAATTAAAAATTCAAAAAAGGGAACCCAGGTGCACATTTCCGATCTCCAAGGTGTACCAAATTTGGTAGCTGTAGGTCAAACGGTCTGACCTGTAGAGCGCCAATACACACACACACATTGAGCTTTATTATAAGTATAGATAGATATCTTAATGCCATGCCAATAAATGTTACTGCAGTTAAATTGTTTTTTAATTACGCAGAATAAGCAGCATATAGTAAAATTAAGAGAAAATATTTAGCACTTCAGTGCAAATTATATATTAACTTGCAAGTGTATATAGATGAATGAGAAAATTCCCAATTTATTTAAAAAGAAATGCAATTTGCAAGATAATTGCTGGAAATCCTTCATATAAATTTTCTAAATATTATCCAGAACACTACTAAGCGCAATAAGTAAGTGTTTTTGAGTCTAATGTAGTTATATATATATTCTGTCGCAGAAATTCTTGTCAGAATTTCTGCGACAGTCATGAAGTATTTTAATTTGGAATATGTTGTAAAATAACTTTTAAAAAAGATTCTTTAAAAATCCTTTTATTGATCTGTTATTTACTTAATCTTATTATAAAAATAGGGATAGGAAATTCTCAAAATTAAAGAAAGATTAAGGAATATTCTTTCATTGATTTTTGAATATTTAATCCTCTTTTAACACAATCTCTTTGAGCATTTCACTATCTCCTTCTCGTAGTTGTGGGATGTTTCACTATCTCCTTCTTATAGTTATTAATGCATTATTTCTTTCTCTTAGTAAATAAAATTCTATAATGCTTATTTTAAATTTAGAGATAGTTTCTACATTTAATCTCATTTCAAAATTTCCTCCATTTAAATCCATATGACAAAAAAAAGCATAGTTTCCGCGCTTATAAAATGCAATTTATCTCAGTTATTAAAAAATGTATATAGGAAATGCTAAATTTGCATTGGTATTTTAAATAGCAGTAAAAATTACACCAAAAATTGATAAAACAAAATTTCTTAAATTACTAAGAAATAATAGGATTGGTTTACTTCAAAAAATATTTTGCGGTATTTTTTTTAATTTATTTATTTATTTTTGGACACATTGGATTGGTTAAAAAAAGTGCTCCTAATTTTTACTTTGGGCAATCATTGCTCTAAACGACATTCCATCAGGGCTGCATTCACCGAGGTGACTTTTTGCATCATTTTTCTCTCTACATCGATATTCACCTGCAACAATGAAATAAACAACATTAGCATTGTGTGACCTTGCAACATTTTTCTCCATTAATTTTTGTGTTGCAACAAAACTAGGTGATTCGAGATTCATTAAGAGAAATGTGATATGAATATGGAAAAGTGATAGGAACGTGTTTATTGGTGTCACATCAGGAATGACTCAATGCATTCTATAATCTGATCAAGAATATTTTGAAGATAAGACACGAATGATTTTATTCAGAATCTGAGTTTTTCTTTTCTGGTTTAAATATATTTACTGTTGTATAATGGATGTAAGAAATTGTAATTGCAATGGATGTAAGAGATGGTTTATTCAAAAAATTTCAATTGATATCATAACTACATACACGCATGTTTAAACAAATATCAAATTAAAAATATATCTTATTCCATATCTAAAATTATAAAGAAGCCTCATGAAATAATAAATAAATCGTTTTATAATAAAATAATTAAAATAATTGTTCTTTTAAGATCAACCTTTTATCTTAGAAGCCATGATATTTTCCAGCTGTGCATAGAGTAGCAAAGAGAATAAAAATAATTCTATTTTGTCATTAGTATGAAATTAAATAGTAAATTTGTTTTAATTTTTAAAGGATTGATAGGAATGATATATGCTGCTAAAATGAGTTTGTATTTTATGTCGAAAATAATTTAATAAACAAAGGGATTATTTAAATGAAATTTGATTATGGACTATTTTATTATACTCTTCATATCATTCAATAAAAACTCGGAGAAGGAAATAAGTTCTTTACTTTCCCAGTACTTAAAATGTGAATTATATCATAGAATTTTTATTGGGCTTTTAACTTCTAAAACTTAAAAAAAAATTAGTAAGTTTAAAATTTCTTAATTTAAACTTCTCCTTAAACCTAAAAAAATATTTTATTGAGAAATCAGTATTAATGTAATTACTATATTTTTCTATAATCTTAAAATAGCAAATTAACACCAGAACAATGCTTGCTTTAATGAAGTAAAGTATTTTTATCTGAAAAATAAATTCAGTGTATTGAAATAGAATATTATGCAAGCCAGTTAACTTGCATAAAATTCATTTTTATACGGTTTCTTGTAGGTTTTGAGTAATAAATATTATTCAAAAAATAACCCACGAATATTCAGATACAGATGAGTTTCCTTTTACAGTATTTGAGTAATTCAATTAGCAGGGAAAAAATCAAGGTCACGCTTTAAAATTTGATGTGCAGATGTTATGAAGCAAAAATTTACTTCTTAATAAAGAGAAAAAAATGAAATTACTGGTGATTAAATACCATTATAGAAATAACAGTTCAAATCCAAAATTTGAAAATAAAATAAATAATTTATACATATGCCTTCATATAAGTCAATATAAATTTATGATGTTGTACAACTAAAAAAAGGTTGAGATTAGACATTGTAGTCATTTAGATTATAAAAGTTCTTGATATTAATAGTTTTAAATCAAATTTTTAATTCATCCTCAATGATCATTTTATTGTCTTCTTTTTGCCTATCCTTGTTGTATTTTTTTTAAAAAAAATAGAAGATTTATAAAACTAATTTAATTTTCCACAGAAAAGTAATTCGTATATCTTATACATATTAAAAGAAAGTTTATTGTTTTCGATTCTAAGAGAATACAAAAACATTTGTATTGTTTAGATGGATGATACATAGGAGGTCATATATATAGGAGGAGGATATATAGGAGGTATATGATATATAGGAAGAGGAGGAGGAGGAGGATATATAGGAGTAATATTTGTATTGTTTAGATGGATGATATATAGGAGGTCGTTCCAAGTTCTTAAAGAATATTCCTCCTCACACAGGAGCAAAAAATCACGATAATATTAAAGAATTATACTTTTATTTCAAATAAGAAAAGGTCTGGATTTTTTTCTTCTTTTGAAAGATAACAAGCATTCTTTTTTTATAACACCATTCTGTTTCACAAGTTTTCGGTATTAAAATAATTACCTAAATAATATTTTTCAACTCAACCTATGCTTTATACTTTATGTAACTTTTACTTTATATACTTTATTACTTAATATACTTTATGTAAACACTCTAATAAGGTAACAAGAAAAATAAAATGCCTACTACAAATTTTCATCATTTTTTTTCGGATGTAAATTAAAAAAAAATATATGTTAGAAAAATATATTATTTTTAGAAAATGTAAAATTCTTATTAATTCTATCTGTAAAGTAACCGAAAAAATAACAGAAATGCATATTTAAGATTTTCTAAATAAAAATCATGATACATTTTCTTTCTTCTCCCTGCTTTCTCAGTTAAATGAAGTAATTCTTTGATCTATATGAAAATAATCTTAATAAATCTTCTTAATAAAGAGAAAAAATATCATTAATATATCATTTAAATATCATTTCAAATAGAAGTAATAAATGAGTGGTACTCGAAATAATCGACAGCAGAAAAAAAATGTTACAGTTTCAATAAAATTTTCTGACATTTTAAATGAACGGCATTTGAAAATTAAAACAAAGATATCACTGAAAATCATTGCAAAACGCATATTTCAACAACGCTGAAGTCTGAAAATTTTATATTTAGGAGAGGAATTGCAATACAATGCATTAAGAATGTTCTATAAAAAAGAGAAATGGTTGGATAGGTTATAAATATTGTGTATCGTGCAAAATTAAAATCTTGTATCTTTCAAGAATTCGTATCATATCAAAAAATATATGGTGAACTAATAAAATTTAGAGGGTAACTAGATTTCGCTGCAATATTAAACGAATATACAAATCGTATACAGTTATTACTAATCATCTAAATACGTTTACTGTTCTGTTTCTGCAGCGTCGCTTAACTTCCATAAACGCTAATATTTAGCTAGTCTATGTTCATAATCATTCATTTTATCCATGATACAAGTAGCCCTAAAACCATAATATAAGTAAGAAAAATTGTATGAGACCTCGGTTAGATTCATAAAAATCTTTGTCATATCCTTTTTTTTTTTTTTTTGGACTTGGGAAATGTTTGTGCAATATTTTTCATTTATTTGATCTTGTAAAATAAAAAGTGAACAGTTAATCACCAATAATTTATCTACAGAAATTTAATGTCTCTCATATAATTTCCATTTTTGGTCTTTTTTAAGAAAAGTTGCCCGGAAAAGTTTGATTTTCCACTCAATTAAGAATAATGCGTCAAGGAACAACTACTAACAAATACTGGGAAATATTATAGATAATGGTAATTTATTATTTATTTGAATGTTAAGGATTATATTCACTTAAGCAATTAAAAATATTTCTATTTTCAATTAAAATGTATCCCTTTAATGCTAATAATTACAAAAATAATTATTTTAATAATTTAATTTTAATAAATTTATTAATTTTAAGAAAAAAATACATTGAATGGTAAAAATCCAGATGCTGATGTTTGAGTTATAAAAATGAAATGAAATGAATTAATTTTTAAAGATTGTTTAGAAATTTGCGTCCGATTTATACAAACGTTATATATGTCTTTCACTTTGAATAATTTGTCGATTGATTATTAAAATTTAGATATCATTATTTAAGTATGATGAATAAAGCTAGTTCTCTGATTTATTTTTTCAGCTATAAAATCAATTTGGAATCAAATATACTGAATAAAATTCATAATCCTTGGGGGAAAAAAACTTTTTCACATGAAACATCACTTTAAGTATAGCTCGTATTCGAAGATCTTTCATAAATCTGTTAAATTCCAAACCATTGCAACTAGACATGGATGCAATTGCTCACTGTGTTGAAACACGTTAACATTTTTGAAAGCTCTGAGCTATCTGATTTTGCGGTAAATCACCAAGATTTATTTGTGTCAAGTTCGCTTAACTTTCAATGAAATACCTACGTGATATCATTAGACTGTCCCACAGGGGGGGAAAAAGTTAAATATTAATCACTCCTCACACATCCACGTTTTCCAACAAACGGAAGATTCTTTTGCCTTTTTTTTTTCTGTTATACATTGCTGATTGGCGTTGGAAATTCCCCCCGTTATTCCCTGCAAGGAACCAGGAAAGGGGGGCAAAAAACAACTTAGACTTTTTTCTTTTCACAATACCTGCGCTCCTCCAGCCACATTTGATAAGCATCCGTTTGGCCCTGACGCAAAACTCGTGACGTCATGTTCACGACCAAATTTTTTCCCCCAGCTTGCAGTTCGACAGCAGGCTATATAAAACCTGATGGCCGGTCGTCCGTTTTCACTTTCTGTGGTCTTTTTAAAGTGTTACGTTGCGTGTGTTGGTTTTGGTTGGCAAAAAGGACCGGGTGAACACTTAAGTGGGTTGCAGATTGTGACGTGCGAGGGCAAACCGGCCTATCAAAAGTGAGAGGTGCCAGCCAGTCGGACGGGTCACGTCGTGAAAAGAGAGAATATACTTTTTACAGAAGCTGAAGAGTACATTTGGTTTCTCTTCTCGTGCTAAGTGAGAGTGGAACTTCCGCTCAGAAAATTGGTGGGGAACTCCTCGGACGGACCGCATAATCGAACTGCTGGGAAAGGTAAGATCGGACTCTCCAGCATCTTTTCGTCTCGGCTGTCGTTTTTATCGTACTCTCCAATGCTTGAAAAAAAAATTTGTTATTTATCATTTCGCTCTAAATTGAATTACTGGATTAGCATTTGGATTTTCTCATAAAATTAATGGCTTAAATTCGAAGGCATAAGTTTCTATAAAGGCGCCCAAATAAAATGAGAATTTCCTTTCCTCTAATTTATCAATAAATTGATAACAGTTTTAATGTATTAGAAAAGTTAATGTTTAAGGCATGCTGTATTTGAATTAAATGAAGATATTCTGAATTATGTTAACTTAGTTCGTATATATCAATAATAGACATTTTAAAAAAGAAAATTTTGAATTTTACAATCATTATTTATATTCCTGTCACCTATCCAATGGTCCCTCATAATATATATATATATATATAATTTGTTATTGAATTTGAACACATTTTGGTATAAAAAAATCCATTTCCTTTGAATTCATCTTGCAATAAATAGAAAAATACTTTAAAATTAAAATTAGCAAATTTCAATTTAACGTTAAAATGTAAAGACAAATATTACTTTTTTCAAACTGCTTGTCTAAAGTGGTAGTAAAATAACAAATACTTTTAAAAGGAAAGGAAAAGAAAATTTCGCTATACGTTCATAACTTTATGGACATTGATATCAGTCAGTATCTATTGCAATTACTTAATTTGGCCTAAAGAAATATTTTTGGAAAGGTTTTACCTACTTATCTGAATATCAAAATAATGGCATTGAAAACTTAAACAATATTCTATATGTACTGTCATTCTAATTGATTATGAAATATATGTAAATGAAGTGCCTATTATTTTTATAGAAATTTATACATATATTTTGACAAATTTATCCTTTTTGTTTGTGTCTATTTGCAGGTGCCAATTATTTAAAATATTTCATTTTACATCATATTTTATACGTATAATTGTACAAAAATAGAAACAGTTTTTAATTATGTGTTTGATTTGAAAATATAAAATGATTTTATACCATGTTATTTAAAAATTTTGCTGAAAGGTTTCTAAGGTAAATTATTTTAGATTATTTATTTTGGAAATCAAAGTTAGATGTTTTTTAAGTATAATGTATTTCAAAAATAATTTCAGTTGAGATATTGCTTCTGGAAAAATATTTTCCCATTGTATGAAAATTAAAAATTTTTAAAAGTGATACAGTGAAAACTGCTAAAATGATAATTTCTCTCGTAAATTTCTTTTTTATTATTTGTAATAAATAAATTGAATTTCTTTAAATTCTTTCTGACCAAAAAAAGCACGTAATAGTTAAACCTAAAATAACAGACAAAATTAATAGATAAAATAATTAACAAGCTTAAACTATTAATAGAATTGTATATAATTAGCTGCTTTATTTGATTGAGATAAGTCCTCAGCTCTTATTTATTTCATTAGCTTAAATTCTAACAAAGAACAATTTAAATGCGCCTATTTCCTCATTGCCATAGACATATCAATAAAATTGACTTTATATGTATTCATTAGAACGATGAGTAGACTCATTTTGCCTTAGTCACCTTTTATAAACACTCTTGATTAATATCCACTTTCCGTATCTTAAGATTAATAATACGGCCTACGGGATAATAGCAACGAAATTAAACACACACAAGCTTTCAGAAAAAAATAAACGCTCAAAGAAGTGCAAAAAAAGTTATTAATCGGGTTTCATCTTCGCTCTCTTTGACGAGAAAAAAAAATTCTTCCCAAATTGCTTTTCACATTTCAACCTTGCGGTGTGCCTTCATATTTCAATTCTATCGTAGGTCCGATGTTATTCCTTCCGGGCATTTCCTACTTTAACCTAGTTACACACTGGGTTCGTGCAGGAAAAAGAGTTTTACAGATTACTGTTTGATCTGCGCTGACCAGTGAAAAAGAAATAATATTAAAAATTAAAGGGAATGGATTATTCATTTTTTTATATATTTCCGAGCAATATTAATAGAAATAACTATCGTAACGTTATTTATATAAAAATAATTCCAAAATCATAAAACTGCATTTAATACTTATGATTCATATAAGTATATTAATTAATGGTTTAAATTAATTATCTTATTTATGAATGCAGCGATTTAAAATAAGTAATCATTCTCCTTTATTTCAGTCATACGTCTTAAGATGGTAAAATTAATTCATAAAATTTAATTTACCTATATATCAACATAGAATGCTAAGACCTTTTGATCATAATTGTTTCCTGGAATTTTAGATGATAATTAAGCATTTGAAATCTATAACTGACTTACAAGTGAAATTTAATAAGACCAAAATTCCAATTTTGCTTATCAGCTCAAAAAATTACTGTTAACTTTCTAAAAAATATATAATATTGTCCAAAATTAAATATTCTGACAATTGAAAAAAATCGTGATAAGCCACTTTTCCGGATAATCAATCAAATTATTTTAATAGAAACTAAAGCATATGTTATACATCGATTATTATCTGAAGGTTGTCATAACACTCTCTTCGGTAACAGCAAAAAAAAAAGTTAATTTACTTTTTTTATCATATTTTTCCTTTTCCATTGTCAGCTATTTATATTCGAATTGCTCGTTTGAAAGATAATTCATTTAAAGATTAGTCACTTTCCGCAAAACGATAAATATGATTGTTAAATAGAAGTGTTTTCTTTAAAGCTAAAAATAACTTTTTAAGATGAGAATCATTCTTTTTCTTAGTGATTTACACGTGATTCTGTTTACCTGTGCAACCAATTTAACGACCAGATGATCCACCCTGCAATGCAATTTTCCCCTCTAATGCATACTTTCCTAAGTCGACTAATCGTTTCTTCATACACGACCATTCTCATTCGCAAACTAACCATTAAAGGTCAAGTGACCTAGCCCCATAAGGTTACGGAAACTGTGTGCTTTTTAAGCACACTCAAAAGGGATACTTCCTGGGTTTGTTAATACTTTATTATTTTTTAGAGAGAATCTAGGTGTTTATGTGCGCTTTGAAGAAAGTTCATGCGTTAGCTATTTCTGCGTAATTCTGTTCGAAATAAGAAAGACAAAAACTCCCTTTGTATATCACGTAGCTTGAGTTCTATTTATTGTTATACTTGCTATTTGTTGATTAGTTTGACTACTTCATGTTATTTAAAATTCTATTATTGATTCATTTAATTATGACATTATTAAATATTTTTAATTTACTTGTCTGCAATTGATATACTATTATTATTATTGATTTGTCTGTCTCCTACCTGTTCGTAATTTTTTTTATAAATTCATTACACAAATAATCAGAATAGTATTTAAAGTTCGATATTTTAGAAATACAAAACAAAATTTCTACTCGAGATTTTTTTTTTTTTTTTTTTTTTTTGTAAAATGAATCTGTTTCAGCGTTATCTGATAATTTTTACTAATACTTTTTTGCTTGTACGTTATTAAATAAGTTAATAAAAAACGGTAATAAACTATCTAAAAATAAACATATTCATAGGACTTTTCGATGATCTTCTTGATTTAAAGTAAAGTTTTCCAAGATTTTAATAAGATTTTTCGACTTTTAAAATCGATTTGATTCCGATTTACTAAGATTGACTTCTTAATCTTTTAAAATCGCAATAGTCATTGACAGGTAATATTCATATAATTTTGCATTTTTAAGCTTATAATCTATGTTATATAAGTTTGTCCGATGAAGAAGAATATTTATTAAAGTGTGTAATATAAAGCTCTAAATTTTAATCATTTCGTTCAGATTGATTAGGACTAATTATACCAATTATGAACATTTGCACAAAGCTGGCAAGCTGTGACCAAGTTATTTATAATAATAAGTGTAAAATTAAAAGCATAGTCTAAAAAAATAATGGTATGTTCTTTTTGAGATCCTATTAACATCTTTTGCCAAAAAGTAACTGAATTACTGTACGTTGACCATGTATGAAAGAGTCTATGGTGCAAGGGTTTTAGTTTTATCACTTCTGTTTCATTCAAAGGTATTATCGCTCTCCGCATTATATCAGATTTCTGTTGACATACTGTCTCTTCTACAGTCAAAGAAATGTCAAAGTAATTTGTAGCGATATTTTCCCACGTGGAAAACTTAGTTTTTCCACGTGGGAAAACATCGCTACAGATTAGAAGTTCCCTTTTTCTCTTATGTACACCATATACTTCGTGTCTTCTTATAAAATCCTGTTTAATCATTAAATATTTGAACGAATTTAGATGCAGAAAATTAGATATCGTAACATACAAATTCTGTTTTGTCTGTATAGTCCTAAGTTTTACTTATGTCAAAAATTGTCATTTTATATTTGCATTTATAAACCTTAAAGAAACCAAGCCTAAATCATGCAAATGTTCTACATATGTATTTAAATGAAGATAGATGAGAAAATATAAAATTATATATTACTTAGTTTTTTTTTTTTTCATCCAGAACTTTAAATATTTTTAAATTCTAAAATATGATTTAAAATATAACTATTCAATGCAAGCAAATTCTTCGTGCACGTAAATAAAACATTTTTTGAGGATATTTGAACGTGAAACCCGAATATTAACTTAATTGTATTCCTTTCCAATATCTGATTATATTTTTAAGCATATAAATGTGGAGGGAGTAGACAAGGATAAAGAATCTATTGGCAAAAGATCCCGCGACTGGAATTAATAATTGATATTGTGCCATTGTGTTGTTTGATCTGTGCTCGTCCCAATAACCCTTACGCCATATTGTTTTTTTAATGCTTTTGGCTTTTTCTTGCACTAATATTGGCATGTTGTTTTCCGTGACGTCATTACTCATCTTCAGATTATTCTTATGCAACAGTTGAATCTATATATGCCTAAGAATATTGGCACTAATCGTAGAGCAGCGAGCTCCCGTTCAAATGTTGTTTTTAAAAGGAAGAAGAAAGATATAAAAAGTGAAATCTGATAATGTGGAAAATTGCTACTGTCTTTCACTTTCTTCCTTATCTCGGTTTTCGTTTGCTCGCGTCTTGTTTGCTAATTACTCACCGAAGTCGGTTTCTAATTTTAATCATTAAATTCAACACACGCTCGCTTAAATGAAACGCCAAGACTTGAAGATACTTTTCACTTCAGATAACTTTCTACATTGTCACTAAATATACATCACAAAAGCTTGTAACAGACGAGGAAATTAGAGAAATTTATCATTCTTTGTGACAAAAAGCCATTACATATTCATTTATCTTTCCTCTCTTTACGGAATCAGTATGAGAAATTTAAAGCTTGCTAATAATAACAAGAAGATTCTAAAGGAACTTTAGGTTAAAAATATCTCAACATCAAATTTTAAATAATATTTCTGCTTAAAAATGTTACCGAAAATTTAAAAATGTTTCAAGGCTAATTTATAAGAGTAAGAATTTTTGATTATTATAATTAGTTGCTTGAAAAAGATTTGCCAACTCTCTGTCTCTCTCTCTCTCGTGATTTCTTCCGTAAGTGACATTACTATTCAGACTGGAATTAATGACAAATTTATAGTAGTTTAGGAAGTTAATTATATTTCCATGCTAGATTTGCGAACAATTAGTAAACTTAATTGCAGAAATCTGCCTCCAATTTAATTCGATTTGGACAAAGCCAGTTAAAAAGTTTAAAGGGTAAAATCTATAAAACATCTATAAAATGAGCACATAATGCTATAAAAATATTTTTATAATAATTTTTTCTCATATAAATCATGCATTATTTTTATTTCTTCCCCATCTTTATGATATGGAATAAATATAAAAACCTATTTCGTATTATTTTCACATTTATGAAATTTTAACCAAAGGAATAAAAAATAATTGGGGCACAGCAATTTCTAACATTGAATTTGAAAATATTTTAGGATGGGGCTGGATTAGAAGAGTAGTAAATGTTTTGGTTTAGTATTGGTATCTTTAAAAACGAAGCAAATCTCTTAAATCAATATAAAGAATAAAAAGAAAATAACCTGTGCAAACAAATAATTCCTTATCCTATTATCTATTTATATTTATTCCTTCCAAATATCAAAAACAGACACGTTATTTCAAAAGTACATAATTTAAATTGTCCAAATTAATTATTTATATTCTTCAAAAAAACATAATTTAAAATATTTCATATTAACATAATTTAAAATTCAGTTTTATTTTAAATATGTACATTTCATCTTCAAAACTCAGTTTAGAGTGTATCATATTTTTTCCATTGAATCTAATATTTTATTTATAAAAAGCACACCTCAATTCGCAGATTAGTAATTTTTTCAGAAAAGCATCGGATTTGCTGTTCAGCAGTTCATCAGGAACTCAACATCTCATAAACTCACTTTTCTTATTTGTTATGAAAATCGTGCAAATCTTGAGCAGAGGTCTTTTTCTATTAGTTCGATCAACCATTTTTTTTAGTTTAAGACTTACAATGTTTTTCTATTGAAGCTTAATTTGTTAATATCCCATTAAAACTTTCACACCATTTATGTTGTGATAATTTAGATTTATGATCTCTCACTTTCACAGTGGTGTAATTAACCTGTATTTCTCTGGGAATTCAATCTTCCTACGTTTAATTGCTAACAGTACCGTCTCCCAACAGAAGGGTGACTAACCACCGCTCGGTTAGAACATAAACAAGTGCTGATCCACCTATTTTCTTTCAATTGGATGTGTGCGTCACAATATTTATACGGGCTGTTGAGCTTTTACTGTCATTTTAAGGAAGGGCTGGGTTGGGCCGGATCAGCACTTGGTGGGCGATCAAGGTTACCTGCCGCTATACAGATTTGAGAAGGTGGATAACTGACGCAAGATGTTTAACCTCTATCTACCAACTTAGTTCTCTATCCGGGGGTGGCCGCAACGATAGTGTAGGTGATTGTCACTACTGCAGGCGCTCCTGTAGCTAGCTACCTGTGACTCTCTTAGATGGAAAATCCACAAGATTGCAATGTACATCGATAGCGAAGGATACTTAATTCAGTTTAGATCTAATTTCCTTTTGGAAAATACGATGGTTTCCTAAAAGTAAGAGGATTCAGTTGGTTAAAAAAGAATGAAATTAGATTATGGTTAAAAAAGAATGAAATTTGGAAATATATAAAGCATGTTTTATCATATGATTATTTTTTTTTTATTTTACAATCTGTAATCACAGCCATTTCAAACTTCTCAATGATAGGTAATATTTTAATTGGTCAGAAAATGTAAAAATTCTGGAAAAATGAAACAACTTATGAATCTGAAATGACATATCAATTGTAATCAAGAACTGGAAATTATAATGAAATTGTTCCAAAAATAAATATAGAATTTAAATTACCAGTGGAGGTTTCTCAAACTATTTTGACTGAACGAAAATATAAATTTTGATTAAGAACATAAAAATGAAAATTTAATGACAATGATTTAATGGAATTTAATGCAGTTTTTAATTAATTAAACAAAAAATCTTCTATTTTATGTTATAAAATAATTAGGAATTGAAATTTTTCCGATGTTTCTGCTACCTTGTTCGATTTTATTTCTTATTGAAAATATACATTGAAATTAAAAATTTTAGTTGCATTTAATATGAACCTAGTTCAACGTTTAGATTCAAAATTTAAGTTTTTTTTTTCTCTATTAAAGATAAAGCATTTTATTAAATAAACTTTTTATTAATTTCTTCATTCCCATAAAAAGTACAGTAATTTTAAAGGCCTGTATATGATAAAATACTTGCAACGAGAACGAGAATTAATATTAAGAACTTTAAAACTTGAGAATTAGAATTATCTGTTTTCTAATGTGTGAACGACAGAAATTGATTTGCCATTATTCATTGGATGGTTTCTTACGTGTGGTATCTCAAGCAAAAGCGTTTTCAAAATTGATGATGTTTTTAAGGATTCAGAAAGAGACAAAAAAAATATATCAGATGAGAAAGCGATCTTGGCGCCATTGTGGGCCGATGGGCACACCCAAAGTTGATGATCAGCGTGGGGTGATCCGCTGATTTTGCTTCACCTTCTATGTCTATTTCTTAATATATTTTTATCTCAAAGAGAAGGATGGTTTCGGGAATGGAATATCAATACGCAAAATATGATTTGACTTTATTTATTGTTAGATCCTGCAATTTTTATTCTTTTTTTTCTTATTTTTAGAGCTTTCCTCTATCCATCAAAAATATTCTTTATCAATGACACCTTATCAGAAGGTTTACTGAATTTCTTTTATGCAAATTTTTGGTTCTGCTGCTTGAATATTCACAAACTTTATCTATTTATTTTATTTATGTTTACAATCACATTTAATAATTTTGAAAATAATTGAACCGTAAAATGGGGCCGAAGTCGATTTTCGTGGAAGGATACGGTTACTTTATCAGAAAAAAACTGTTGAATTGCTCTTAAAAATTTTAATATATATGAGCATTAGTGTTGAATTTATTAATAATTTTTTATGTAGCTTTTCTCAGAATTTTTAAGATATATATATTTTTTCTTTTATAAATAATTGCTTAAATTGTTTTTCAAAAAGTTTCTTTGGTTTTTATCTGTTATGCTTAAATATCTCTTAGGATTTCCTCTTCCATGCTTATTAAAATATTTCCTACTGATTTTTTTTCTTGAAAGAGGAAATAAAATTTAATCGAAGTTTTCAGAATAATTTATACTAGAGCAATCATTTCCCTGCATATTTTTAAAGACTATGTCTGTATCATAATAAAAATAAAAGAATAAATTTGCTAAATTTCTCGTGGAAATTGTAGATAAACGCTTCAAAATGATACGATTTAATTCTACTCATCTAAATTAAGTTTGTATAGAAATATTAATTCTTATTTTATTTTAAAGTCATTACAAGCTTTCAATTAAGTCTAAAAACGATAATATAAAGTATAAAGACAATTAAGTGATAAATAAGATATGGGTTAAAACTTAATAATGGTGGTAGAATATTTAATGTAAATGTTTTAATTTGTATGGAAGATTTTGAAAAATTCCTTTTTGACCAATAATCGAGTGCAGATGAGTAAAATTAATTACAATTTTTATTTTAACTAAATACAATTTAGTAATTTTTTTAAAAAAAATTGAAATATCGTAATATATTCATAACAAAATATTTTTCGTTTATAAAGGCATCCGCTGGAATAATAATTCTAATAAAATTTCCTAAATGGAAGTCAAAGTAATAAAACAGCTCTTCAGTAAAAATATGTCACGGTATTTTTTAAAAAAATGTTATATTTTTATTAATATTTTAAGAGTATAGTACGATGCAGACGTCTTTTAATACTTTAAAATGTATCCAAATTCGGCGTAAATAGCTATTTTTCTTTTTGCATTTTTCCGTTTTAATACATAATAAGTTTCTCAAAAATTGGACGTAATTAATACAAACTTTACACCAAGGATGTTAATAAAATTAATATTCTTTATTATCACAATCAGAGATAATTAATTATATCACGATTTTCCCCAAAGAGTACCAGTTCTGCCAAACAGCAGAGACAGGAAATAAATAAAGATTTAGAAAAAGTTTTTATCCCATTTTAGAAGAATAGTGACGTAAGAAAAACATACCTGGTATCAATTGATCATATTGAATAAGAAACAAATAGAGAAAAAATATCGAAAGATGGCTGAAAGTGAAAAGAAGAAAAAAAAACCAGTTCCGTAAGTTAAGACAGCACTCGGCAATAAGCGAAAATTAATTTTAACCACAACTTTCCCGATAGAGGAAGTTTAGGCTGCATCTGACATATTTAAGAGAACAAAATCACCAACTGACCTAAATCCGCATCATCCTAAGCAATACAAAGAACTTTTTGGAAGAGAAATGAATCCTGAAAACACTCAAGACCCTCCTTCCACACCCCAAGAAATAGAAAGCATTTGACCTCTCTAATGACCCTGGAGAGACCATTAAACACTAGGATCCACATTCTACGAGTCTTCTCCTTACTCTAAGCTCGCAAACGAACGTTTTTTTAAGTACTTACAGGAGGGAAAAGAGATCGTAAAATTCGGGAAGAAGAAAATAAAAGAAATGTTACGCAAATCTTAATTGTTCTCGACCGCGTAATTTGCTGAATGGTGATTTTGAAATAGTCTAATTTTATCTCATAAAAAGTGAATACAAATACAGGTACATACAAACAGAAAAAAAAAACATATATAATTTCCTGCCATACTTATTTTTCAAGTAGTCTTTAGATTAAATGTTTGTGCATAACGCTACCCGCGTATTTATTCTCAAAAAATTATTCCAAAAGTCCTATATACATAAAAAAAAAATATTCTTGCATTTTGATATCCACATGAAACCAAAATATAAGTATACAGATCTTTCAATTTTAGTTACATTCTCTAAACAATTACACACATTATTTTATATAATTTAAATGACTATTTCTTATAGCGTTTGCCTTTTTGATGTCACACCTGTAAAAAATAAAATATGTCACATGAAAAGCAATATTTTTCTTCAATAAAGCAAATCTAATATTAGAGTTAATTAAACAAAATCATTATTTAAGTTGGTTCTAGGGTTAAAAGCTCAAAGATAATCTCTTTTCATGTCAGTTTTTATAAAAAATCAAAAATGACATTATTTTACGTTAAAAATATATATATTATTATTCGGAAAAAATTTCCTATGCAAGAGATTTCTTCAAATAAACCTAATTTATTTTTCATAAAAAACATTTCTGAGATGACTAATTGGTAGTATTGAAGTTAATTGCACGTTTGTATTTTATTTGTCAAGTAGAAAATAAACACAACTAATTATTGTTAAATGAGTGTTCTTAAAAACAATTATAAGAAATAGAATAAGTTTCTAAGAGAATATTGTTAAGCTGCACTCGAAGTAAAAAATGGAATTCTAAATTTTATATGAAAAATTCAATTATATATTCAATAGTCAAAAACTGCAAACAATTTCAAATATTTTTTATACAAGGAAATAAAAATTTAGCTAATTCGATTTTCATTATGAAATTTTTGTGTGAAAGCGAATGAAGTTTTGAAACAAAAGATAAACTTCAAATGAAAGCTACTCGTTTAAAAATCTTTTCAAAGGAATATGGAGATCTAAATAAATAAGGTTTAAAAAATTGATATAAATTTTTAAAGCATTTTCTTTTGATTATAGAATCATTTATGTATCAAATATAATTTGGATTCAAAATGTTAAAGTTCTCGTTCCTTTTTATTTCTAGGTCCCTGAAAAACGACATCAAACCAACCACAATGAAGGAGGGGGGACCGTGGCGGATTTGGATATTGACACTATTATTCGTTGGTAAGTAGCAAGCGTAGCTTTATTCAAAAATAATTACCTTGAAATAAATGTATTTTCATTTGATATCATTATTTTCATTTCATATTTCTATTGATACAAAAAAAATTATTTGTGCATATCCGAAAAAGTGCCATATTTTAAAAGTAAATAAATAACACAACTGGTTGTAAAGATTATCACTCTTAACACGTACTTAATATTTGAATTCTTTAAATTCGTCTTAATCTGCATTATTTACTTTCCTGAGCTGTCTGCGGAGGAATGAGCAGTTTGACAGTTGCTTTGTATTCGCTTGAAGCAACATTCTTTATCTCCTCGATCTATAGTAACAAGGGTCTGATTACTACCATAAAACAAAATTGCCGATAGCTTCTGAGATAACATTTCAAATGGTCTTTCCATTTCAAAAAGCCTTTTTTCCTTTGTGACGGCGAGGTTTCGCCGTTTCCTATTACCGAAACAATTACTTCTCGCGAAAGAAGATATAATCCATGTAATTGTAAATAATACTTTTGTAATAGCACTAAGGACATCTAATAGAAAGTATATTGTGTATGCAATGTGATAAGGATTATCCTTTGTTAGCCTTTACATTTTGTAGAAAAGTAATGAATTATTAAATGCCATTTAAACATCACTTAATCAAAACTTTGAAAGACCTCAACTTGCTTGATGCTAAAAAAGAACGTGTCTATGCAGTGATAACATCATATGCTTAGTCACCTTGCCAGATACTTTTACGACATAACATAATACATTATCGTTGTGAATGTTTTTACTAGAGACATTTCCTTTCTTGTGAATAAAATTGCTTGACAGAAAAAAATAAAAATCTAAGGGGAATTTCTGAATCTAAACAGAGATAAATTATTTCGTCCGAATCGAATTTGATTGTTTCATGAATGTTAAAAACCATATCCGCTCTGAACAATGCACGGTAAAATAATAAATAAAATTGATTTTAAAATCAGCAATCTTATTCACATTTAAAAAAACACTATAAATACATATTTTTTTCCCTAAAGAGAAACTTGTGTTACATAATTTGAAAGATAAAAAAAAAAGGTTATATGTCAAATAAAATATTTGATATTGCGTCATGGTGAGTATTATGCTGCAGCATTCATATTGAAAATTGCACTCAGAGTAGATAGTTTTGCTACTATGTCAACCTCGTGCGGTTCGACCTTCAAAGAGATCAATTTAAATCCTCTAACGCGCCATTTGATGTTCCAAGTTCGTATCTTTAATAGGTATGGGATGAGTTAGTCAGAATTCTCTATTCCTTTTACGAATTACTGATGATGACATCATTTCCTGCAAGGTCAAATAACCCGCACCAGGAAGTACAGACGAACGAAATGAATATAAATTAACAGCAAATGACTTTCCTAATGAACTCCTGTAGCTTATATATATTTGGGGACCGATTATTTTACATACTTTAATTTCGTACAAATCATCTCAGTTCATTTCATATTAATTTTTATTCATATTAAAATCATTTATAGAATAATTGAATATTGGTTATTCAAATACACTCAGCTCATAAAAAAATTCGAAACCATAAGTACGAGATTCAAAAAGAAGAGAAAGAATTAACGTACAGCTGCTAAAAATTAAAAGCAAATCAAATATATCCAACTTTTATTGGAAGAGATTATTCAATTAGATTAATAAAGAGAGTTGTTTCTAGTAATTTTCCTGATATTGAGACTAACTTTATTTATTTACTTAACTACTCTTAGAGATGCCTAATAACTTAATTTTATAAAATGAGCTAAGCATGAACGAACTTCCTTTATTCCCCGACGACAACCCGGCGCATTATTCTCATTAAATGCTAAAAATGCATTCTGCTGTATAAAATAATGCCATTTCAATTACAAGCAGACCTAATTCAAGTAGAATGTATTAATAGACTTCCAAATTATAAATTCAGGAATAGAATAAAAATGAGTGCACGTAGCGCTCGGTATAATTTCTGAATAAATTTCTCATGGAATAAGCAAACGTGGAAGGAGTTCCAAGCATTTGGATAGAAGAGTTCCACTGATATGCCCTGCCTTCGTGGTTGCACTTCAGTAAGTAGTTTTACGGAATCCGATACCCTCACCCATGATAGAATGATTATTAGCTGCTTAATTAGGAGTGCGGAGTTCTAAATCAATATTTTAATCTCATAAGCGTGCATTGCTTTTGATTTCGGAACCCAATTTATAAAATGACCGTATTAAAGAATTTTCTAAGCCTAACGAACCTGAAACAGGGTCTTGCATATTAAATGGCAGTTCCTCTGAAAAAAAGGTGCGGGTTACTCGATTAACTTGAGGCCATACTTGCGGGCATTTTAAAAGAAATAAAAAAATGGAGTATCTGTCTCTATCTAACTGTTTCTAATCAGTTCGAGCAAATGAACGCCTGACTGAAATCATGAGTTGATGTAAATCAATGTAAGAAATGAGTGTTACGAGTTTGTTTTCTTGTTAATTCCTTTTGCTGGAAGGTGTTTGATTTTAAATGATGGGATGGGTGTCAGCTCGTGTTAATTTATACTTTCTCGTCTCCTACGACAGAACTAGACTGATGAAATGGGTTGTAGAGACTAGGCGGGGTACTTTTTAATCGCTTCAATTGAATAACTATCGTTTAATAATTCCGCATAACTGAGATTCTAGGAGAACTAGCCCACGGCTAGCGTTGAAAAACAACACTACATTTCTCAATGCGTTCGTTTATAAGTGTGAAATATCCACCATGTGTAATTTTTACTATTTAATTGAAGTGAAATTCAGTAACATGTTAAAAGTCCTTATGATTAAACAAATTATTAGATATATTTTCAAACAACGATTTACTGAATGAGAATATCGAACTAATGGGACGAATAAAATCTTGGCTTAATATACAACTTAACAAAATGTAATAATTTTCAATACTTTATTACAGCGTTCCAAATAGGGTTTAGAATTAGTATGTATCGGACGGATCCAGTTTGATTTAATTAGCTTTTATTGGGGTGATCTAATTAAATTTTATGATACAGGAATGTTATAGCCTCAGGAAGAGTTTTGTAATATCAGTAAGTGTTTATGGCTGAAATATTATCTGCAATTACTTCAATCAAGTTGAAGTTTAATGACTAGCATAGAGACCGTTATCAAAATTTTGAAATTTTTTTAATGAATTTTTCAGCCAAGAAATCTCACCTAGAAGAAATAAACATCTTTAAAAAGATTTCTTCTGCATTCATATTTTTAACAAACATTGAAAAAAAAATTCCTTCATGCAGTTTTTAAAGCAGAAGAGTAAACGTCGCTGCCCATTTGATCACTCGAAACTGCATAAGTTTTCATAATCTTAACTACCGAGCCGCACTAAGGAATATGCTCATTCAATGCAATAATAATGTGAAATTGTTTTTTTCGTCTCAAATTAAATGAAGATCTGCTATTATATGATAAAATTTCTTTAAGAGACATTGAATTATTCTGTTTCGATTGCAATCATTACAAAATATTTAACTGCAATATTCTGTACGAGTCTTTTTAAAAATTAAAACTTTGAAATTATTCTTACGTCATGAAAAAATACCAGTTTAATTAATAGTTATTAAATAAAATTTAATTTTCTTAGATAAATAATTTAATCAATACTAAAGATCATCTGAGTAAGGAATAAATTTAAATTCATTTAACAGTACAGTAAGAACTTTCTTCAAAAAATTTTGCTTTGTGAAAGAATACTCATACATTTCCATACTTTATAAGTTATCATATGTTCAATTTAAACCAAATAGCGTAATATTGTTAATTTATTTTAAATATTTCACTTTGTTTATACTTGTATATTTTTATTCTCTTCGCATTGAATTTAAAGGATCACTTGATTGCACTCATATTTTGTCTTGCAAAATCAAGATGTATTTTAATAAATTCACTTTATTAACAGACATTAGTAAATAGTTTATAGTAATAGTTAGTTTCTAACAAAATATTTTTTTATCGTGCAGCAAACAAAAGTAAAAATAGGCTACTTTTCAGTTGATTGGAAGAATGAAAAATTAAAATTATACTAAAATGAAATAAATTTCATCATTTTTCTATCGCCTTTAATGTTTTTTAAGAACTCAATGTAGAAGCAAAGCTTTTTTAATAACATTTTGAAGCATTTGTTATGTTTTTTATGAAAAAAATTAAATAAATACCTATCTGCTTTAATAATATAAGATCTAATAAAAATTAAACACATAATTATTAATTTTTACAATATAATCTTACTCTATTCTATACTAAAAAAATTGAATCGTGCGTTAAAATTCATTCCAATTCTTCTAGAGGTTTTGAAAATTTCTTTAAAATATATTCGAAATGCTCTGCTCTATTATAATCACTTGCATTGTTCCTTTTTTACAATATATTTCATTTTATGCACGTTTTACTTTGAAAGTTGCTTACCAGTTTTAATGCATACATCAAGTGAATGCTGAACTGATAAATTAACTTTTGCATGTTTCTATTAAAAAGCATTTTCATCAAGATGATTTATGAAAACCTCTTTTTTATTAATAAAGATTTTTATTTGTTTTCTCTGTTTATTACTAATTTGGTTAATTCATGTTAGTAGCTTTGTAAAAAAGTAAATCATAAGATGCAAAAGCTACGAGTACCAAATATATCTTAAAGCTCATAATAAAATGAATTAAGCAGCTTATCTAAAGTAAGGCTTAGAAAGGAACAAGTAGTAAGAAAAAAATCATTAGTAGTTTTTTTTTTCCGAGACGGATTTTGTCCTTAAGTATAGTTAAGTAAACCTTGAACTGTGATTTAATCAGGAATATTTTTTTTTCTTTTGCTATTTCAACACTAGCTTTTAATGAAACGATCTAGGGAAGTCTCCTTGATAAAAATTGTTTTTGAATTTACTTTCTTAACCCTGGCATGGCTACAGTGAAAATAAAATCAAAACGAACTGAATTTGGTTCTAAAGTAAATTGCCTCACTATGCCTACGGGAAATGTCAAAATTCATGAACATTGATCCTCAATCTGAAACACACCCAGAACTTACGATTCAGCTCAGAGATCAGTTACCTGGCTGTTGGTCATCACGTACATCGGCCAGACCATGACTTCTTATTTACAAATAAGGAAAAAGTGAGGTTTGAAATGGAAAGTGCTTTTTCAGGGCCTTATTACTTCATCTCTTGAAGCACGTGTAAAAGACAGGCAATATTGAGAGAGAGAGAAGCAAAAAAGAAACTTAACAAAACAACGCCTAAATAGAAAAAAAGACCGCCTCATTGCTATTCAAGTCGCAAAAAGAGATCGGCTACATGAATTAAATGAAAAATAAATAAGTAGATAGAAGTCTGCCTGATTACACAAAATGAAATCGGAGGAACTGAATACCTAGTATAAAATGTAATAGGGCATCATCCGTGAATTTCCTTAAAATAGTGTCATGCATCAAATCTTTTAATAAATAATCTTTAATTTATTTTTCCTATCTTTCAAGAAAAAAAGGCTGATATGCTTTAATTTCACAGGAATAAAAATTTTAATTTATGCCTACCATTAAACTTTTTATGGTGATTATAAAACAGGAATATAAAAGCAGTTAAAACCGTAATAAATTCAGGTAAACTGCACTTAATGTTGAATAATATGAAATATATTTCTTAATTTTTCCAAGTTTATTCGTTATTGATTTACTGTATGTTATTTGAGAAAATCAGGTTACAAACACCTACATTCCAAAATAAAAAGTTTCAAATCCGATTTTATGCAATTAATTTGCAAAAAATGATTCATTTTTTTTTTAAATTAATAATCAGTTCAAAAGTAAAATATTGATTCTATAGCTGAAAATAAGCAATTATTTATGATACTTCCTTCTCGTAAATTCTTCCTGCATTAATGAAATCTGAAAGAAAAAATTCTTTAAATACATTTATTTTACAAAGATTTCACAATCTCTTTAGCTTTTGGTATAAAATGCACAATTTTAAAATAATGGTGAAATATATTTAATTAGTTATAGAGATTTTTAATCATTTTATTAATTATTGATTGAGTTATTAGATAGAACCAAATATCTATAATTAAAAAAAAATCTTTTTGAAAAATTCATAGCTCATATCTTTATAATGGGAGCATTCATTTTTTTATCATCCTGTTCCAATACTTCCGACACCGTGGAAAATAAAACCAATGAAGAAATGTTTCCAACGTGCTGTGGTCTCAAATCGTTCCAATTGAAAAACAATTTAGCTTTGGTGGTGTGGAATGGGCCGGAGAGGTAAGCCACACCCTTTTTAGGGGCAGATGTTATGATACTTACAAGCGATTATACTGCACAGTGTCCTATCACACCACAATATTTAGCGATCCAAGCACTTCTCTGGAAAAAAGGGAGAAAAATAAAAATTCAATAAGTAGGCCCAAGTTACGCCCAGAGATCGGCCTGGTTTACATGGACTCGTCGAATGAACATTTTCGAAATAAAATATACAAAGAGAAAGAAGAAAAGCAACATGTAGAAAAGAAACGACAAAGACAAAAAAGAATATTGAAAAAAAATCCCTACAAGAAAAAAGAAAATCTTCGTAAATGCATCAGATTAATAACAAGTTTAAAACTGGTTGTATCTTATTATTGTCCAGTTTTGTGTGGCATAAATTAAGCGCTAAAATATGCCATAGGAATGTCCATTTGATAGATGATTATTGCAGAGTGGAGAGCTTCCGTTATGTTCCAGTGACGTGCGTTGAATGCATTACAACGCCGAGTACTAAATTCAAAATTATTCCATTAACCACATCATCGCAGACACGCTTGGGTGTCACCCAATCACTTGAAGCTGGTTGAAAGCGCTTCGAGACCGTAATTGGCGGTGATTAGCCTCGTGTGATAAACTGAGCTTGGTTATGGAGGAATTCCTAATTCTCATCGGGAAATGGAGAGGAACTCAGTTCTTGAATTTTGATTAGGATGGATCATATTTTTCAAATGCCCATTAGTCTTTTAGAAAAGAAATCTATCCATGATCTACGGGCTTAATCACAAAAAGAAAATGGGCCAAATCTCCCAAAGAATTAATCGATTTTAACGTCTCAAAACTCTTTAAGAGTATGACATAGCAAGAAAAAAAACTGCAGCTTAGTAATAAGTGAATGACTTTTGAAAATTTTATTTTAATTTTAACATTACCAGCATGTTATCTCAAAACGTTTCTGCGATTATATTTTATGCACTGTTCGTTCTTTTTATTTTCAAGCATCTTCTGAAACTACTTTGTAAATTTTACTGAAAAGTAATTGATGTTAGAAGCTACATTAGTGAAAAATAATTCATTTTATTACTTTAATGGTAATTATTTACAATATTTGGGCATAATCTGAATTTACGCTAAGCAGTTCTATTCAAGGAATGTATATGAATATAAATTTAATTCCAGGATCGCAAAGTAATAAATTATGATTGTGCATTACAAAAGAGAAAAAAAGCGAACTACGATTTAAGTAAAGGCATTCTAGTTCAAGTTTAAGCATTAAGATTCATATACTCATATTAAGGAGTTCACAATTTTTAAACATTTTTGTCAGATTTTAAAATAAGTTGATTGAAACTTATAGGAAAAAACATACATAGATGTAAATAATATATTTATATGGTATTTTACATTTTCCAAACAATAACCTTTTAAACAGGCAGTATGCATTCTTCTAGAGTGTAAACTCGTGAGAAAAATAGAAAAATCAGCTATCCATAATAAAGCGACGCAAAATCAAGGCTACAAAGAAAAATCTAATCTGAGATTTTTTTTTGTTTTTATTAGTTTTAAATAATAACCGGTTGATTAAAATACTCCTTTAGAAACAAAATAATATTCATCATGAAGACATTTTGGTTATTTTAAACCATGGTTACCTGACAATGCTTGAAACATTCAAAACAGAAAAAAAAATTATTCGCAAAAAAATTACTTAAGGGAAAGGTAATTAAGAAATAACAACTATGGTTTTAAATTTGCAAGGAAATTTCTCCTTTGCGATTTTTTATATCCTTCATATATTTTTTATTTGTTTTTGGAACACACCAGCAACACATTTCCCATGTTAATTAAAAAGACTAATTGCCACCGATAGGTTAATAAAAGGATACAAATGAGATATTTAATTAGATGTTTAGGATATAAATATTTTCACTAAAAAGCATAAATTCTAAGATTATTGCAGTTGAAGAGTTATTGCGTTAAGATTAAATTAACTCTGGATAAGCTATCCATAATTTTCATGGATAGAAGGATGAATAAGAAAATGGATTGAAAATGCTAGCATTTATATTAAAATTGCTTACCATAACTAAATTTTATGATAAAAATGATTAAAAAAATCCCACAGAAAAGGAAAATTATGAAATTTTTATTTCATTTTAAGAAGATATGTAAAAGAAAAAATTACAGCTTTTCTTTTATTATGTGAGAGATTAATGTCAGAGCATAAAATAAATTTTATAATTTTCGCTTAGTCATGTGAAGTAAAATGTAATTTGTTTTCTAAAAAGCAAATTTTTTTTTAAATTATCATATTTAATTTTTTTTTTTTATGAAAGAGCAACATTGAAAAAAAGTGTACGAAGTACCTTAAACTCATACTAAAGGAATATCGTTTTTCGATATAAAAAGTTTTGAATGAATTAAAAAAATATTTATTCATTTTTATTATATAAAGATTTAAAGCACTCCACACATATTAAGCGGAGAGATTTTTAAAATCTTCACGACTGTTTCTAATTGCAATAATATGTGACCAGAAAACAATTAACCTATCGATAACAGGCGATGATAACCCAATAACTTTCGCCATTAAAGTAGCCATTCTCGCACACGCAAAAGAAGAAAAAAAAACTAATGATCAAACAATTATTATTACTTCCACATGCTGCCTTAAATTTTCAATCAATTATCCCTCGTTGACCTGCTTTTACCCTTGCAGACTGCAAGTTTCTTGGCGTTTCAGCATAAACAAAGAGTAGCCAATATGTTCATTGAGGTCGTACGATTGACCTAGGTCGCTGCCATCGCACATTTGCCTTCACAAGGATGCTCTCCTAAATATGCGACATATAGGTAATTTTTCACAGAAAAGGGGGTGCATTATTTTATCTTTACTCGTATAATTTGCTGTATAGAAAGAAAGCCCTGAAGACAAATATGCAGGAGTTTGTAACATCGATGAATCAATTACGTCGACAAGTGTTTATATTGAGGAAATGAAAGATAATCTGCTATGAATGTTAATGTTCAAATTCAGGAATAGAATTTGATGTTTTACGTGCCAGTCTATCTGAGTAATATTCTGCGTTCATACTTTGATGTGAGTAGCATAAAAAATGTGTCATAAATGCTATAACAAAGAGCAATTTTTAGAAATTGAAATGAAATGTTTTCTTATATCCTAAGGTTCTTAAAGTACCTATTTAGGATATGTTTATCCTCTTGATGAATTCTGAGATATTTATACCAGTTATAAGAAGATTTTTAAGGTGAAGTCTTTTGTCAAAAGAAAAGCATTTTAAAAGATAGGAATTATCATATTATTATGATGGAATTTATTCAAAAGTCACATCATTTTGAGCAATCTTTGAAGTTATTTTTTAATGATTATTATTTAAGTGGTAATACTTTCCGTGCGTTTAAAAAATAAAATTATAAGAAGATATTCACACATGCAAGGCATTTGTTTCTTTGATTAGATATATAAATGTAAAGTGAATCATTTTATAAATTATTTTATATGAAATAAATATGCATATAAAAGCTGTTATTAAAACAAGTGATCCTATCTTTTTTGTATAGTTAGTACAAAATACAGCCTTCAATTATAAGACAAAACAAATGTCATTAGCGTTATATGCACATAATGTTCTAATTAAAGTCTGTCAGTGTATCCCATTGTCGTTAAGAACAGTAAAATAGAACACACCTGTAGAGCTTTCAGTCATTCTAATAAATAGAAAATATTGGTTTTTTTAATTAAATTGTTTAACTAATTGACCAACTGCCCTCCCCTCAGCGAACACTTCCTGGCCCGTTTACCCAAACCACCTGTAAAAACCCTTGATTGATTTACTCCTACGGCTTTATTAATGAACTGATGGAAGTACATCTGCATTTCTCATTTTCTATATGGTTGCGAGTTGAATGAAGATAATCAAAATACAAACTCGCTATTTTCTTGTCGATGCTGCCTCTAAATTCATTTCAAATGAATTATGTGACTAGAGGTCAAGAACACTGGATCATAACGTATTCCATTACAATGCAGGAATTCGGAGAAATTTTAGATAACATCTGATGCGTTGAAAATAAAATAAAAAAATTACATCTCTTGCTTCATATATTTATCTATTTCTATTAGATTATGCAAATCTCGATTTTAATATCATCATTTAACGTCACTGAAACTAACAAGCGATCTGTTGTTGTAAATCATAATGCCTTCGCGGATTTCAGTCTCTATTTGGGCTGTTGTTTGAGTTATATAATTGACTTGAAACATTAGTTAACGGAAGTGACATTAATTTTCAGCATTCTGTCGAAGAGTGTTTGAAATGGAGGAACAGAGGAATTAACTTTAAGCAATTATCACAGGAGTTCCATCATTTTTCCTTTTAACTTTCTACCTTGGTTAACTTATATCTGTGAGTTCAGCACTTTCTATGTTTATGAAGTTTCACATCAAGCATCCTTTGTGTGTTTCATCCGTTAAGTTAAATTATCTAATTTGTTAACCTTTTTTCTATCAATATTATAAATATATGCATAAAGAGGTATTTAAAATATATCAAAACAAATATTCAAGAAAGTTATCAATTAAATTTATTCTGAGGGCGAAGTTCAACCCTCTTTTAGATTATTTAGGTAATTAATAGCTCATGTTTCAAATCTAAATTAAATATCTTGTAACTAATATTGCTCTTCACTTTATCAAAGATTCACAGTATAAAAAAAGATAAATATGCGATGGGGAAAGTTTTATTTCGAATATAAAGTTGTATTCATTTCTGCAGATCTATAGGGTATAACAGCCATTAAACATTGTAAAATTTTTCTTAATATAATCATTTTAATATGGCTCAATCATCGTATTACATAAAAAAAACCACTGAATTAAAAGCAAAAACATAAATTTAATAGTGTGTGATGACAAATGGAATGCATATATTATATGTAACATCAAATATATTATATGCAACATAAAATGAATAAGCATCATAAGAGTGAGGTCATTTAAGTGCTTATCTATATTGATAAAAAAAAATAATCAATTCTCCTTTCTTCGTATCCTTCACATGCACCTTTTATTATGTACAAAACGCTTATTGGAGAATGCTATATTTTTAATTATAAATGATTATTAAATTGGTATCATTAAGTTTGATAGCTGTTGGTTAAAAAAATCTGGACTTTAGAGCACTAACACATTCAAGTGCATTTTTATTATTAGTAGAGATGAATTGTTCATTTCAAAATATTATAAGGTGCTTAAAAATATAATGATTAAATTAATTTAAACTAGCTGGATGATTTAAAAATGCATTTAATCACATATTAAATGGAATTTAATATCAGTTTAGCGTATTAAATATTTGCGTCATAAATATCTAATAAAACTGATTTTGTAAAAAATTAAATGCTGAAATTTTTTTAAAAGAATAAACTAGAAAATTTTTAATAATAAATAGATTATTGTGAAAATATATATTGGTTCTGTATTTGTTGATTGATAAATGTTTGAGGTTGGCGAATTAACAGTGATAGAAGCAACAACATCAAAGGAATAAATGGAATATTTAATAAAAATTTTCCCTTAAAAAACGCATTCTAAAAAAAAGAGTGAAAAAAATTATGTAAGTGACAATAATAATAATACTTGTCCATTTTCTTGGCTTCATAACAGTAATACTTAACAAATAACGCATAGCTAATCCTTAGTAGTAATCATGAAAATCATTCTTCAGAGAATTTGCATGAAGGCTTTATCTTTGTCAATCCAAACTCGGTAAACAAGAAAGTGTTATTATCAAAAGATGTTCTTCTGCAATCAAAACATGAGGTGGTTCCGTTTCACCGAAAATGACAAGTTGACAGAAAACAGAAAATTCCCGAATGCTAATTCAAACAACAAACGATTCTTTCTTGCCCAGGTAATAAAGTTTATATTGGATGAGAAATGCATGAAAATCCTGAAGATTATGAATTCACGATAGTCAACAAAGGTCACGCAAATGCTTTCGCTTTTGGGAGGATCCTGAAATCTATCGTTTAAAGAAATTGCGTGACCTTTTCTTTAGAAACTTTGAGAAAAGAAAAACAGAAACACATGCATAGCCTCAGCTGGGGGTGTAAAAAATTGGCCCACCCTCCGGGAATCAAGCGTATGACGCCCTAGGTTCAAGATACATAGCATTCCAAGAAGCTTCACAATTCAAGTGACTATTGAATTCCTTTGTGAAAGAGTTTAACCCACGTGACATAAGCGTGTGGAGAAAAAAAGTTCCCAGTAACCCATTTAGAGATCCACCTGTTTTTGAAAAGAATTGCATCAATGTGTCATTCTCCCCATTGACGGAGATTGTGATGTTTGCTTAATGAAAACGTTATGAGCGACGTGATATAAGTTTTGTATAAGAAGTGAGAATTTTATAAGATGTGCGTGCCTTATTTGACACCGCCTTTCTGAGCCACATGGTCGAAATGTGACATCAAAATGAAAAAAAAAATGTATATATATAATAATTTTTTTTTGTAAGAATAATTTAGTCCCCTCATAGAATTTCGATTTGTTGCACACTATTTTAAATCTCAAAGTCACAATATGAGGAAAGTAAAATGCAGGCTAGCATCAATCGTAGTTCAAATTTTTTGTTATAATAATGGAAAATAATTTAAGAAAATCTTGTCATGTTTTATAACTATGAAATGGCTGCATACATATTTGTTTAATTTAGCAAAGTTCCAAAGAAGATCCAGATCCAAAGAAGAATGGGACTTTTTGTCGTTGAAATCGATTATTTCATTTAGAAAATTAGAAATCGAAATAATTTAATGTTAGCATTTTGCCAAGGATGATCAATGTTCTTTATTTGTACATTCTTTCTTTTATGATATTATTTGAGGAGAGAGGATTTCTATGAATATATACAAGTTGATTTTCTATCCATCTCTCTTTTATTGGAAAAAATAATAAGTAATAAAATAATAAGTATTTTATTGGAAAAAATAATAATAAAGTACAGTGATTAAACGCAAATGCCAAAAAATGCAGGTAATGAGATTAAATCAAAACCTTTTGCTTGCTTAAACAAAATACTAAAACTTTTTAATGTTATTTAGTGCCAAATTATGAAATAGAATGCACATAAAGATTGCAATTTCTCTGGATTTCGATTTTTCAAAAATTATTGAGATTTATTTGTTTATTTTCACATTTTATTAAAAAAATGCAAATGAAGAAATTATTGTGCATATATTTCCACAAAATATTTATGTTAATACTACTTAGTTCCTTACTTGCGTTTGCTTAGTAATAAAATTTTACTCAATGTAAATATATTCAACATTAATTTTGCAAAGAATTTATTCATTCTCAAAATAAATGCGATAATAGGAAATTTTGTGCAATTCCTTTAATTTTAATGGAAAAAACAAATGTTTTCTTTTTTTCATTTTAAAAATTATACATCATAGGGAATTTTAAGTTGTTGTTTTTTTCATTGCTTTCAAATAAAATAGCATGTATCACATAAAATTTAACAAAAAAAATTAATCAGATATGAAATAGCTTATATGAATCTTCCATTCTTACTACCAATGTATCATATGATATATTTATCAGAAAAGGAATTTAACAACTTTTCAATTTTTTTTATTAATTTTTCTGGATTCCTAATAAAATATTTCAGCAATAACTAAAAAAAATCACAAATATCGCAGATAATAATTTAACTTTCCCTTCTTAGGTTATCTAACAATATATATATAAGAGTTGTAACTCAAACACTCCAAATTGTAATTTCAAAAGAACTATAGATAATTTACATGAATTTAATGCTAGAAACATTAAAAGAATTTGCCAAGTGGACGATTTGTTTTATCAGTTAAAAGAAAAAGATTTCATTTAAAGATAACTGTACGAATTTCGAAACTCAAAACCTGCTATAAAGATAAGGCCTGAAACCTGAATTTTTGTTTGCTTGTTCGGAACGTAATATCTCCAATCCCCATCACGACTGCTCTGATACATCATATAAATCCTCACACCCATAATGTTGGTTGCCGTGAACCGCTATTCCGTTTGCCACCCACACGTCAATAAGTGAAGCAGGATTTGAAGATGAACGGCATTCCATGAGTTCCCATCCTTCTTGCAACGGAGTAAGAAACAATTGAGTGACGGGCACTATGGAACAAACAAGGGCGAGTCTTCTTCCCTCACACAGGAAAAGAGGTCAAGGTATCAGACAACAATTAGATGAAACAGGCGCAGAGAAAGTTTATCATTACTTAGGTACTTTTACTCTTTACCTTCGCAAGCTATCATCTGAAGAATGTAATGGCGCCCACCTGTGAAGGCAACCTATTTACCAAACACATGACCTTTCGTAGAATTGAGTCATTTTTTTCGGAGCTAGTTGAATTTCAATTATTTTGCAATGATACCATGGGCTTCCGACTGATGGGAATCCAGCCATCTTGGGTGAAAATGAATTTCCTGCCATATAAACAAGACTCGGGTCATGTTTATGTTTATTGAATATCACCCAGCTGATATTCAATGATATATTTTTAGAATATATGTTCTTTTTTATTTCCTTTAGGCTGCAAGAGTAAAATTTTTGCAAATGATATTCTTTTGTAAGAACCTTTCCGATACTTGATAGTGAATATAGTAACTATGCCTAATTCTCTTTCATCAAATCTTTGGGATATCAAACAGAATTTTAAAATAATTTATATATCAAAATAAATTGAAAAATATATTGCATTGATATTGTATTCTTAAATAAACCTGAAAATAAAGCCTGAATAATATTAAAATTTCGTTAAAAAAATAAATAACAAGAAAAATCATAAACTACAAAATAAAATTTCAAGTATAAAATATATTTCAAGTATATAGTTCAAATGCTTCAACATTATTAATTTAACTGCATAAAACATTTTGTATAATGTAAAAGAATGTATGTCAATAAAAAAATACATTATTACTTTAGTATATGGATTAAAGAATAAAAATTTTAACTATTTGAATAAAAAAGTAATTTAGATTCTTATTATATTGATCACTCAAAAATTAATCCATACATTCAGATATTTTTTACCTATCAAATCGATTTGAAAGACATAAGTTTCCTGATAAATGAAAGAATGCAACACTGAGTATTTTTTCTAATGGACCAGAGCTATTTTTGTGAACAAATCAAATGCCTGGACTTTAAAGGAGACTAAAGTGCGTGCACAACTTTCTTCTCTTATTTCAAGCAGCTGCTCTTGTCTTCCGGGTTCATGAAAAAAAAATCTGTCATCTCTCACAAATCATTAAAACACTTTTTGATCATATTCCTTCGTGCCCTGGGGGATTTCTAATGAAGTATGGACGTCGGTTGCACAACACGATCAATCTAGGATTTTCAATGAATAAATAAGCAAAGGATGTGTTCGAGATGTACTTTACCGCTTTCCCTCCCTCGTTGTCAGCCTGATTTGAGACCTGAAATGTTTGACACTGTGTTTGGCATCCAGTTCTTCGCATTTTATTAATGAAACTTAATCAGATGAATGCGGGAAATCAACTCTAGAAGTAAACCAAAATCATGTGATTAGCAAAAGGGTGTTATTCGTAACCTCGGGGGTTCACTCTGTCACGTGGTATCGCAATGGCCTTGTTTTTCTGAAGTAGGGTAATTGTATGAACGTCATCAAATTCTTATCTTCGAAAATTATCGATTTTAATTTAAAAGAAAGTTTAAACAAGTGTTAAAATCATATATTTCTTTTCGCGATGCAATATCCAACATTAATCATTAGAAATACATTTTTTAATAAACTAAATAGAAGTAAAGACTGGCGCACCTGAAACTGTAATTATCATACATTAGTTCAATGGGAAAATCTGTGCAATCATAAGGAACAATAAGGTATTTTTTTATATAGCCTCTGTAGGATTCTTTTAAGGAAAATCATAGATATTGGAGATATCTATAATTTTAAATATCCCAAACATTTCTGCTAGTTTTGTTTTTTTCCTTCGTTGGTTCTTAAATACAGAAATGCATGTTATGATATTTTTAAAACTTCCATTATTTTTCATCGTGTCATGATATAATATCAAAAACAGGTTGTTTTACAATAGCTGATACTTAAAACTTAAAATCACTTCCATACTTATTTACAAAATTCTATTGATAATAAAGGATTTTTAATGAAATATGAATTAAAATGCATTAAGAATTAAAAATAATTCGTGAATTAATAGGGCTGCTTTAAATAAGATTTTCAAATAAAAATACATTTATTCGTTTCTTTAATTTGAAAATTGTAAATTTTTCCCTGTTTCAGAACTTTTACAAAAAATGAATTCCTTTAACAATTATTTAATTATCATTAATTACTATAAAAAAATTTTAGTTATAGACATTTAACTGGTTTTACAAATTTTAAATATTTTGGCACATTTAACGTTTTATAAAGGCCTCCAAAATCTCCTCCAAAAATCTCTTCGCGAATGATTTTTAATTCAGCATCATCTGCTGTAACATATGAAGATATTAATTCAATGTGATTTTCAAAAATTCATGGTGATTAAATGAATCGAATGAAAAGAAATTTAATTTAAAATTAAAGTTAATGCAAATTTAGAATATCTATTTTACTTTACATTGAAAAGGCCTGCAGAATATTTGTATAAAAAACATTTTTATTAAAGTTTATGGTGACTGATTATTTTAAATATTCTTATACTAGATTCATTGCTAATATTTTTGTTCTTTCAATTTTTTCCAACAAATTAGTTTAAAAAGTTAAAAATTTAAGCGAACAATTTTTCCCTCACTTTCTGAGTGTGTAACATAAAAAACTTTGCCTGAAAAAAAATTCCATACTTGCTACATTTTGAGATTGTTCAATAAATTTATAATAAGATACCAAAAGATACTAATTTTTGAAAGAAACACGTTAAATTGATGACTATTTTTCAATTTACCATTTCGAAAATGGTATTAAATTCTGTTAAAATTATCAGGAAATTTTCATGTAAAATCAATAATATTCATACTTGCTATTTCTAGCTTGTATTCTTTATCTTGAAGAAAAGAACTCTAATAAAACATTTGATAAGATCCTCAATTAAATTTTAAAAATATAATTTTCTTTTTTTATCGAAAATTTGATTAATTTTCATAATTAATATGTTCTGCAGTTTATGTTATATAACTCTTCCATGTTAATCAATCTGAATTTTGACATCATGGATATTTTCTTGACTTGCTACTCCATAAGGAAATAAGATAATAATTCTATTCCGCAGCTATTAATTGTTCTATAAATCTTACTTTGTAATTAAGTTCTTTCACCCAGTTTATTTCCTATTGAAAGCGTGGAAAAAATACCATCTCTACCGAGATCATGCTCTCCATGCTGTTTCGTGACTAGACCGACAAGCCTGGATTTTGTTTTTATCTCTCAAAAAGCAGGGCAGCCGTCAATCAATGAAGTTGATTTCCTGGAGCATCCACTAATCAATACACAAGGAGATACTAGTTTAAGACATTGGAATTCCTCAAGGATTTTGGTGTAGTTTTATTATAGTTGATTTCTTGAAAGTTTTTCTTCTTTCTTTCAATATCTTTTACAAAAATGGTAGCGAATATGAAATCCCCTTATTTCATTTATCAATAATCATTAACATTTCAGAAGTTCATAGTATGCCACAACGTAGCAGCATTTTCTCAAATGAATTGTGTATGAAATATTTAGAAATATAGATATGAATTCGCAAAATTAATTATCATTTATTCAGTTTAAAATCATTTTAAAATAAAGCTTTTTATCTTTTATTGCATGATAACAAAAAATTAGTTCACAAATTTATTAGATTCGAATTTTTAAATAAATTCCTGATGATCGCTCTTAGTAGTTGCTTGCCAAAAAAATGTTTTAGACACTATACAATTGTTTAGCATGTTTAATTCCATAACTAAAGGATAAGAACTAAACTGCCAATATTCCTTTCTTGTATAAAATATTCTTAGTTACGATGCGTTTGTGGAACATGCATTTAATTATATTGATAGGCTTTCTATCCTTTCTCTGCAGTCTATTGGTGACCTTTTTATTTCAGTATCACTTCCTGAAATCAAATATCTTCTGCAAAATATCGTAATATAATACATTGGAAAGGAAAGATAAAAAAATAAGGAAGTTTTATTTTTTCGAGAAAGAATTTTTTCCTAAGAAAGTTCTTTGTTCTCTTTTCCAAAGAAGTAAAGAATCTTCCTATTATTTTTAGTAGCTCTAATTACGAAGCAAAATTTCATTTCGTTTGCAAGTTAAATGCATAATTAGATAATTATTTAAGTATGCATTTAATGCACTATTAAATAAAGTCACTTAATTTATAGGCATAATTGAAGATAAATAATTTATGAAATACAAATATCGATTGTATATAACAACCTAGTCCATTTCCCATTCCGATTATTTAAATTTCTAAGGAAGAATAACAGGAGATAAAAATACTTTTAGGATATCCAACATTAAAATTTCGTCATTTAGTTCAAAACTTTTTTCGACGTTTTTTTTATGCAAAGAACATTAAAAATATACCAAAATTGAACTTTCTGAATTGTTTATCTTTTAAAGACAACATTCGCTATTCTAGATTATAATATAATTGCTTGATCTCCTTCTTTTCCTGAGTTATAATTATGAACTGTTATGACTGTCAAAATGTAGCTACTTCCTGGAGAGATCAGTTTAAAAATTGATCTCATTAAATGACGACCAATTCTTTTTTTCTAAAAATCATCCGATCATTTTTTATATTTTTTTCTTGGCTTTGGCAATTTATATTATAATATTCAATCCGTTTTTAACTAAAGAAAAGTAGAATTTAGCTTCCTAAGCAGAAAGTCTTCGACTAGACAAAGACTAAACATATATAAACAGAGTTTTTGAAATATTTCAAATTCTATATTTCATATAATTTCTATATTTCAATATAATTATGAATGAGATAAAAAAGATGGTAAATTGCAAAGAAAAATGGTAATTGTAAACAGAAAAATTTTAAAGAATACAGCATATTTCAAAAACAGTTTTAAGATATTGTTTTATTTCTCAGCTTTTATATTGGAGAGAAGTCATTCGTTATATTATTCTAATTTTCATTCTTCATATTTTAATCGTTTTTAGTTCCTACGATACTTAATTAATAAATAAAAACTAACTATTGTATTGTTAGTTTTAATATAATTCTCAATCAACAGACATTTCGATTAAAGAAACTTCGGACAGCTGATGCAGATGCTAACAGCGGTTAACTGAAAATAAACAACTTTAAAAAAAATGTGTTCTGTTAATTTTTAAAACTTAGGCAAATAATCTTTAATTGTTATATCATTCAATCAAATATCCTCGTTTTCTTTTTCGCGTACAGTAGCCCATGCTACTAATTGAAACGATGAGAAAATATGTCGATCATTCGTCAGGTGTAACAAAGAAAAGAAAAATATTTTATCCGACCTATACCCCAGGCAAATGTATGGCCTCAAGAATAAGTTCGATCGAACATCCCCTTAAGGCATGTTGTGTTCCACTTATATACTCGAACTTCCTGGGGAAGAAATTCACTTTCTTTTCCTCCAGCGACGCATGTCAGAATGATGAAAGATAAATTTTAAAATTAAAAAAACATGCATTGGAAAATGACTTCATATTGATTAAATAAGAAGAATTATTGAGGGAGGGAGAACTTCGTTGCATTTTGTTAAATATGCATCCAAGTACAAAAATTACCTTAAAATTAAATTCTAAAAGCTTGTATAATTTAACTACCTCTAATTATTAAATGAGCTTTCGAACTATGAAGGATTTTTTTTAGGAATAATTTTATGCTTAAAATGCTAAATTTTGTTTCTTTTTTTTAGGAAATTTTAATAGTTGAATAAGATATCAAATTTAAAAAAAAGAGGAAAAAAATCCCATTTCATAAGAATTCTGTAAATCCCGATATTTTTTTATCGTCAAAACTTTTAAACTTCAAACATATAAATCTTAAATAAAAATATAAAAAGTTCAGAAAATTACCACAAAACATTGCAAAGCAAAAAAAAAAAAAAAAAAAAAAATGCAAAACATTTCCTATTCATGGAAAGCATGCTTAAGTAATTAAGAGATTTAAAGAACTTTTCCTGGCACTTAAATTATTCGAGCGAAGAAACTAGTGGCCATATGCATCCCGGGAAGATAGGTATTAAATGTGAAATATTTGATGGCAAAAAAATATATATAGCGTACACATTAATTTGTTCTTACTGACCTCGTCTAACACACTCAGGTGACCTTCAAAAGCAACTTCTTTACATGTTTTTTAACTGACAGATCCTCACGGAAAATCCACCATAAACGTCAGACAATTTAAAACAGATAAAGATGCATTACATTTTTTGTCTTTGGTTGTCCTCGAAAATTTCTGATATTTCCTTTTCGGCTTGTGTCTCTTTTCTGATCATAAGCAAAAAATGTCACTGCCCGTTGAGAAATATGTGGTGTGCAGAGTGATTTATGCTTTACTTCTACTTCTAGTGGTGGATTTCTAATACAGATTCCCATACTAAGTGGTTTCGATTGTATTTTACTCTCAAATAAAAATATTTCAGCTTCGAAGGACGAGCTTTCGAAAGTTTTTTTAATGGCCTTCACTGCATCAGACTTTGGAGTTCAGTTATATGCATACTTCTCTGGTTTTTGTACTGAATAAAAATTAATTTTTATCGCCACGATACCTACTATGTTTTTAAATATATTTTTATGTTAAAGATATTTTTAAGAAAATTTATCTTTCAGAATAATTATTCCTTATCTAATACAACATGGTATAAACGTTTTTCATTTATTTAATGAATAATTAACGAAATTAAATTAAATGGAAAGCATTGAAAATCAGACTTATTTAAAGAAAAAGTTTCAAAAAGAATATGAGTTGAAATAAATAAATAATATGAAAGTTGAGATAGAAAGGAATAAGGAATCATTAATAATCTGGAAAAAACGAATTCTATACTAATTATCAGCTAATAATTTTAAAAATAGTTTTCTTTTTAAATTTTTAAACAATTCGACATTTAGTAAATACTTTAGTAAATCATTTTCAACGTTTCTTAAAATGGGTATTATTAAAAAGAACCGAATTTCCTGAATAAAAAAATATATAAATTTGATTATTACTCTAAAAGCTAAGCAATTCTTTAATCCCTTCGCTCCTTAATGTAATAATAATAAACGCATCAATATTGTTGCTAGAATATTTATATGAAAGCACCTTCATATTAAAATTTCTGATTATAATTCATCAGTTTTTCTGTTCTGATTTCGAATTCTAAACAAAAAGCAAAAGCACCAATAGGCAAAAACTGTCTAAAATTTTGATTTATTATGAATCCGAACAAAGATATATTTTAGAATTATTTAAAAGCAACAAAGCGGTATAATTTTTTTTCATTTTCTTATATATTGCTTTTTTTACCTATTTTATAATTATTATTTCTTTTTCAGGTAATTTGTGCATTCATGTTTCAGAATGTGTAAGTAATTATTTTATATATTTTCTATTAATTGCTTATGACGCAAATATACTTGTTAGAAATTAGAAAACTGCTTCATTTTACACAACTATTTTTCATGCTGTAGTGGATTAAAAATATTGCAATGGAGCGAAAATTATCAAAATAATAAGATACATTTATTTCTACTGATACTTCGTCCCAAGATTTAAATTTTTTTCTTGCATTTTTAAAATTTCTATGAAAAATATCCATTTAAATCCACTTTACTCTGTATAAGTGAATCATTTTAAGCTTCTTATATAAGATTACTGCTCCATATATAATGATAAAAATTATGCTTTATACCTCGAAGGAATTAATTTTGAACTAATATTTTATCAATGTAAATTTTAATCAGTTGCAATTTTGACTAAAATAATGGAAGCTTGATACATGAAATTTTTATATCTTGGAGGAATTTCTTTTAATTACAGGCTTACGACCAAAGCTTGCGATTGAAGGGTTAAAAGTTTTAACGGAAGATTTGAATCATAAACTGTTCTTTAGGCTTTCTTGGGAAATTTTAATTCAATACCGGGTAGCACATTGGTTATTGCTAATATAATTTGATATACACCACAAGAAAAGTAGGTTATTGCTTTAGTAACTTTTGCTGCTCTAAGAGAAAACAAAATCAACATATTTAAATATCGTACAATCTTGAAGAACTTAAAATTTTTCAAATAAGGACTTGAGTATTTTTTTCGAATGAAACAATATTTAATTATAAAAAAATAATATTTTCTAATTAGTTAAAAATATGAAAAAAATTTAATAAGAACATAATTTTTTTGATAAAAACTTTTAAAAAACTTTTAGAAAATCCTTGTTTTTACTATCTTATTGTTTTTTTTTTCACAATAGAAAAAGGATAGTTTAATAAAATATTATTTGCAGACAGTTTTATGAAAAACCTTTTCATTCATTACATTGCTTTGTTATAGCAATCCTACAACGAGGGTGGAGCCAGAGGAGATGAGGGTGCTCTTGGATTCGATGGCGTACTTCAGAGACACGACGGATATGTAAAAGGAGAAACTCCAACGATACCACAGACAAGTTTCAGTTGTTCCGCTCAACCATACAATCCTGGTCTCTATGCTGACGTGGAAACACAATGTCAGGTAATATTTATCACTTTAAACTTATTACTTAAATTTTATAACTTTATTTAATCTCTCTCGGACTTTTTTAATTATAAAATATTAATTAAGAAACAATAAATTATGCTTTTTAACTGAAAATAATGACTGCTCTTCAATGAAAATTTAGTTAACTATTATTATAAAATCAATTTGTTTGAACGTAGCATTTAGAGATTTTTATACGGATTCTACTCTGATAATGTATAAGGGTTGATAATGTAGATAAAAAAGATTAAAAATAAAAGCAAAACTATGAATTATTATTTGCTTTTCAATGATATATTAATCAATGCAGAATTTTTTGATGAAATTTTATGTATTCTTTAGAAGTTTAAATAACAGGATATATGTCAAAATAGCAAAGGACTAGATTTTGGATTTCGTCAAATTTATGTGAACAGACTTCAAAAAATTGCAAATGTATTTTTATAACTCATAAAATGTATTAAATAATAGCAAAATAATGCTATCGTTTCTTTTTTTCACCCAGGTGTACCACGTATGCTTCGAAGACCGTCAGGAAAGTTTTCTATGCGGACCGGGAACAAATTTCAATCAAAGAATTCTAGCTTGTGATTTTTGGTACAATTTCGATTGTAATGAAAGCCCTAACTTCTATAATGTTAATGCTGATATAGGAAAAGTGCCAGATGTACTATTTAAGCCTGGTCAAGGACGAGTAACTGGTGGTCAGCAACCCTCTATTCCAAATTATCCAAGGCAACCAGAGCAGCCTCCATCAGTTGGGTCGTATCCTCCTAGAGTAAGCATCCCGCCTCCTCCCCGAAATGACCCTCAACCTCCTGTTCAGCGACCTGAGACATCAGTTTTTCAACCTCAACCGCCTGTTCAGCGACCTGAGACCTCGGTGTTTCAACCTCAACCTCCAGTTCAGCGACCTGAGACAACAGTATTTCAACCACAACCACCAAGAATCCAACCACAGCCACCAAGAATTCAGCCCCAACCTCAGCCACCTAGGATTCAGCCTCAACCACAACCACCTAGGATTCAACCTCAACCACAACCACCTAGAATTTATCCTCAGCCTCAACCACCAAGGATTCAACCACAGCCACAACCACCTAGAATACAACCACAGCCTCAGCCTCCTAGGATTCAGCCACAGCCACCACGTGTTGATGTAAAACCTCAATATCCAACTCAAACTGTGGATCATGGTTCAGGCAGTAGGCAACCTCAGCAACCTTATCCACCATCTATTCAACAGGAAGAAGATTCTGGATATCAATTTGATGGCTACCAGCCTCCTAAACCAGTTTCATTGCCTCTTCCACCCCCACCTCCCCCTAAGACACCGAGACCTTCATTCCCCCCTGTAGTTTCTCCACCACGTGTGTCTCGTCCCCCTCTTACACCACCAATAATTAGACAGCCTGAAGGTTCAGTATCAATTCCTAGAATTCCTGTTTCTGTTACTCAATCAGAATATCATCCAGATTCTAATTTAAAAGGCAATGTAGGATACCAACCACCCCAACAACCCCGAGTTCCCCAACCCAGCCGTCCTGTAGGTACTGGGTATCCAAACTATCCTGTTTCCCCAAGACCTGTTTCACCCCGACCTGTTTCACCTAGGCCAATACCACAAAGACCTGTTGGTAGACCTTCTTATGTACCACCTTCAACAGTCCAACAAGAACATGTAGATACTGAATATGTTCCTCCACCTCCACCACCTCCTCCTAGGCAGCCTTCAAAGACACCAACTTCTTTTGTTCTACCCCCAGTTCAACAAGAAGTAACAAATGTTGGTTTCACAAAACCTCCCCAACCACCTTCTCGGCCTTTTGTTCCTACACCAATATCTCAGAAGCCCGTTGATCCTAATTATGGAAAGCCTCAACCTCAACCTCCAGTATCTCCATCAATCGTAAATGAGCAGCAAAAACCAGCAGGTCGTCAGCCATCTAGACCACAAGTATCAACTGGAGTCCGTCCACCACAGCAACCCAGACCACCTCAACAACCAAGGCCTGTTTTTCCACCAGCATCCGATCATCCAAATTCTAATATCAAAGGCGGTCCTGGATACAACCAACCACCTCCACAAATACCAAGATTCGAGCCAACTAGAATAGGTCGGCCATCTTCTCCACAAGGCGGCTACGTACCACCTCAGTCTGTCCGTCCTCGTCCTGAAACAATCAGTGCCGTGAAACCTGCAGGTGAAAAACGGCCTAGCACTTCAACATCAAGTGGATATAAGCCACCTCAACAAGACAGAATCAAAAAGCCAAGTGAGCCTTCTAGAGGAGTATATCAACCACCAATCCAAGTAATAGACCATCCTCAACGTGAAATAAAGGGGGCAGATTATCTAGATCCTGTAATACATCAGCAGCCACAAGGAATTAAATCGCCTTCGACTTCCGTCTCAGGTGTTAAATTGCCACAAGGTAGCCGACATTCTCAGCCACAGGTTCAACGTCCACGAGCACCAGTAGTAGTTTCCAGACCTCAACCGCCATCGATTCCTGCTGCTGTAAAAAGGCCCACTCCAGTTGATAGCCAGTTGTATGAGAAAACACGTCCTCAACCCCCAGCCCCACAACCTGGTAGGATTAAACAACCTTCTCAAATTCAGACCGTTTCACGACCATCTGAACCACGATTCCCTTCTCACCAACCAATAGACCATCCTAATGCTAACGTAAAAGGAGGATCAGGTTACAATCAACCAAGACCACAAAGTCGTCCATCAGGACCACCATCTTCACCTTCGACTGCTTACGAGCAGAAAACGACTTCGACAGGCCAAAACCGACCGATTGCAAGCGGATATCCATCTCCAGTTAGCACTCCTTCTCGAGGAGATGGAGCATATGTTCCTCAACGAACAAAAACAGCTCCTACTTCAGGAGTGAAGACGACATCTGGAGTAAAGACAGTTTCAGGAGTAAAGACGACCGGTGGTTATCAACCACAATCTTCATCTCAGCTAGGCCAGCCATCGAAAGTGCCTAGACCTGAATATGATAGCGGCTCCAGTTACACACGAGGACCTGACGTTTATCCTAAACCAGAATTCGGGCAGCCAAATGCACCTTATCAACCTATCTCTACACCATCAAGAATCAACCAAGGTACGAAACAAGGAACTCCTTCTCAAAACACCATAACAAGTTCTCAAGTAAAGCCAGCATATCAAGGATCGTCGACTTCTTCAGGATCTGGAACTCAAGTTCGACCAGATTATACAGATAGACAGATTCCTGGTCACCAGCCGCCCAACCAGAGACAAGTCTTCCCTCACCGAGAAAATCCCGACCATCCGAACGAAAGTTTAAAAGGAAGTGGTGCTTATCGACCTCCACCACCAGCGGGCTTCCAAGCAGCTGCTTCTGAAGTAAACGAACAGAAGATTTTACCACAGCCTGAACCAGAACCAGCAGCATCACCACTCCTTGGCGACATTGGAGCTGAATAAATGTGTTACTAATATGCACACAGTAGAACTGTTGAATTAACTGTTTGGACGTTGGTTAGTATCCCCATTCAATGGGCTATAAATTTATAAACATTCGAAGATAACGAAGATAGGGGATAGTAAGGGGACCTAACGTTCTCAGTCGCACAAAAGTTGTTTTACGTTGTGTTTCTAATAACTGTCATCTTTCAATTTTTGCTGATGTTTAAATTTTTTAAAATGAATTTTCTTCAATTTTAATCCTTTGATATGCAAATATTGTTCATTCTATTATGAAATATTTATCAATAATATTCTGTACTTAAGATTTCTATATCGATACTCAAATTTGAAGAAGAATGTTTAAAATTTGTTATGATGAATCTGTGATAAAATAAGTTAGCTCTTAATTAATGTATACTGTGCCAATTTCAAACCCATCCCATACGGCTAAGAAAATTATATGTTACTTACATAATTTATTGACAAAAGCAGATTAATTATATCAACATGAATTTTTCGGTGCAAATGGAAACAGATGACAAATTTTTTTCATCATATTCAAATATTCTACATACATGTAAATAAGTATTTTTTAGATTTGTTTAATCTTTGTGATTTCTATGTTAAAGCTTTGTTGTACTTCTCAGACGAAAACAAGTCTGCTCTGCTTTTCTGGGGTATTTGAATAACTTATTGTTGTATTTGGCCCTGCTTTTCCCTTCGCCTGTTTATACTACAAGAATAATCAGCCCGATACAAAATAGTATCTCCATACTTTATTTTTTTTAATGTACGTTTTTTTATATTTATTCTTTTATAAATCAAATATCTGACATATCAGTGATATTACTTATTCTAGACATTCCTTAACATTCAATAGATCTGAGAACTTTTTATCGAACTAGTGAAGGGAGAAGCAAAATATTTCTTGATTTCCATCGAGGCAAGTCTGGTTTCTGGATTGACGTTCCTTTTATAACTTTCAATACAAGTCTTACAGAATCCTTACTGCCCGTGGAAATGTTGATGCTATTCTTATGTCCACTCTTTGTATGTTTTTGCTTTGTATGTACGTATCAGTATGTATAAGTTTATTAAAGTGTTTCTTTTTCTAATGAGATTGTTTTAATACAGATTCAGCTTCCACACAGAAGAAACATGTTTCCTTAAAAAGTCAACACTTAAGATTTTAAGCATAAACATCTTATTATTTCATTTTTTGTAAATGGAAAATAATTTAATTCCTATAAAAATGCATTAATTAGTTGAATATATAAATTGCTATCTAATCTAAGATAAATAATAATCTTATATATAACAATAATCAAAAAGAAATATTCATGGAATCCACAAATGACGAGCTTAAACGCTTTATAAAATTGACTTTATTAAATCTAATTATTCATTCCAACTGTAGTTAAAGGATTCGCACTCTCTAATAAGTTTTATTCAATGATCAGATATTTCTAATAAAAAAAGCAAATTGAAGTAAATTTTACTTTCAAACAATTAAATACATAAAAATTTCTTTAATTTATGTCGTTACATCAATTTTTAAATTTTATTAACCAAGATCCACTCCTTTTATACCCACTTTATTTTTTTATGATTTTTTTTAATTTGCTAACAAATTATTACCTACGTTGCGCTATAAATCTGGCATATCGTGCTTTAAAAAATTTAGCTATATGGAAAGGAAATCGAAATTACAAAAAAATATTTTATACATATCTTAATGTGATTAATGAAAGATAATACCAAATACAACTTAGAATGTTTCGAATGAGAAATTTCAGTTTGAAAAGAACCTAAACATGATCCATCAGAGAGGAGTTGATGGTGATGAATTGAAGTCAATTGGCGAGTTAAAAGCATGTAATACCAATGGGAAAACAGCTAAGAAATTTCATTGTATGCAGTTGGCAACAATTTTAAAGTTAAAATAAATGGGTAGTGCTAATTATTGTTTAGGTCCCATATGAAATCTCTCTTCAAAACCATCTGCATCGAGATACCTTTTTCTAGTCACGAGAAATGTAGAATCCTTTTTATAACTAGTTGTGCCTAATGAAGAATTAATCCTTTGAGATAAGATCATTTATAAAATATGTTAATGTGAGTGAGCAAATGGGGAACCTAGTGTCACGTCATAGTCATGATGCTTTGAAAAATTCCTGTCTGTTAATGGTTTGATATGCAACATTTAATCTAATAAGAAGAGTTTCAGATAATCAAACTATTACTACAGATATCTATTGCCATTTTCTGGATAATTACAAAGTTTAAGTTATGTTAAATTAAAAGTTAAGACATTTTAAGAAAAAAAAGGGTGTGCATTAGTCAAAAAGAATTAGATGACCCACAGCACAATACTATCCTTATAATTACAGTTAATAATCTACATTAGGAATTCCGTCCTCTTCTACATCCAGATTTAGATCTGTTTGTAAGACCATTATATTTGACGACATAAAATATTAATTTAATTACTTTAAAAACTATATCATATAATCCAATGTCAATCTTATATATGCATATTGCATTTTTAATATCAAAAAAAGGTTTTAAAAAAAGAATCTAAATAATAAAATAAAGCCATAATTTTACTTATATCTAATTTCATTAAATTGAAATAATGTATTATTCATCTTTTTTTTGTACTTAACACCTCATCATCAAACAATATTTATACATTATCTCTTTTCTTCTTACTATAAAAAAATGCGTCTAGGTATTTTTTAGAGGAATGCATACATACTTCAAATAAAAATACATTGACTATAAAAAAATTATAATTTTAAACAAAGGATATTCATTTTAAGAAGTCAGTTTAGTAACTGACTTTTTTCATTAAATTAAAATAGAGTTTTTTTATCAAACTTTTTGAAAATATATATCCTTATGTTTAAATTATCAGTCATTAAATGGAGATTTTATTGAATATTTTTAATATTCAAGAATTATTAGAAATTATGAATTCCTTTAAATCTTATTTTTGTCACCGTTCATTCGTTCTTTTTGGTTCAGAATAGTTTAAGCGACATATATTGCTGGAAGTGACAGCAGAAATATTTAAAAACTCTTATTGCAGTCATACAAATTAAATTCGGCATTTCAATTTTATTTTACGGAAGTAAATGCAATAAGTACTTTTACCAAGTGATACAAATAAAATATTGTTTTTTTTTCTATAATATCTCTAAGTAAGACATCTCATCGAGTACATACTATAAGTGAATTAAATTTCAAACGTTTATTGAATGTTGAAGCAGACACCGTCATGCATTTAAATAAATCTATAACTTTATATATACTTAGTTCGAATATAGATGTCTCCATTTGCTAACAGAACATAAGTTTACTTTATTGGTCTTATATATGTTCTGTTCATTAGGTAACTGAATCTTTCTAATGGAAACTAGTTCCCTGATATCAGACGCTATTAAAAATGTAAGAGTCCAGTTCCCCTCTTAAAATTTTTGTAGTATTAAAATTTCATTTTTTTTTTTATCCGCATGTAAATTACACAAATATAAAACAGAATTCTTCTCCCTTGGGCTTTCTTCAATGGGAAAAATTACGCTATTAAATATTTGATAAAACAATGAAAACGGTTTGAATTTCAGGGCAACAATGTAATCTACTATTGAAAACAAATAGAAAAATATTTTTAAAAACTGACAAAAATAAAAACTAAAAAAACTTAAGTCTATTAAATTGATATAAACGAAAACATATATATATATTTAAATTTTAAGGTAGAATAAAAATAATTTTTCTGCTGTTGTAATTTTGGGGGTTATCACTGGAAAATGTCAAGACTTCCCTTGAGTTTTCATTAATTGAAATTTCATAAATAAACCTTTTTGAGGTGTCCATTCCCACTTTTCTAAGTACATTTGCATCAAATTCAGTAGCTCCAAATCAAAGGATCTGTCTGGTAGATCACCAAGACAAAGATTCATCATTATTATTAATGGAAATAAAAGCGCGTGTATATCGAAATTATTTTTTGATAGACATTATGAAAAAACCAATTAACAGTCTCCAAAAAAACATTTAAGGGTGACAATCTGTATTTGACGTTTCTATGTTGTATTTATTTAATTAAATTTAGTATTTCTGATCATTTTTAAAGCTTAAGTCATTTGGTTAATGTCTGAAGAAAAATGGTATATTTTTTATTCAAACGTATTCGTAATAATTCGTATATATTTCGGCAAAATATTGAATCCTTTCATTAAATAAAAATGCTGTTGAAACTTTTTAAGAAATACGTTCGAGAGAAACTTTTATGAAGCATTTCTTTTACATTTAAACTTCTAATTATCGTAAACATCTGAATTCTAATTATTTCGGAACTTTTTAACTTCATAACTTATAATAAAGATCATCACAATATTACTAATAATAACAGAGCTTCTATCATTTTTATAATACTCATAAAATAAAGAATCTGCTTCATTTAATTAAAAATCATTTAATTAAAGAAAATTCAAGAATATTTTCTAAAGATTACCTTTTTTCAGCAGATAATTAATATATGTTTCAAATGAAAGAAATCAAACTTTTTTTAACTTCATTTTTTCGACAAAAGCTTAAGCTTTTTAATGACTTCAAGCCAAATATTTTTTTTTCTCT
>JAPMOR010120863.1:121405-157987 GCA_026543865.1 Argiope aurantia | reverse complement strand
AACACTTTCTGAACAAAAGCTATAAATTGGAAAATAACTATTATTCAAACCATACAGTTCTAATTTCAAAGGAGAGAAAAACATAGTTTATATTTTAGTTGTTTATATTTAGAAAAACGTGGTTTATATTTAGTTATAGTTATTTATTTATTTCTATAAATATATTTATTTATAGTTAGTGTTATTTATAGTTTTTATAGTTTAGTTATATTAACGTTCCGCAACACTAGGGCTATTCTGGGATGGACCTCGTAATTTTGAACCGTGGTCAGATGAAGAGGACGACAACTGAGCTGGCACCCCCCCCTCCACACCAGCGGGAAGACATTTGGCCCTGACGGATTTAAAATGTAACAGACCCCCTTACACGGCGGTTCTTCGGTGGAATCGGGTCTCGAACCCTACGGGTCACGAGCCGAGACTATACCGTCAGGCCACCACGGCCTAAATTTATTTTTAGACAGGAAAGAATAATAATTTTATGCAAATATGATGTGGTTTTTTTTTAAGAAATAGAGATAGAAGAGATAGATAAGAATAAGAGATAAAGAAGAGTAGATCTACCTACATCTACTCTTCTCTTATCAGAAAATGCAAATTACTCAACTACACGTCCAGTTCTACTATCATATGCATTTGCCAATGCGTGTTCAACAATTGCTCTTAGTACTCTATTTCATTTGCACCATTTCTGATTTTCACCCCAAAATTTCCAAAAGTAAAATTATTCGCTGAAGGATTTTTCCCCTCTATTAAGAGATGCTTGGTGCAGACTTTTATTGGTATCGAAATGTCTTGAAATTTCAAAAGCATTGGTGATATCTCCTGGAAGAAAATATGCATCATTTGCTATCATAGCTTCTATTATAGCAAATTTTAGCTACTATGATAGCCAAATGCATCAGATGCCCTATTTGATGGATTTGGATAGATAAAATTAATGAAACATTACTTCCAGCATTAGTTGCAAAATTAAAAGAATTTCAAACACTTTCAATTTCATACAAATTACAGACATTGCAGTGCATCGCATTACCATTTTACCAACGAAACCAAAATGAGTTATTTTTCGTTCTTCTGAAATAAGGAGGTAATGTGTCCAAAATTTGGTTGTGATCAATCCAATTTTTTTTTTTTTTTTTTTTTTTTTTTTTGCACGGGAAGTGCCTGAATACATTCTGTTAAAATTAGATAATATGCCCATCCTGTATATCAATGGAATATATTTACATTTAATTTTAAAAATGCAAATAGAACATTATAAAAGAAAATTTCGATTATTATGAAAATATTTGTTGATAAAGATAGAAAGCTTAGATAGATGGTTTCAATAAATATCACATCTTATATGAAATATGATTATGTTCACTGTAAATAGCATGATATAAGGTAAATGTTTTATAAGAAGGATTCATGAGGATCCTAAATACATCCTTATTTTATTAAAACATTAAATGGTAAAAGATGCTCGTGATTTGGATACTCTTTTTGACCATTACTTTTCATTTCTCACATTATGAAATAATGTACTAATATTACATATGGCACTTAAATAAGGAAGTTGAATATAACACTCTACCATGATGATTGGAGACTCCACTAAATAGCTAAATGAGATAAATAAAACCCTAATAGTATTATGGTGTTGCATGTACCCAATCTTAGAGAGATTATTTCGATTGGTACAACCTCTGTATCAAACTGTCTATAGGAAATGATTAACTACTTTACAAAGTCCTTGAAAAGAGTGTTTTCATGACTAAAAACTCAGTATGAGTGTTTTTCTTGTTTGTGTCACCCATAAATTGAGAATTGGTTTTTCATATGAATATCATTCTATGTATAACTTCTTAAGTCATACTTTTTAGGACATAAAAACAACAACAACAAAAAATCAAAAATTGGTATTAATGTTTAGAAAGTAAAATGTATTTATCAAATAACTACAAGAAAATGCAAATTTCAATTGACTCGTTGAATCCATCTTCTGATACATTTTTCCAGAGATCTATGCGAACAATATTGAATTCCCCATCTTAAAATTCTGAAGTATCAAAGCATCATTCAAGCATAAGAAGGCAGCGAAAACTCAGAGTCTAGTTTCCTGCGAAAGCTATTTGGTATTAAATATCACACACCACCTCGTAAAAGCAATAAGCAAACAACTTACACAGCAACTTTTCAGCACCAGCTCTTGCGCCATCAAGCTCGTCAAACTTCTCCAATCCGAGCGCTGTTTATTAAGATATATTTCACATGGCACAACCTACCCAGACTCCTAACAGTTTGAGAGCAGTTTAATTGGGCGAGCATACTTTCTGATTTTATTTTGTAAAAGCGGTGAATTCTCGTAAACTTGGGAATGGTCGACGCGGAGTTGAAATTTAAGCGGTCGTTTTGGGGTCCACAATTTTTGCTTCCTGCCTAGGAAATTACCGAGAAAGAGGACAAAAATGTACCAAAGTAATTGGTTTTACACTATTTCTTAACATATTTTCTGTGTGGATTTCCTACCTGGGGAAGCAGAAATGAGACTGTTATCTTTTTTTAAGTGGATTACTAGTGTTTTTTTTGGAGGAAAAATGTTCGAAGTTTTCCCTGCTAACAACTTTGAAAAAGGGAAGGAATGATCGAGTTTGAGAAAGTTCTTATTAAAAATTATCACGTTGAAAACTTTGTATTTGTGGATTTTACAGCTTGCGATAAACTCAACAAAACTGCACACTATTCCAAAGTCTGCGTTGATTTGTAAAGTGAGTTTTGCATAAATCTTTGTTTAATCATCCTTTAGAAAAATTTAAAAATAACACATCATAATTAGTTATTTGATAGTTTTCTAGTTTTCTTTCAGCTATTGTATTCGTCACTGAATTAAAATATCTAATTCAAATAATAAATGATTTAAAATGAATTTTCCATTTATATGGTAAGACATAAATCGCTATTTTATTTAATACAATTTTAATTAACGTTTTCATGTCGAGCTCAGTTAGAAGTGTTTAGATTTGAGAATGAATATGTAGATATGAAGGTAAATTAAATGATAATATGGTTATTTTGGAGAATGAAAAAAATATTACTCAATGTTGAATAACTAAATTGAATTAAAAAACAAATACTCGCCACTCAACTATGCAAAGAAATGAAGTGAGAATTTTAAAATTAAGTAAAAAGTTAAAGTAATATATCTTCAGAGATTAATTTGAAATTTTTCAGCAAATTAGATAATATATTTTATAAAAAAAATCTTGTTACATTTAATAAAAAAAATGTAATACCCAAAATTTAACAATTATGAACCCGATTTTATCAGAAAATATACAAATGATTTAGAATTTATTTGTGGTCCCAGAAACATATAGTTTTGTTCCTTGGGCACGATTTTTGATATTTTTCTAAAAGCTTTTGTTTTAGCATATATTATAATATAATTTTGATATTATTATTTTGTATAATTTCTTTTGTAGTTTTGTTCTAATTATACGTACATTCCACATGATTTAAATTCCTATAAGAATCTGTTAGGGTAAAAAACTATGTTTTAATTTTTATTTGAGAATTACAAGTGATAATAAACCAGATTCAAATATTTTTAGGAGTATAAACCATGCCAGGTTTTACTGGAATGAATTTTTAGACAAATATAGAAGACTAAACAGATAAAAAAAATCAAAAACTAATGTGAAGCTACAGAAGATTAGAATTAAACCTCACTATGAATGCATTTTAGGGAAATCTATGGTATGGTCTTCAAACACGAAACTTCCATGCGAAAATAGTTCCCCGCACATAAATGGTGTCCGTTTTCCCAATTTCTCCTTCAAATCCCCAAAAGACATTTAGAATTTTTCTTCATTTTTTTTCTCTGCAGCTTTCAATTCTTTCTCTTCTTCTTCTTTTTCTTCTACGCCTCCATCTTTTCCCTCTGTCCCGCATATCTGATTCCAGCTTTGAACTATGCTTCAAAAAATTTCTGACTCTATTAGGATTCAGACCCGCGGCTTCACACGATTCACGAAGAAGAAAAAGAGAGAATAAAAGTAAGTCCTAGAGAAAAAAAAAAGAAAAGAAAAAGAAAACGTGGAATCAAAACGATTCTACGTTCGAAAATTCGAAGAAGTTCGATTTCATGAACAAACGTGTTGGTCGGTCTAAAAATCTTGGGGAAACCCAGAGTTCTTTTTTGACTTCCATAGAACTTATTCGAGAGAAATGGCAAAGGATGGTCTAACTCGAGGGTTGGGTGTGCTCGAAGCCTAGTTCTTAGTCCGGGTGAGTTTGGGGCGACTGCCAAACGCAGTCATCTCGCTTTTGATGGAAGAGATATGGAGACGTATGGACGCGGAACGCTTAGATTTTCTGTTTTAGAACTCTTTCTGGCTGTGAAGGAAGTTTTGGGGTTTATTGAACTGAAAGCACGGGCAAAGTCAGCTGAATAGAGTGAAGCATTTGAGAGGCAAGAGCCATGAAGGGATTCTGGATTTCGTAGAATATTTAATGAAGTTTCACATTTAAAGTTCTAAAATTGAGTTGGTAATAACTTCTAGTTTGTTGAGCAATTTTGATTTGACTGAATAGTCAGCTGCAGAGTGTAAATATGCATTTCCTCTTTTCAATAAATATTTAAATCTAATCAAACTGTAACTTTAAATTATTTTACACAATTAACAAGTTTGGAAATTAAATTGTAATAATGTATAAGGTGTTTGGTTTGAAGTTTTGGAGGAATTTTCGGTTTGAGTTCGCAGTAAAAGTACGAGTGTGACAGAAATGCTTAAATTTCATAGGTTCTTGACTTTATCAGAAATGTTATTTCGATTTAAATTTTATTATTTTGAACTTAATTCTTTTCTGAGAATATGAGATTTAAGTATTCTAAATATTTTAAGAATTCCAGAATATATTATTTAATTTTCATTCAAACATTTCAGTTGGACATATTTCTTTAAAATGCAAAGAAATAGTAAGTAAAATTAATTAAACTTGATTTTATTATTTTTCTCCACAACCTAAAAAAACGGATTTTTTGAGAACTGTTTTCTATAATGGTTATATTACATAAATTAGATATATTTTTATATTTTATGACTAAAATAAACACATGCTAAGTTTATTTGAGGAAGTTTATTTGAGGTTTTTAGTTTTAAGTCGATTACACAAACTATATATATATATATATATATATATATATAACTAATTCCACTAAACATTTAATTTTTATTAACAGCCTTTTAATTAATTTTTTCATAATAATTATTTGTTTATCTGTATAATCATATTTTTATTTCAAATTTTCACTCTTTATATTTATATTTCAAATAAAATTTTTAAAATGTCAAAGGTTCTGAAAAGTTGTCTAAGTCTTTTTTTATCAATAATAATTTTAAACTGACGAAAACAGTTTTTTAAAATGGAATCATCATTGCTAAATTGACAGTCAAACTGATTGAAAAAAAAATTGATTCTTCAAAAACTCCTAGCAGAGGTTTTAAATGGTAACTTCTTGTTAATGTACGAAAAAACCAAAAGGATGATCTGTTTCTTTCAATTTACACCTTTTCAATTACACTTACTTAATTATATTTTGTTGAGATTAATTTGGTGTAACTATATCGAAGTCCAGATCTAAAGCAAAGAGGTTTTAGAATGGGGCACTTAATTTTGAAACGAAATGAAATTTTGAATTAATGAAAACGAAACTTATCAGTCACTTTTTTCAAAATTTTTACACCGCACTAGTGTGTGTGTTTGGGCGGAGGGGTAGTTCTTAATTCCAGATTTACAAAACACCAGTCCCAAAATCAGAACGGATACTCAGTGAAATACAATTTCACATCCAATTCCTTATCCGAAATCTTACTTCAACCATATCTGACAAAGAAGAATAATAACAATAATGAAAAAAAAATCTACAGAAAATTTACTACAATACTATTCATATTTTTATTTAAATAAGTCATTCATTGGAATTTTAATATTTTTCTAAAATTTTTAGTGATTACTAAATAATTGTATAAATAGCCTACCGCACTTTCGGTTTGTCCCAATATCCATAAACAAAATTCTTCATATGATAAGCCCTTAGATATAGATATTATGCATATGATCAAATCCATCATATAATAAGCTTATCATATTTACGCTCCAGACAAGAAAAGGATCGCATTTATACTGAGCCTTAACTTTCTATGATACCGTTGTGATAAATTGCAAGAAATGTTCACTGGATTCCAGTTAACCATCGATTACTATCAGCCACTATTAAACGTTCTTCCCAAAGGATTTATCATATTATTATTGCTCTAGCAAAATCTCTATAAATCATTCTCTGTTTTCTGTTGAGCATTTCTTAATACTTATACAAGATTATATCGCTATAGCTTTCTAAGCAAAAATATTTTTTTCTTTTCTTATTCGTTAATTATTCGCATTTTATCCTGTAGCGGTATTTTGGTTAGTAAGAATGGATTATTAGTCTTGAATTCACTAGTTAAAATTATAACCGTTGATATATTCTAACAATTGTTGAATGTCTTAGTAAAACGAAAACTTATGATTTTCAAGATTCGTAGTAGTTCATATAAATTGATCGCTGAATTTAAAGTGTATTTTTAGATTAACATGAATGAAATGTGGGAAAGTGTAAAGAGACAAGATAATTGAAAATAAAATTGCTAAATTTAGTATCCTGGATACTTCCTATTTAAAAATCATCACTTATATGTATGCAGTCCTTTTAAAAATTGACAAATAATTTTGCAAGAAAATCATTTTTGCCTAATATTATGTATATCACTTTAGCGCACGATTAATGACTAGACAGGTTATGCAGACCACTAGCGTGAGAAGAAAGGAATGATTAAGGTCATCAGTATCATTTCACTACTAATCAAACAAATAAATTTGTAAACAATATAAAAAAGAACTTTCTTATAAAATATTAGGATAGTATTAACGCTTTATAAAATTTAATTGATTAAGTACTAATAAGTCTCATTTTGTTAGTTATTGCAGTCTTTATAAATACCGAACTTCAAGTATGCTTCATTGATATTTTGAACAAAGGTGTACGCCACGCAATAAATAAATAAATAAAATCATATCTATTTCCTCAAAGTCACCTAAAGAAAAATATGAGCCTAAAATAAATCCTTAACTTGTTGATTAATCTCAAATCGTATCAGCCTTACAACCTCTGGGTAAACTAAGTCGGTGTGAAAAAAAAGTGTCAATTGAGTTTAAAATACTTTGAAATGCGAAACTAAATTGTACAATTTATAAAAAGAGGGTTGTCATTATTGCCTAGGTTCGCCAAATGCCTAAATCCATCACTGCATTGCTTCATTTGGATTCTGGTAATTTTCTGTCGAGATTTAACACTAATTACAATAATAGATTTGAAATTCTGGAATAATTATTGAATTGCATTAAAAGAAAAGACAATTACCAGGATACCGAAATGGAACTTTCCTTTTTACAATGATTTATTTGAAAGCCTTGATTTCTAAGCATAAAACACAAGTTTAAAAAAAATCATTGACTTTTGTTTAAAGTAATTCCTTTATTTAGTAATAGACCACAAACGAATAATACACCTTATGAATTACAACGTTCAACCTTGAATTAAATAGCTCTCTAAAATTAACTTTCGAGGTTCAATGCAGAAAATTGCAATTCCATCGCTTTTCTTCATATCATTAACGAAACATCAATGCACAATATCATCTGCCAAATCGCGATAGAGAATAAATAAGTAAGACAGACGAAACAGATCAGTGGCAGATGTTTGAATTGCTGCTCTATTCAAGTATAGAATAAAATGGAAATTAGCTGATATATAAACATATTTACATAAACACATATTTCAAACTAAAAATACTAAAGGACAGCACAGAAATGTGAACCTTATATTTTTTCTCATGATTCAATTCATAATAAAAGGCTTCATATGCTTTTATTTCTTCTTCTTTACATTATTAAATCACTTTACTTATTTCCTAAATTTCACAACAGCTGTTCACAAGAAACACTGATTATTTATAATCACTTATACAAAGCTGAATTTACTATTCTCATCTTTTTTTTCTCCCTCATTAGCCTTTTTGTCAGATTTTTCATTGTTCAGAATTTTCCATTTACTTAAAAAAAAAAAAAATATAGAACATTGGTTTCCATCTTATTGTCTAGTCAAATTCGAAGTTTTAAGTAAAGAGGGTATGCATGAACAAAATAAAAATTAGAATACGCACTAGGACCTCACATAATACATCAAGCATGTGTTCCAAAAACCGATATATCGGCATTTCCTTCCGTATTCATTCACCTTAAATCAGCACGAACGAGCATCTCATCATTTTCCAAAAAATTCGATTCCCCATCTCCAGGAAAGATCCTTCATCTTGTAATCGATCCCTCAAAACTTGGAGCACGTTTAAATGGATCTAACTGGAGATGCCTCTGGCAAAATAGCCAAGAAGTTCTACTCGCTTCAAACCCCTTATCATTTCCGTTGCTCCTATCTCCACCTTGTGCCAGCAATCTCTGCAGGTATCAGTTCTAGAGAGGTTTTTGCACCAGGGCAAACTTATTGCGATGGACATCTCCCGGGAATGGACATTCGCAGCCAGTGGGAATGCCTTGTCCATTACAAATGTAGCCTTCCAATCATTTGTCTTCGGGCTTCAATCTCTCAGGAGAATTCTGCAATGTTAAGATTTTAATTTTTTTTTATTTTATGTGGAAGTTCTTTGGAGGTGTGCCTATTCCTTTGGGTACATCTTCCGATTACTACAACCAGCTCTTTTAAAGGAAAGAAGTTCTTTTTTATTTAAAAACGATTGGATATGTAATTATTAGTTTATCGTTTTTGTGCGGAAACTAAGCTTAAAAGCTTTTTGCTTCGATTTTTTTGGGAGGCAATTTTAGAAATGTACCATAGGGAAGATAGAAATGATATTATAAAGATAAAGTTTCAGTTTTTTTTAATTTATTTTTTTATTTAATTTCTAGATTTGGTGTTTCAGTTTAGATTTAATTATTTATATTTTTGTCTCCTATACCACTTTATCAGGATTTAAGTATAATGGAATTTATTGACATACATATAAAAACATTGCACATTTGCAAAGCTAATTTAATTTTGAATGCCAAAAATCCCTGAATGTTTTGTATGAATGCTGCAATTTTTTGTATTTTATGGCGATACTTTTTTAATTTTATTACATGATTCGATACTGTTTTAATATAAAGCATCGATCTATATTCGTAATCTTATAAAATATATTCCATGATGCTCTAGTGATTATCATATTCTTTTTTAATAGATAGGCAAATGAATGAATCAATCTAATATGTATCTTCAAAGAAACTAAAGAACCACGAGTTAAGTAAATATTACGACAATGTATATTCAGATAAAATGCATAACTCGGTTTGTTATGTAATCATAACATTACAAAAAATGATAATTTAGTAAGCATTCATTTATATTACTATTATGGAAAGGGTTTTGTACATTTTTTAATCATGCTTCTTTCAATTTCTTTCAACCAAGATTATTTTAAATAGATAATATTTAATATATTTTTCATAATTTTTTTTGTTTAATTTGGACGAGCAATAATTTTAAAGATGATTAAATAAACAAGGCAAACTATTATTCAGAAATGAAATAAGTCCATTAAATTTTCTGTAACAAACTCGTAAAAATGAATTTTTGATATTGAAAACTATTCAATTTGAATCTTTAACGTTAAAGAAAAGTGGGAATATAATGTAATAAAAATTATGAAACTTTTTATCTATTTGAAAAGTTCTATCGCTTACATGTCTCAATACCTCATTAAAGTAGCTCATTTATATGATTGATATTTATTCAGATTGTAGAAAAAAAATACAAAAAAAATTTTTTTTTTTAAACTAAAAAAAAAAAAAATCAGCAATTCAAATGGCCAAATCTTCTCGATTCGGAAAAGAAGACCGTCTTCCCATTCACCCTCTTTTTTTATCTCCATAAAAAAAAAGAAATAAAAAGAAGGAAAAAACAGAAAAAGAAAAAATCTCATCATTCGGCATGAAATTTCTACCACAGTAGATGGCGTTGGGTTCACTTTGATTTACTTTGCCTCCTTGTTTTTACGAGGCTACCAACAGCGCCTCCAGGCGTTGTCGGGAGGAAACTCGATTTCCAGGTCCTTACTCTTCTTCTCAGAGGCATTAACATGTGAATCGCCAGGCTTTAGATAATGGAAAAGAAAAGCTCCAAATCGCGTTTTCAAGCTTAGAGGCACGGCTGGTGAATAAGTTGGGAAGATTTGATGTGGGTGAGAAAAGCACATTTTTTTCTTCGTCATTGCTTTTTTTTCCCGCCAAGGTTTTAATAAAGAATTTCAGCAAAAATTTAACTTGGGCTTTTTCTTGAGATTTCGGTGATTGCTAAGATTGTTAGGACGTGTGTGCCCATATTTATCTTTGCTAAAGACGAAATTCAACTCAGAAAGGGGCTATTTTTGGTGGTTATTTTTTTTATTCGGCTGGAGAAAGGCACGGAATTAATATTTTTTATTTCATTAATAAGGTTCTCTTGGACTCATACCTAAACTAAATGGCAAGATGATAATGAAAGAATAGATCATTTTTTCACATACATACATAAAATGCTTAATTTAAACCGACCTCTTATATTTTAGTGAATTCGATTTAGATATCACTAGACTTAATAGAAACTAACGCATTGATTTATTCCATAGTTCCCAGAATCCGAAATTTATTACACAGGATATTAAACTATAATGAAAAATTCCGATACTCTCATCTCCAAAGGTACCAATTGTATTCAGAAGGAATTTTAACTGAAGACAATAAGTTTACGCCAACTAAAGCTATTTTTTTAGATAAGCTTAACCGGCTACTCTACTACTCCTACTGTAAGGCACAGGGATAAATTTGACTGATCAGATCGCCGTGACAGCAACACTGTTGAGAACTATGATTGAGTTCTAAGAGTACATCGTCGAAACAGTACAGCATTTCTTGTAGGAAGCACATCCGGTAATCGATTAGGAGGTAGCAACCACCACCATTTTTGTACCCACCTGGGTAGCGAGAACCATCCAAGTAGCTTCTCATCCTCATTTCTGAGGTGCCCCCCCCCAGGTGAGAGTCAAACAAAAGATTAAATAGACTTAGAAGTATTTGATGATTAGTTTCCATGGGATAATCACCCATCTATGTGCAATTGCACATTACAATATTAGATATCTCTAAACCTTCTTTTAAACTGACAAAAAGAGGATGATTTTTAAAAAGTTTATTTCTCCTTTTTATGCTTTTATATATCTCCCATCTTCGTATCGTTTACAATTGCTCTTACGATTCCTTTTCTCCCTCGTTAACACGAATTTAATTATCATACATGACACGTCGCATAAAAGACAAAACCATTCCATCCTATGGAAAGATAAATTATTTCCATTATGCGAAAAGAATTCAAACCATGTAGTAAATTAACTGCAACACGGTTCCCCGAGGCTTAAATGCTGAAACAAGAACCAGAAGAAGTAGCTTATGGTTTATATCCACTAACTGTATTAGCTTAACCCGTTTTGCTCAAAACCTGATCGATGCTTTGGCGCTGGTTAACGGACTGGTAGTCAAAAGCTTTATTAATTTTTATCCAACAGAAGTTACTGTGAATCAGTCTTCATTTCAGTGTTCTAAGAAGATAAGTTGAAATTAAACCTTTCTGCAATCTCAGATGAGACCTAGAAATTTAAGACTGTCTTGTAATATAAAATATGCCACAATTTATCTTTATCAGAGTTTTTAGGTTACGACTATATCTGCTAAACCAAATGTAATTTAAATAATAGCTACTGGATCAACGTGTATACGAAGAATAAGTATCAAAAATATAGTATCTTTATCAGTTTAAAAGAAAAAGCTAAAGAAGCATGGTGTTTTTCGAAATTCTTGCACTAACACTTGTAATGCTTCGGATATGAATGGTCACTGTGTTTTCAGCCGTTTATCATTTATAAAATGTTGCCAAAATGAAACCATTACAAAAAATTAGAGCAAATTTTTTAGAAGAATTTAGTTATTCTATAATCAAACAAAAATACCTTTAATTTTATTTTAAGTACTGATTCGAGAATGACCTTGATCATGTTACCCATTTTATTAGACCTATTATCAGAAAATGCCCAACAACATTGTTACGATATTTACATATCAGCCAGCATTCAGAATATCGGACAACATCTTGGATATATCATATAATATATCCTGCTAATGGGGATATTTATTCTAAATTTTGTCTCTTAACCCTCCTATGAATATTTGAGTTCAGACCCCTTAGAATAATGGAACGTTTGAGTTTCCCTTTCAAATATTTTTTACACACTCCTCCAAAATTGGATTGGCAGCACGTCTTCTTAAGAGATTGATATGCAAACATATATATGATAGGACATTGTTGGAGAAATCTTGGAAAACCTTCCTAACGAACAAAAGAGACACCGGATATTCCATTAAAAAGAAGGGAAATAATTTCACAGCGATATTTAAGCGTTTCTAAGGTCCACCATAACTTCGTTGAATTTGCATTTAGGGCTTTTCAGTATTTATACACTTTAAGGTTTACGTATATATCTAAATTATTAAAATTAAAACCTCTTGAAACTCGTGCAATTCTGTTTTAAATTAGTATTTATAAAATGAACAGTATATTTTTATTTCAATTTATGCCTCATCAGACATTAAAAATAATTGATTTAAAATAGTGAGACAAACTTTCTTCTTTTCTCTTATGTTTATAACAAGACACTTTTGGTATTCAACAAGTGCGCTAAGGATATTGGTTATATATAATTAAATCATTTAGATACAACTTCATGGGCATGTATCCGACAAATTATCAGGTTTTAAAACCGTGCTATTTTTATAATCTCTTACGTTTTTATTGCTGCTCAATGTGAAATCCTTTTAATGGTGGGCAATATTATAGCATCATAGAACTATTTAAAATGTAAATATACAGTTCATTTGTCTTCTAACTTTCTTGGTAATGAAACTTTATATTTTTAATTGTCTTGTACATTCGTTATAACAGATATAAAGCAGAATATCCTTTAGTTTATCACAATAAAACAAAATCATGCTATTAAATTGCTGATAAAACAATGAAAACGATTTGAATTCTAGGACGATAATAGAATCTATCGTCAGGTAAAAATATTTTCAAAATATTACCAAAATTCGAGAAAAATTTACATAATTAGGAAATTGATATCATTGAAATAATAATTATTTTTGAATTTTAATGATTTAAAAATAATTCTTGAATTATAATATTTTCAGAAGTTATCAAGAAAAATGCCAAAACTAGGCTTATTTTTTAATTAATTAAAATTCTAATTAATAATTTTTTTAACTGTGCGCATTTTTACCCTTTAAATTTGCATGTACCAAATTTGGTACTTGGAGGTCTAACGGTCTAGCTTGTAGATTACCAGTATACACACATATATGCAGGGACATACACACGCAAAAACACATGCACACAAAGAGACATGCATACATATTCAGAGAGATAGTGATAGAATTAAGATAACAAATACGATTAAAAAATAACAAAAAGACTAACACCAAATGCACCAAACTAAAATAAAAAAAATCAACAATAATTTTAAATTAATGGAACTGTAAAATTATATTATCACCTGATATTTGCTGGATAGATAGTTCTTAGAATATCTAAATTAGAAGAAATAATTACTAAATAATTATTGAGTCACAAATGAATACGTTGCGAGTTGATATGTCATTAATAGGTAAATAATACATACATCCTTATTTGAAATCTGAAAATAGATTTTTATATTTAAGTGTTTCGAAATTGTATATTTTCAACAATCATTAGCAAAACTAAAGAAAAATCTTTGAATAGTTAAAATTAAAAAAAATAATTAATGAAATACCGAATAAAAAAACTAGTGCCAATTTAAAAAGATGAACAATACATGCACCCTTACTTAAAACCTGGAAAATAGATTTTCTATGCGAGTGTTTAGAAGCTGAGTATTTTCTGCAATCATTAGCAAAATTATTCGACAATCCTTTCTTCATCACGGTCTTAATTAAGAAATGGAACGAAGGAAAAAAGAAAGGTTTTTCAATTTTGCATGCACTCAATCAAACAAATGGAACGTTAGTGGAGATGGTGGGAAATAAACGCAATTAAAAAAAATCCAAGCTCTGTCTTCGCCTTGGTAAATGAAACATTAAACATTTTTTTTTAATAATAAGGGTTCTTTTTCATATTTGATAATTCATTTCACGATTCATGGCTAAAAAGGTAAAATTGGTAAAAAAGAAAAACAAAACTTTTGATAATCAATGGTAATTACAAAACATGATTTTTTTTTATAAAAAAACAGTTTTAGAATGCTTTTAGTAACAAAGAGAAATAAAACTACGTTTTTGCTTATTATTAAAGTACTTTTTTAGTAGTAAGGAATGGCAACGAAAAAAGTTGAGAGAATTCGAAATTACTTTCTTTAATTGAAGACAACATAATGGCCATTGATGGTACGGTAAATAATTATTTTTTTGCACTGTGAATCGTGATCAGTTTAATTAAATGAAATATATTAATTAACAAATCTTATTTTACCATTGCCAATGGGCCTAACGGCTGACATGTTTGGGGTATTCACATGGGGAGCTCTTTAGACATTGTTGAAGGATAAATGTGACTTTCTTGTTAAATCAGAGTAAGCAAATAACTTCCAGGTAGTGTAAATGTCCAGCCGCTACATTTTCACCATCTCATAATGATATTTAAATTAATATTGAATTTCCCCGTCTTAATGATATTGATATTGAATGACATAAAACATGTTAATTTATATCTTCCATTTATTTTCTTCGGGCACAGCTACCACCCTTAATGCCCGTCCCAAATTAGATATTCTTCTACTTGATCTCTAGCAGATTAGCTTTTCAAGTGGCTCTTTATCGGCGGAGTTGATACTCGCGGAGTCTTAAATCTCCACCTGCCTGAAAGGTCTCTCAGTACGAGTAATTTCGTAGAGTTTTTGACTATCCATGAAAAACACAAACCAAATGGAATGATTATGGTTTCTCATGGAAAGTTCCCCTCCTAGTATTGGAAGGAAAGAAGAAAAATCGAGTCTGAATACTCGATATCTGAATACTTCAGGAGCGGGACATTCGTACTCACCTAACTCACCCATTCAGGAGGGAATCATCTTGACACAATCATTCTGTAATCTGAGCATATTTTATACATTTGACATACTTTATATTCTATAATTTTATAATTTGAACATTTTTATAGCGTTATTTTAACAAAACTCCCTATGTTACAGCTATTTTCATAAAACATTTCGTAACTTGATACTTTATAAATAAGACTTCTCCATGCTAGGTGCGTTTGGCAAACACTTATTGGTATTTGGAGCCGATTTTGGTGTTTGCTGACCAATGGTATAGTAATTCAACTACCCTTTCTCTTCACTGAAATGAATTGAGCTCGTGCAACATCTCCTGAATGCAAAAGGCCACGAAACTTACTTTCAACTTCACAAGTAATTCGACTTTTTTGCCGTTGATTGATTTGTTATTCAGATGTCGATGTCGTTTACCTGATGACAACCGACATCTGAAATTTCGATTATTTGTAACTTTGTAAATCAGTACCACAGTGTTCTATTTTTAAGTGGTGTTTGGCAGATGCCGTGTTACTTCATATACTGTTCATTTCAGGGTTCAACCCCCCCCCCCCCCCCGTGTTATTGCGAATGCATCAAGAAAAGTTTATTTCATTAAAAACGAAGTGAGAAAAAAAGTTGAAAGGAGATGCTTACATTTAGTAATAAAGTGAACTCAGATTATTCGGAGAAAAAGTAGGAGTATTAACAGCTCATCTTTCGCGTATTCTTTCTTAGCGAAATAAAATCGACGAAAAGTGGTTGTCTCGAAGTTCTGAAGCCAACAGTATTTTATTTACTATCTGCTGCATTTGTAACGCTTGTAAATGTTCCTTATTAGTCTGTACAATACTTCATACAAGTATTTAGGTCGGTTGAGTTACTGTAGAGACTTAAATCATCAAACTGCAAAATGTAAACCTATTGTAACTAATTGTAATTACATTATGGGATAAAGAATATTAGTTCAGCTGCTGAAAATACTGTGGAATGAATGTATTTAGAGAATTGCAAAAACTCATTATATGACTTAAAATATTAAATTAATTTTATGTCTTTAATTACATTTCTCTACCCCCCCCCTCCATTCTATAGTTACAGAAAAATGTCATATAATTTAAAGCGAGATCTTACAATAAAAATTTTCTATCGTTTAGGAGCATGTTCTGTAGGAAAATAGGAAATTCTTTATAAAATTAATATATATTAGATTTTTGGTAAATTTTTTATCATTATAATTATATGGATCCCTGACGCAAATCTTATTAATAGAAATAAGAACACCGAAAAACTTTAAAATTTTTGATCAAGCATAACATATTTTTATTTTTTCTTTTACTCTACCTTTCGGAAGAAATGCACTTTTCTTAATCCCTTAGAAAAAGAGTTTTAGAAAAATATTGTTAACTTTTGCAAAAGAACTAACAATTTTGAGTTTGAAACACTGAATAGAATATAGTCAAAACTTAATGAAAATTGTGAAGAAACGTTCTTAATTTCTATTAATCTATCATAAATTAGTTAAAATAAAGTATTTGCGAATGATAAATATTAAATATTGATCAATACCGAGGGCATATCAACACAACTTTTAATTTTGAGTTGAATTGCTTCATATATTCCTATTATAGAACCAAATGCCTCAAATTTTTATATTCTGACAATAACGTACAGCATTCAGAATATCGAACTATATCTTGAAGATCTCGAACAATATCTAGTGATTATTGAAACATTCGAATTTGAATCTCTGACATTGCTTTAAATATTTTTAAAAATATTTTGAATTATTTGATTTTTGAATTACAACGATATATTTAAAGGTTCATAACTAGAAAACTTTTTAAGAAGATATCTTCTGTAGTACATTTAATACATAAAATCAAAGAAATTAAAGTTAGAACTGCTTTTTAAACAGACAAACATCTCGTATATACAAATAGAAGAAACTTTGTAATATGTGTTATGATAAAGATCAGTACATCTGCACCACCGCATAGGATAACGCCATATTGTGGTGAGAATTTAAAGAATGTGTCTGAGTTGAGATACCAGCCAGTGAAAACATACACAAAACTCGAAAAAATTGAAAATTTTATATCTAATTAAAAATCTAAATGCTTTCCGTTTTTAAATCTTTTATTATTTATTTCAATTTATTTTATTATTTATTTAAATATATTTCATTATTTATTTAAATAAATTTTATTATTTATTTAAATATTTAATTTTAATGTAATTAGGTTATTTACTTTAAAAATATAGCAAGTTCCATAATGTAGGTTTTTTATCCTAGCTCTGCTAAGAAACCACGAGTGGACATTTAATTTAACTTTTAATTCAATTTTGCACTTTTTAAATATTAAATTATCTCATAATCACTGAATATTAATTTAAAAAGAACAGAATAAAGACAGCGCGTTAATACTGTAGACTTAAATAAAAATCCGTTTTGACTCGAGATATTTCAGATACTCATATAATCGATAGTTTCGAGAAAAGCAGAATCTATTCTAAATTAAAGGTTAAGAATTTTCGTGTAACATCTTTTTTTCTAGAACTTTTCCGCTAACCATGAGATTTTCTAGACATGCAAGATCCTCATTGTGTTTAGAAACCGGATACAAAAATGATACATTTTAATTCCCTGAACAACATTTTCGCGTGATATATCGTTCAGTCTTTAACATAAGTTTTTATTCACGTTATTCTTAGGAAAGTATATTTTTCAAATATTATCTTCGTCAATACATTTATTAAATAAATATGGCGGGTTTTTTTTTATAAATTATTCTTATAGACAGAATTAAATGATCCGCAACGAATGTATGAAAAATGGCGTAAATTTTACTAACCGACGTTTGTCTTCTTAAAATAACTAAAAGATAAAAATAGATGCATTAAATGTATAAAAATGATTTAATGCTACTTTCTCGTTTTTAAAGTTAATATAATCATCAAATTTTTTTACAGGGAAATGAAATTATAATTTGTTATATTCTTTTAAATCAATTTTAATAATTAAGAAAAATTGCTCTGAACTTATTAAAAGCTTCTAATGTTAAATAAAGTAATGTTGATTATTTTGACAAATGCCTCAATTTATATAATTTAAAAGAATTTTCAGATTATCGAATTAAAAGTTTTCAAAGAATTCCAGTTATTCTTGAACTTTAAAATTGATTTTTCCTATAGAATAAATACGACTGCTTGAAATTTCGATTTAATAAATTTTTTGTCTCATATTACTTCAAACTTTTTCAGAGAAATAAAGATGTGTTAAATTGACTTAAATTTATAAGCTTAAAACTCTTTAACTAGAAGGATTTAATCAAATATAAACAGTTGTGTTTCTAAATTGTCCTTTTCATTAGAGTTTCTATAACTGAAATAAAAAAAATGGCTTTAAAAATATATTTAATAATTATTGTAAAAATTCTTTTCTATTTTCACCATTCATGCATTTTCTTTTAATTGATGATCGATAAATCGAAAATCCATTGAACATGTAGTTTTTGAAAATTTATTAAAATTCGTTAATGAGAAAATATCTAAGATGTACAAATACTTGAAAGGAAATGTTTGAATAACTTTATTCTCAAAACGTTTTTAAGTCAAAGTGAATATTCGCCCATTCACATACCTGATATAAAGTTTTTTATATTAAACTTTCTAAAATACTTGTAAATGTAATTAATTAATTGTTTTTTTATTTTTTTAAAAATTATGATTAATCAAAAAAGTCTTAACCTTCAAAACTACCTTAATGTTACCTTTAGGTCTAGATAAAATCAAAACATTTTCCTTAAGTCTTTTTGACGATAAATATGTATAACTAAATCTGAGAGTATCTATTATATTATTTTCTAAATAACACTATAATCTGTAGATTTATTAATTATAAATAAAATATTATAATTGTCGAATAAGGGCAAGGAAAAAGATCAAGCACCATGAAAAATGCCTTTATTGCAAATAGAAATTAGGAATGTTATTAATAAATATGAAAAGAACAGCAAAATATTGTGGTGGAATGATGATCATTATGATCCACGCTGTGGAAACAAGAGGACATTTCTTTAATGATCACATTTCACACAAAACAAACACAAAACACTAAGACAAGACAAGGCAATAACGCGCGCACAACTTAACAGAACAGCATCACATCTCCTTATAATTACAATCGCAGAGCACTATGGGATGTGTACCTAATCAGGCACCGTCATCTATTATCCAAAAGAGAAGATAGAATAATGGAACTGCTACAATATATAAATTAATTATTGTATTAATGAAAGCTTGTGAAGCTCTTTTACAGTTGGAATTTCCTTATATTTGCATTATTTTTAATATTTTAACGACCATATTTTTTTTTGTCTTTTTTATACTTTTTGATTTAAACGGAAAGCAATTGATATAATTTAAAAATTAATAAGGCATATTGAATTGTTTATTTCAATCAGAAATGCCATTCAATGTTACAAGAAAAGGCCTTCTTTTTGAAAAGAAATTTTTTGACATGGTGAATTTTAAATCGATTCATTAAAATTTAGTTTCACAATTTATCAAACTGATAAAAGAAGATATATAATTTAATCAGGTGAATATCATTGCTTCCTATCTTTGATCCTTCGATGCAATTCTAATTTAAAAACATTCTCAAAGACGAAACATTCTCAACTCATTTTGATTATGCAAATTCTGATCCTTCCTAAACGAAATCTAGAAGAAAAATTGAAGCTCATTTGACAATATACATTTCTCCAAGCAAAAGAAAATGTTAAATCTTTTGCAATGAACCGAATCATTAATATTTAAGAAAGATAAATATATTTATATCAAAAAAAGTCTGCATGTGCTATTTTTTCTTTCATCCTAAAAATCATTTCTCAAATTCCTCGTGTTAGATAAAATAGCCACCTAAATTATCTTTTTGTATTATTAGAAATTTACTTTCTTACTCGCAAAGTTAGCCCGGTTAATTTTGTTTAGCAAAAATATATATTTATCATCCTTTTCGTGAGACACGCATTGCGAAGAATTTAAATAATTTATACGATAAGTCAGCAAATAATTAATGAATGTAAATTCTTTCGATATTATTTGATTTCCTTTTTGGGAAAGAAAATGGTTTGGAAAATAAAAATGGGAACTTAAGCCTAAAAAAGATGAATAACTAATCAATTATTTATATTTATTATGCGTGCGTATATTTTCAAGTCACTTTTTAGATTTGTTTGATATTTATTAATTGAAAATGAGAATCAAATAATTAAAAAAGAGTTTTTCTATCATTTGAAATCTAATTGTGTTTGTATTATACATAACTTTCAAAGATGCTATTTGGTTTACAGAGCAAATTTTGTTTTTCGAGATTTTTTCTGTAAAATAAATAAAAATATTCGATTTCGTCATTTTGCTCAATGTTCTTATATATAAAATATGCTTACAATGATTTTATATATTGCTAATACTAAATGAGCTAAGACAGAAAAAAAGTTGGCACACTGCCAATAAAAGAAGACTGAGAAACTGCTAGTAAAGATACACATGTTTGCAAAAGCATATCTTTTTCATGTCAAGAAAACAAATACTTTTCATCTAAAATCAAATTTTGTTTCGATCGTCCAAAATGGCATCAGAAATGAAAGGATCAATATGTTTTGAAACCAAGTTTAAAAATTCTGAAATAATAAGGCCCCGAAATTTATCAACGAAATCATAGTCAGAGGTAGTAGGCTAATCAAATATTTATAAAGTGAAAAGCAAAAAAAAAAAAAAATTTAAAATTTGCTATTTCTTTAAATGAAAATATTAGGAATTCAAACTACTAGATTTACAAATCATTTAAAAATTATTTATAAATATATAATTATAAACATTTTTGTCTTCATTAACGCAACTAAAATGTTAAAAACATCATTTCTACTAATTAAATCTGTTAATCACTCTGAAAAATTGTTATCATAAATGTGTAAATATTCTAAACGTATTTCTATTTTGTCTAGTTACAATTATAATGTGAAAATTATTAAGGATATTATATTATTAAGGGAAATTCAAAATCTAAATCCAAAAATCAGTGAGTATGGTGATGGATGTATAAAGAGAGTCTGGCAGACTAAATAATAAAGAACGTCAATTTATATCAGATGAAGACACGAACATACAGACAACAAAACACATTCAAACCCACAAAAGAACACCACTTATAATTGACACATATAAATAGAAAATCGGTAATAAATAATTCGTAACAGCACAAAGAGTTAAAGAAAAAGCAATTTTGCATTTGCGCTCACTCAACTTACTGATTGAATGCGCAGCAAACAACACTTCACATACTCAATACTATTGAAACCAGCTCTGTCGTCTGGTTTTTTTAGCTTCCGAGACTAGCAAAGAAGGTTCTAGAAAGTTCACTATAATTTGCTTCCTATTCGACAACGTTCCTGTAGATTCTAGAATCTCCAATTTTGTTGCCAAATTTACAAAATAGTCTCCAAGAGATACAGAATTCGTTTAGATTCCATCAGAGCCATCTGTATAACTGACTTCTTCACTAAGAAAGTTACTGAGCTGGGGAGCAATATTAAAAAATTCTAACTTATATATTTCTTTTTTTCTGAAAAATATTATAGTATTTATGGATTAGCTAATTATTGTATTAACTATACGAAATTTAATTGCGGTTTTATTATAGTACATAGTATAAACATCTAAATTAAAAGAAAATTTATGGAAATATATCGATTTTATAATAAATATCAATTTTTGATATGCCACTACCTTCAAAATCGAAGCTGAGATAATATTTTTTTCACTAGCAAATATTTATGTAAGTATTAGATTTGGTTGAGATATTTTCTTATCTAATTATTTATTGTTTCTTACTATATATTTCGAAATAAACATTTCCATTTATATAAAAGCAATTATTCATATCCGCAAATACTTTGAAAATAATAAAAGAATTTATTTTCCCAAAGAATATTGAAATAAATAGAATAAAAGATACCGTTTCTTAGCTTTAATGTAAATTAAGTTGTCGGGTATTTGAAGGGAAGGAAAGTCTTATAGAAAAAATTGTGTTCTTAGTATACACATTAACAGGCATCGGAGGATGAAATGGAAAAATTGTATGTCTTTCAAGATGGTCGACAGAATTAAGATTCGAAGATATAACTAGTCATTTCAATATTTTTATACTTTGGTTTTCAATAAATTCATTTAAAATTTTGACACAGTAGCATAAAACATTATGGCAGTATTCCCATTGAACCAAAAATGATCTCCCGTAATACCATCCATAATGTATATAGAATATTTCATTGCATTATATCTCAGTTGTCAGAATGTCTTAGAGGAAAGCATGAAGAATATGATTCCCAAACAAGTTCCTAACCAAACCATGGTCCAATGTTTATATATTATATGTTTTACTCACATACTATTTGAATCCAGTCAGATATTTATTTTCTCCAAAAAAAGAACTTGAACCACCCTCTTTAAAATCAACTGATAAAGCCTAATCAAATTGTATATTTTACTTGCCGAAAACAATCTACAAGATTCATTACGGCTGGTTAAGAAAAAGAAACATAACTAAATTTACAAATATCGTGAAGATTTATTGCAAAGAAAATATTTATTAGGCAAACAATTACCGTGAAGATTTATTGCGAAGAAGATATTTATGCAAACCATTATTCTGAAAAGGGTTCATGTCTATATCTCTGAAACGGTTTGCAATGAGTTGGATGGGCAAATGGTATTTCTTCTTCAAAGCGAAACTACCATTGATACCCAAAATCGCAACCTGTGACATTCTTAAGACAATTCCATCGAAACCAAATTTCTCAGTATAATTGCTTAGAAAAGTTTCGAACACATTATACGAGGGATGGACCCTCATATAGTGTCAATAAGAAACATCCGATCTACTAGAATCAACTTATGATAAGCTGATATCTTCTATCTACTGCCCATCATCTGAAAGTGGTTAAGTTTTGGTGAGTAGTGTTAATTAATACAATTTCAAGAAAATATATCTGGATTATTTATTCTGTTGATGAATAATGCTATAAACTAGGTTTATAGCACAAGAGGTGCTTTAAATAATCTGTGATAATTAATTATTTAAAATTTATGAATTAAAACTGGATTCTGCGCATTAATGAATTTGAATAAATTGAAATTTATCAGAAACTACTAAATGATAGCCATATGTTCAGAATTCCTTCTGTATTGAGAATGGAAAATGAAAAATTGAATGTTTATAATTAAGCAATAAATTCTGGCAACAATGAAACAATTTATCAAGTAATCGAATTATTAGAATATAACTCTCTGTTTCCGCTCAAAAATATTACAGTGGCTCCCAAAAATGCTCGTACACTAAAGAAATTTCCAGAAATTGTGTTCTATACTTCTTAATAAAGCATTTTATTAGTTGGTTTTTTTTAATTAGCATCTTTAAATAGTTCTTAATAAAACTGAACAAATATTTTTATAAAAAATCAAGTAGTATTGTTCTAAAAAAATAAATAAATAAAAAATGTCACAAAATTAGAACACAAAAGTCTTCGTACATCCAAACATTATTTATTTAAATTCATCATAAAAATATCTTTTGCGGCTTATTTTTCTTCTAATTGAAAAATACACTAAAATCTTTTGATTTCAGTATTTAATATCACAATTATTTATTCTATTTACTTTATTCTTAGATATGACGACGCGCATTCGTATAGAAACGAGTTTAGACGTACGAAAATTAATTATATTTCATTTTGAACTTGGAAAATCAATTAGAGGCTTTGCAACTATAACTAATCTACCTCATTCAACGGTGCAAAGCATAATAAAACGTTACAGAGAGGGAAAAAAGATTGCAAACAAGCCTCGTAATGGTCGCCCTCAAATTCTGTCAGCTAGAAGTCAAAGAAATATTTTGAGTAAATTTCAAAAAAATCCACGCCTGCGTGCAATAAAGTTTATTTCACAATATAATGAATCAAATGGAACTTCTATTTCCTGTGAAACTATTCGTAGAATTCTTCGGAATACTGGTATACATGGTCGCTCTGCACGAAGAAAATTCTTTGTAAGTCAGAAGAACAGAATTGCTAGGCTTAAATTTGCCAAATCTATGATAAACCAGCCTAAGAGCTATTGGAATAGTGTCTTATTTGCAGATAAAAGTGTTTAACATCTTTGGGTCGGATGGGAGAATCATTGTATGGAGAAAAAAAAACGAAGAACTTAATCCCAAGAATTTATTTTTAACAGTAAAACCTGGCGGTGGAGGTGTCATGGTTTGGGGGTGTATGTCAGCGGCTGGAGTGGGCAATTTAGTATTCATTCATGGTACAATGGATCATAGAGTTTATATAAATATTCTCAATAATAATTTAAATGTGTCAGCACAAAAATTGGGCATTTTAAACAACTTTGTGTATTACCAAGACAACGATCCTAAGCCCACGGTCATGAATGTTCGTATTTTTTGCCTCTATCATTGCCCTCAAACCCTTAAAACACCAGCTCAATCACCGGATTTAAACCCTATAGAACATATTTGGAAAGAATTAGAGATGCGAATAAGAAGTCACGACATTAAATCGAAAATTCAACTGAAAGCAGTAATGATCGAAGAATGGAACAAGATCGGTGCAGAAGTAACCGACTGTTTAGTTAAATCTATGCCCAAACGTTTAAAAGCTGTTATGAAGAATAAAGGATATCCTACTAAATACTAAACATTTATAAAAATTTAGAAAATTTCATATTTAGTGATGTTTTTTTAAAATGTATGATCACTTTTGTGTCCTATTTTTGTGCAATTTTATTTACTGTCATTAAAAAAATAATAATATGCATCGTAATTAAAATTTATTCTTCACTGCTTTATTAAGAACTCTAAAAATATGCTATGAAAAAATTTTCATGTAAAAATAAGAATATATAATGGTAAATAATGAGGTTTTTAATTGATTCATGTTGGTGTACGAACACTTTTGGGAGCCACTGTATTTCCTTTAAGATAGAATTTCTCAAAATATCCAACGATATATGCTGACAAATTCTGTGTCATGTTTCAAATGTTTTGACCTCAAAATATGACAAATATCAAGGTGACAAGGTTAGAATCGAAGGACAACAAAGGTGTTCGCCTGCCTGTAAAACGAATTGGAATTAATTAGAAACTACTAAATAATAGCCATATATTCAAAATTCATTTTGGGTTGTGAATAAGAAATAAGAAATTGAATGACTCATAATCCATACATAAATTCTGATAACAGTGAAAAAATGCATAATCACATGATCAAAAATCACATAATCAAATTATCAGAATATAATTCCCTTGTTCCTTTCGACGATGCTATTTCCTTTAATACAGAATCTCTCGAAACATCCAACGATGTATCTTGACAAATTCTGTAGTCACGTTTCAAATTTTTTGAACCAGAAAATGTGAGAAGCACACGGGTGACAAGGTTAGAAACTAAGGACAACAAAGGTGTTCTCCTGTAAAATAAATTTGAATAAACTGGAAATAATCTGAAACTACTAAATGACAGCCATATGTTCGAAATTCATTCTGTGTTGAGAATAGAAATGAAAAAAAGGAAAGACATAATTCGAACATTAAAATATGGTAACAGCGGAAATATTTATCAAGTAATCGAATTACCAGAATATAACTCCCCTTTCCCACTCAAAAATGTTATTTCCTTTAAGATAGAATTTCTCGAAACATCCAACCATATATCTTGACAAATTCTGTGTCATATTTCAAATGTTTCGAACCTGAAAATGTGAGGAACACAAAGGTGACAAGGTTAGACTTCGAAGACAACAAAGGTGTCCTCTTCTAAAACAAATAAAACGTAGAATTTCGCAATTCCTATGTGTCTCACGCTTTAAGAACTTTTCCAACATGTGACAAGCGTGTGACATTAGGATGACGCTAATTTTCTTCACACTTGTCGGCGTTGTTACTTTGTGAAAACAGTTGCCACGGTCACAGCTAAGACTTGACTGATGATGCACAATTCGCCTCAGGGCGTGGCCGCTCCGTTTAATGGTCCTACGCAAACCACCTGTCAGTTGAAATATTTCTTTAACAGCTTTTTTACACACTCCCTTTGCATAACAAATAATTGGTGATAGAGGGATCAAATTACCCATGTAGTAAATGCTGCGTGGGCAAATGTTTCTCAGATTGAGATTTGTAGAAAATAGCTGCTTTTAGTTCCTGTTATTAATTGACTTGGTACTTGTTTGAAAAAATTACATCGAATTAGTGGACTAATTCTGTGAAATATTGCTGGTAAAATGTTATTTATGCTACTTAGAAATATTTGTAGTACATGCCTTAAATCTGGAATTGGATGTAATTTCTAAAATGTGCTTGTATATGTAACGACGTCACGTTTGGGGCGTCTATTGCTGACTAGCATTAGAAAAAAGCATTCAAATCTGTGCTGAGTAACGTATCGTGAGAACATGAAATATATAATAAAATTATCAAAATTTCTGTCCATTGTTTTTGTTGAGTTCTATCGTAAATCTTTATTAGTGTCACCAAAAGGAAAAGAAAATTCATGAAATCGTGATGCTATTAGTAAATAGAGTACTTTTTAGAATACAATTAAAATATGGAATGTGAAAATAATCTGCCATAATCTAAGAAAAGTCATATGAAGGTAGAAATTATTAGTTTAGTTTAATTTAGTTATACTAACGTCCCGTTATAAAGCAATATTGGGCTATTTTGGGTTGGACCTCGTAATTTCGAACCGCGATTCAGATGAAGAGGACGACATCTGAGATGGCATACCCCCTTTCCAAACGTTCACACCACACCAGTGGGGAGACATTTTTGTCCTCACTGATTTAATGTGCACCAGATCCGCTTACACGACAGTTCATCGATGGAATCTGGTCTCGAATCCGAAGTCCTCCGATTCCAAAGCCGAGACCTTACCACCAGGCCACCGCGGCCCAAAGGCAGAAATGAATATCATAAATATGATTATTGATTTACAGAGGTACTAATTTATTTTAAAATAAACTCAAACCTATTTAAAAATTTTGATATTCAACATAATCAATGAATTTTTTTAATGCAAAATGATGAAATCAAGAATTGTTTAAAGTATAAATAAAAGAAGAGCTAAATTAATCTGAGAATTTCAGAAGAAGTTGAGTAATAATTTATACTTCCATTTATAAAGCTAAAGCCATTCAAAGAGGCAAACACATACAATTATTGATTATTAATATTAATATTAATAAATATAGCCCCCATACACGGAGCGGCATAAGGGGAGAGAGGTCGTGTTACTTAATTTTTTACTCCTTATTAGTAAAAATTATACCAATCACTTATGGAGTGGCATAAAATGAAAAAAGGGCGATACTCAATTATTATTAAAAAACATCCCAACTGGACAAAAAGAGGAGATGCGTGATGTTACTTATTTTTATACTTTCTTATTATTAATAAATGTACTAACTATAAGTGGATGGCACAGAAAGAGAGACGCACGATGTTACTTATTTTTTACCCTTTATATTAAGAAACATTAAAACCACACATGGAATGGTACAAAATGACGGAGGAGTGATGTTACTTATTTTTATACTTCCTTATTATTAATAAATGTAACAATCATACATGAAATGGCACAAAAGGAGAGAAGAGTGATATTTTTATGCTCATTATTATAAATAAAGACAAAATACATGATGGGACAGAAAAAGGGAGACGCATACAATTATATTCAACGTTATTAAAGAATTTGATTCTCCATACAGAGAGACAAATAATGATGGTTTAATTATTTAGTATCAGTACAAATCCGTATTTAGAAGGGCCGCGGTGGCCTGGTGGTAAGGTCTCGGCTTCGGAACCGGATGGTTTCAGGCTCGGGACCCGATTCCACCGAAGAACCGTCGTGTAAGGGGGTCTGTTGCACGTTAAATCTGTCCTGACCAAACGTCCTTCCGCTGGTGTGGTGTGGAGAGGGGGGTGCCAGCTCAGGTGTCGTCCTCGTCATCTGACAGAGGTTCAAAATTACGAGGTCCGTCCCAAAATAGTCCTAGTGTTGCTTCAAACTAGACGTTAATATAACTAAACCAAACTAAACTAAACCGTATATAGAAAATAACGATACAACATCTGTACCAATCCATATTCAGAAGCCATTGATAGGAAGTCTGTACCAATCCCTACTTATATAAAATATAATATTGTCTAAATATGCAAACACTATAATAAAATTAAACTTTGAAATTATATGTAATAAATAAAAATCTATATTTGTATCATCCTATATTCAAAGAAATGTTTGTTATTAAGACATATATTTTATCGCTAATAATAGCTTTAAGATCAATACAACTAGGTGATAGTCATTTCTTATATTTTGAATAATTGCATTTGAAATAACAGAGTGGTAATTATTAATTATTTTTATAGCATAATAAAATATCAAACTTTCCATACCTAAAAAAATTCATTGAAGAGAAATGGCACTCTTTGAAATATGAACTCACTAAATGTGAACTTTAAATTCAAATGACAATGAGATGATATTCTTGAAACAAGAGATTAGGACTGTTTTTTTTGGTGTAATTATTATTTTTTTGTTTTAACTCATCTTTAAATACATGCATAACATGTATAAATTTCCCTTTCAAAAAATAAGATTTCTTTTACTTTTTGGTACCACTATATACTTAAGTGCTAATGGTATATAATTAAGTACTTATACAATTTGAAGCCTCTTTCCTACGCCAAAGCGATAAATCACTAATTAAGGCATCAGCAAGTAACAAAAACGATAAAAATCTAATAGTTAACCACTAAGGCGTTCGCTTCCAAGTAGATCGAATTTCCTTTAAGATCAGATTTCACCTTGACAATATATTTCTTGCCACATATATCACCTGTCATCATCTACTGTGAAGGAATGCTTTGAAAACTGTATAATGGGACGTGAAACGGTGGTACCACAAATGAAGCCGCCACGTGAAACTTTTCCTGCCATAAACCATCATCAGCCGAGACTTATGGCTAGTTATTAACAAGGAATCGGTCCGCTGGTGATTGAAAGTGACAGCGAGCCGGCCGGGGAATGACAAATGCCAGGAATCGCCGCTCAGAAAGGCATTAATAAAGCAATATGGATGATGCCCTGGTATGGACGGAAGGTATGGGCCATACAATAGGAAGAAAGCTCTGATTTTGTTTGTCATGGGGAAAGTTATGCAATTTCTGCTTGGTGACCTGAGAATAACCTCGGGGTCTTTCTTTTCTTTCGTATAGAACATAGAATGGGAATTATGCAAGAAGTGATTTATTGCTTTTGGTATAGCTAAAAAAACAAATAAAAACTACTGAGGAATATTTCACTAAATGTTTTCTTATTAAGGTTTTAGCTCTGCTTTGAATTTTTGTTAATGTGGTGCTTATCAAATAGTATGAAGTAGTTTGGCGTTTTGAAATAATATTTTATATGCGATTTTAAATTTCAATAATTTCTTGAAATTGATGTAAAAGAATGTTCGCAGTAATTAATATTCACAGTGCTTTTTTATGGACTTATTAACTTATACGTGATGGATTTTATACCACTTAAAATTGGCATGCGGCAAAATTCGTTTTAGAATGCGTTAATATATTTGTAAACAGGAAATTATGCCAGTGTGTAAAATCTGAATGTTACCTAGTCATTGATGAATAATAAATTTCGTAGATTTATGTACAGATTGATTTATCATTTTTGTAAAGGATAAATATCGTTTGCACAAATTAATTTGCTTATAGTTTTTACTAAGTGTTTCACTTTTTTTATGATTTGTCATTTTGTTAATTTGTATGAACAAAAAAAATGAAGCGGGTTGTAGTTTGATTAGCTACGTATATTCACAAAAAAAGGATATTTTATACTGTAAATTAATATAAAAACATTTTGCAGAATCAATAAACACATAATATTAAAATAAGTTATGCTGGCGTTATCATATATGTTCCATAAGTCATTTCGAAAGTACTCTTTGAATTACATTTTTCAATTCTGTATTTCTCTGAGCTAAGTTAATTTACACATATTATTAAAATTACTCCTGTTTTTTTTGTGTTTTTTTTTCTTTAATCAATTTCTTATTCGGAAAAAATCTTTCATGTTTAAAACCCATATTTTTTAATCATTCAGTTTTAAAAAACTTCTCGTGATATAAATTTGCATTTTCTGACACTTTATAACACCACTTAGAATCTAGAAAACTAAATTAAAATATGGAAATATTTTAGAAAATTGGAATTAATGTGATTTCTATACTTTGATCCTTTCGGATTCCAATGTAATCTGATTACAATAGATATTTGTTCAAAACTTCAGTGACTTATGTAGTGTAATAAATTATATTTCATTGAGTTTTAAGAACATGTCTGTAGTGAATTACTAATTCTCACGATAATTTAGTTTACTTTGCACATTATGTGGCACTATTTAATTCAAAATCAAAAATATTAAGATGGTATAAATGTAGTTTTCAATTTAGTTAAATTCAAAATTCATTTTAAAAGTTTCGTCCAGTTTGTGCCGTATCCCCGGAACGCCAAATTAATGAAATTGTATTCAAAACTATTGAAAATTTAAATTTAATTGTAATAATTTTCTTCTATATTTTTTTATAGAAAGAGGAGGATGTTTTTATTTTACAGAGCTTCAAAACGTACTTATAACTTATGCGACTGCGTTTGGAAAATTTCTAAAATTTCTTGTGAATTATTACATTTTTGTGTTTTGGATTTGTGTGTGTGTGTGTGTGTTTTGTGTTATTGCTATAAAATAAATTGAAAAAAACCCTCTTATGAAACAATATATCAGTTAAATATTAAAACTGTTTTGAAAATTAGAAGTAATAAGTTTTTGGTTAATAAGTGGAATGAAGTAAAAGTTTCCTAGTTTAGTAATCAATCAAAATATGTGTTCAAAACCTTGTGTATAATTTACGAAATATTTGCGGAATATCGTTCCAGAACAAATAAGTAAGGTATATTTCCATTCTTACTGGAAATATTGATTAATAAATAATAGGGAAAGTTCAAATTTTTCATAAAAGAAAGCTTTTAAATGAATGTAGGATCTTCTTAAATGGACAAATTATTTCATTAGGTTACTTATATTTGTTTATAATTAATAAGAATTTTTGTTAGAAGATTTTATCAAAATTTAAATAAACAGCATTAGAATAATATATAATAATAGAGTAAGAGTTATTCTAATATAAAAATCAAAATAAGTTCCCAAAAATAATTACAGGGCAAAAGTACCATCAGTTTTAGATTCGAAGATTAAAAATATTGGATAAATAATGGCAATCGATATTTTAGTCAAAGTTCGATTTTTCAAAGTTCAATTATGTTGATAACAGTTTGCTTTAACCAGTTTCAGGGAAGAATATTATTAAATATATGGCATACCTGCCCTTATTCTTATGTCTCGACTGCTGATTTTCCCCACTAAATTGGAAGCGATGCATCGATACGTTGAAGCATGGATGTCTTGTCTGTAACTTTCAGCCATGAAGGGTAAGAACAGCAAAGTTCCGTTAGCCAGAGCGAGTCTCAGGCCTGGTAGGTCCTGGACTGCCGTGCCATCGGCTAGAACCCATGAAATCGACGGCCTGGGGTTTCCCAGAGCTGCACAATGGACGGATTCACCTGAACTATTCAGAAACATGACCTTGTTTGGTGGTTCTATCGTGAATGTAGGAGCACGGTGCTCAGAGAACGACATCACACCTGAAAAAAAAAAAGAAAAAATATCAGAAACAAGTATATACAGTTCAAGAAAGAGTTCGTGTTTGTTATTAACTTTGGTTTCAGTTTGTATTCAAGAGCATAATTACATATTTGTTTAGTGTGCCTCAAAACATGATCAGAAAAAGTTATGATTTCTTTTAAATTTGAATCAATACTTTTACTCGATATCAATTGTTTTAAAATGTAAGTTTAATAATATGAATTTAGGAAACAGATTAGTTACATTTTATAGTTTTATACAACTTCTTATTGCAGTACAAAAGGCAAAGTCACAGAAAAAATGAGATGTTAATTTACTTTGGAAAAATAATTTTGCTTCTTGTGAGTTTTTTTTTAACGCCATTCAATAAATATAGATTTTTGAAAAGTTTGGTTTAATTTTGTACTTTTAAAATGAAAGATCTTGTGCTATATTTTACAAAACATATAGGTAAAAAAAATTAAGATTTCCTTTAAATTTGGTTAATTATTTTAGTTTTTAACAAAGATTTGAAACTACGAAACATCATTTTTTATTTAATGATATGGTGGAATGAAGATTATTATGATCCGTGCAGTGGAAGCAACTGGACATATTTTTTCGGGAATATTTCTTTAGTGATCACATTTCACACAAAACAAACACAAACACGAAAGACATTAACGAGCGCACACCTTAAAAGAACAGCATCTCTTATCATTATTTTTAGGATAGCAGTGCAGCATGGAATGCGTACCTAATTAAGTATCGTCATCTATTATCCAAAAGAGAAGATAGAGTAATACAATTGCTACACTGAAGAGATTGCTTGAATTTTTGACTTTCAAAAGCTAAAGAACTTATAGTACTTATGCTGTGTAAATAAAAGATTAAAAAATTGAGTAGCAGCATATTCTATGGATATTTAGATAAGAAGTCAATGATGTGAAAATGTAGTAAATCTTCTTTTAAAAATAAAACCTTGTTTTACGAAATTACATAATTAATTGATTGCGTGAAATGTTTTTAGAATGGGTATTGGAAAAATAAATATATTTGGGAAAAAATCGCAAGCGATGGAGGGCAAAATGTCAGCATTCTGTCAGAAGAATTTTTTAAGTGTCGTAAGTGTGAGAGCACAAGTGCATTGCTGGTTTGTGAAACGATTCAACAATAAATGTCGGCTTATGAAATTTATATAAGTTTTTTTTAGTCCCGTTTAATAAATCTAGACATTTCCAAGTAAATTTATATTTTTGGTTATATGTCTTCTTGAACGCTGAAAGTTAAAAAAAAACTCAAATTAGGTGAGGTTTATTTTTCTGGTCTTCCGGGATAGAAGAATAGGAACCATCTGTAAACAGATTTCAAGCAATTTATTAAATTATTTGAAGAGCGAAACATCATTAAATCTTTGTATTATATTCTATGAGATGCAACAAATGGAAGGTAAATTAATAAAGTAGAAAAAATTTAAATTGTGACTTCTTTTAGAAAAATAGGAATTCAAATGAGATAGAAAATCTTTCAGGATTTTTCTACAATTAATGTATAATGCAAATTATACTTTACTTTCAACTTAATTGTGTATTTATTTCCTGTATCATTTTGAATTTACACTTGTTTCAGAAAATTGTTTACAAATTTTAAAATGTTTCAATTTACAAGCTAAAAATTCGACAAAATTACCATACAAAGCATATTTTTCTAAAGTATTTTCAATTTACTTTCTGCCGATTTTTTTCCACTTTTACATTAATTTATTATTTTTATTTTGTTATCTATTTTTCAGTATTCTAAAGTATCATAATGTAAATGAGCCTGTCTTAAATTTTTCTTTTGTCTGACCCTATGATTTGCTTTCATGCATTATTATTGAATAAACTGCTTCGTTGTGGTCTATTTCTACCAATTTCATTGCGTCTTGAGTGATGTTGAATCTTGCGTGCAAAGCGTGTATAGTTTCTCTTGGTATATTTCTGAGCACTTTAAACACTCCATAATTTTGTTGTTGATATTTTACCACCTTGCCTTATTATTTATAATGTTTCTATAACCTTGTAATATTGTTATTCACGGAAATTTGAATTTTATTCTGAAGCCGCATCCCATTGATGCACTTTATTTCGTGTATTCTTTCCGTAGCTGAACTCTCTTTAGAGGTAACCAGGACTAGATAAAGATTAATAGGACAATTAGGCAATGTCTTTGGACGACACCTATTTTTAATCCCCAGCTTTCAAAATCTGATATATTTTATTGATTTCAATGTATTTTCTATGTAATTTTAAGTCCTATATTTTGACAAAACAAAATGACAAAATATTTAATTATTACTTGCAAGCAATTTCGTTTCAATATTTTGCATAACTAGATTTTAAAGCCGATATAAAACAATATAATTTTAAATAAAAATGAAATCTTTTAAAACACGCTAAATAATATTTAAATCGAGAATTAATTTTTTTTTATATCTCAACACATTATTTTTTTTTCAGAATTATAAAATAACATGATATAAACTTTCAAAAGACAATTAATTGGTAATGTTCCTGAAATAAAGTTCTCCAATTTAAACGACATTTTATTTTAATTTGAGTGATTTCGAGTGTTTCGAATTTATTCAAACTCTTTATAATCGAAAGAAGACACAAAATTAAATATCTCTGAAATAACCGTCAACAGATGTCTCAAGTGATCGAGGTTCCTTACATTTCCAGCCCCCTCCTAGAGAAGTGCTTATTTTGCCACTTTAACAATCTTATTTCGGTTGTTATTCTTAGAGTTGCGAGTCGTTGTTTCATTAAAATATTTCTAAAGGACTGGTTTGCATCTTAAAAATTGCAAACGAACTTTTATTAGAGGGCGAAGAGAAAGATGAACAGGAAAATTGCGCATGTAGAATACATCATAATTGGTAACACGGCTGCATGCATGTTCAATAAAGGACGATACAAAATTAAAGCAAAGTTTGAATTTGTCACCATTCGTGCAGTAAAGCGCTGAGAAATTCTATTAAAAAACTATTTGACAGTGATATTTTAGAATTAGTAAAAATGGAATGTTACTCGATAGAACAATGTGCTTTCATTGTAGAACATTATTTCAAAAATAATGAAAATATGTCGACGCCCGTTCGAAAATTTGAGAATTGGTGCCCTAGATCGTGTGATTTAACACCATTAGAATTCTTTTTATGGGGTTACTTGAAGTCAAAGGTGTATGAAAGAAACGCCCACAAACATACGTGCGTTCAAGAGGGAAATTCAACGCTGCATCAACGAAATTCAGCCATATTTATGCGAAATGGTCATGGAAAATTTCGACAAAAGTGTGCGCATGTACCAGCAACACCATGGTGATCATTTTCCTATGTGTTATTCCATACATAACCCTATCCTATGTACTTTATAATTCAATAAAATATAACAATTTAAAGAAAAAAAATGTGTTTCTTTTATTTAATTCAAATCTTACGTTAACGCATTGTTCCATTGTGTAACGCTTTATTTTTACTAACCCTAAACTATCAGAGGTCAAATTGTTTTTTTAATAGGGTTGCCAATACTTTACTGCACAAATGGTGACAAATTCAAATCTTTCTTTAATTTTGGTACACCCTTTAGAATAAAAGCTTTCCAACTGAGAATATTGTAGAGGAAACACAAGCGGCAAACAACAGAGTCTAGTTGAAGTTTATTTTTCATTTCAAAGAAATAAAATTACGTTAAAGAAAAAAAAATCAAGAATGAATTAAATCATTTGTATTCATATTCACTCATATCGTTGTTTTCTAATTCTATTTATTTATATCGTTGTTTTGTAATCTATACTTATAATAAAGCTCAATGTGTGTGTGTGTGTTGGAGCTCTACAGGCCAGACCATTCAACCTACAGCTACCAAATTTGGCACGTGTATACCTTGCAGGCCGGGAATGTGCACCTGGTGTTATTTTTTCGAATTTTTAATTACAATTTAATTTATTTAAAAATTAAGCGAAATTTTGGTGTGTTTCTGCTATAACTTCCGAAAATATTACCGCACAAAAAAGATTTTTACATGCAGTTCAAGATCAAAAATTTATCTTTTAAATGATACCAATGTTTTAACCTTAAAATTAAATTTCTATTTTTAATGAATTTTTAAATAAATATTTTAACTCTATTTTTCAACAATTTCTTTCGTACAAAATAAAAATAAACGTTTCGCATTCATGGGAAAAAAAATAGCTTTTTTCAAAGTGTTGCCATCACATTGATTAAAGCACCAATTAAAAATAAATTAAATCTTTTTGGAAATAAAATCTGCAGAAATATAATTTTCGACACGTGTTTGTAGGAAATGAAACAAATATGAAATATTATTTTTTCTAAAAAATAAATTCAAGAAAAATTATTTTATGATCTTTTACACTCTCTATATTATTAATCCAGTAAATCAGTTTTATTTTAAGGCAAGTTTTGTTTAATTTGAACAGGATATCCATTCAAATCAGGGCCACACAGCTAATTTGTAAACCTTTAGTAAGACACAGATCTG
>JAPMOR010120863.1:95523-117335 GCA_026543865.1 Argiope aurantia | reverse complement strand
TCCTTCTGCTACATGATTTTTGTATTATATATTTCCTTTTCCTTCTGTTACATGATTTTTGTATTACATATTTTAATTTTCTTCTTCTACGTGAATAAGTTGTCAAATCAGAATTTTTTGTGTTCATAGAATATCAATGACAAAAAAATTGCAAGATCAGCTTAAATGTCATGTTGAATTTTAAAATATCGAACGATTTTAATAGCTCAAAATAAATTGAATTGATTACAAACATGCTAAACTATCTCACTTCTTGAGCCTACATGATAAAATAACAAGTGTATATTAAATCTCTCACAACATATTTAAGGAACTCTAGAACATTCAAATGAAATGAATCTCTATTTCGTGATTTTCTGATATCGAAATTGAGGCTGTTACATAAGATCTTAATACCGATTCACAAACAAGAACAACAAGTAAATTATTTTCAATGGAATTGGGGAAGTAAGAAATATATTGTATAAAAGAAATTTGAGCAGAATATAAATTTTAAATGTAACAAATTTCAGCTAAATAGCATTCAGAGAAAAATTTTATTTAAATTAACTAAGGCTTAAATGAAATGAATGTTTCAAATGTTCTGAACGGTATTTTGCCGTTTTACATATCTGCGAAACAAAAAAGTAATGAATATCAAATTTGAGCTCCAAATGTCATATAAAACTTAAGAACATATGGCATAAACATTATAGGCAATTTCATAAATACTTCTGAAAAAGATATTAAATATAGACAATATGAGGTTCATTGGAAAATTGTACAGCAATAGTTGTGAAGCCCAAGTGGGATAATAAAATGGAATTCGCAGTGGAAAAAAATGTTAGAATCCAAAATCTTAGTTTTATAAAATCTATGTAACACAATTTTCAGGTATAACTAGTGGCAGTTATTCACGAAGCTAAAATTCACGCTTCAAAGAAGATGCAGCGCCAAATACAAAATGAAAATAATGCTGAAAAAAATATTAGCAAACCTCTGCTCATTAATCTTTACTACAATTCAGTATTAAAAGGCCAAATAAAATTTGAAATTTGCGATCTACAATTATATGATATTTCAGAATACTGAAATTAAAACTAAGATAGGAAAGAAAACTAAAATCTATAACTATACTTTCTCTGCATTGGTTAAGGCAGACTGAATATAGTCAGAAATTAATTTTTGAGTTTAAGATTACAATGAATCACACAGAACTTAAAAAAAAAAATAGAAACAGAAATTAATACTGAGAAAAATAAGCGATGCAGAAAAGATGTTAGTGTGGAAACACATAGTTGCAAATTATGTTTGAATACCATTCCTTTAAATACCCATTTTAACCTAACTTACATTAAAATATAAAGATAATCGGCAAAAATTTGACATCTAAATCATCATCGCAAAAGCCCTAGCGTGACTAAGCTGACATCCAGAATGGACCGAAAGTGGTGCTTCGAACATCCTAACGAAGAACCAATGATACTTTTCCTAATTTGTCGTGGTACCGAGCCGTTAACTTCACTCTCCATAACCCTTACAGCTTTTATTACCCCCAGTAACGTAATAGACTCTCCTGTTCTCTGCAGCAAGAGAAAAACAGGTCGGTCTTTTTTTTTTTTTTTTTTTTTTTTTTACAGGAAGGGGGTGTGCGGGTTGTGAGATATTCCCAAAGTACACGCGATCGGAAAATCACGTCTCCTAAGATCTTCTGTGACGAGAATGGAAATCGGAGGTACCAAAATACATCCAGACAGAAGAGTAAACTAAAAAACAAGGGAAATGAATTGAACAAAAAAAAAGTAGAGGTAGAGGAAGCTGATGGAGTTCACAGACTGGAGGACTGTGGGAATATTATTTTGTGATTGCAGAATAAATTGTAAATGGGGTTTGGTTGTCGCCCTTATTAATCTTCGATTCTACTAAATTTGTATTGTTGGATAAGGTTAAAACATTTCTGGTCCTAATAAACGAAAATCATTTTAAAGTTTTTATATAGTTAAGCATTTTTTAAAGTTAAAATTAAAAAAAAATATTTGTACTAATTTGTAAAAACATTTGTACAGTTTTATTGCAGTTCTTCACATTGTGATCAAACTGTAAAAATCCAAACTGGTTTCCTGTTTTAGTACGATTTGTTAAAAAAGGAAACATGAAACGGCAGTATGGTATTTCAAAATGAATAGTTTATATACTTTTAAAACACACTGTATGTTTCCCAAAAAAGATAACTATTATAACATTTAAGAGGATTTCAGTTAATATATTATTTATAAAGAAAAATTATAAAATGATTTCAATGTCATGCATTTGTTGATTAATTCTTTTCTGTAACATTTTTACGGCTGAATGATATAAATTTTCCATTTGTGATTCAGATTTCTGCCTAGAAATATTGAAAATATAGTATAAAATAATGATGATACAATATACAGAAAAAAATAATCATTGCAATGTTTGGAAATTATGGACGTTATGATTAATTTTAAAAAATCGTTTGGTAAAGTTTGGTTAAGAGAATTTTAATTATAATTTTAAAAAATGAAATTAAAGAAGTTTGGAAAAAGCAAAATAGACGAAGGCATATTTAAAGAAGAAAACAATTTGGATTCATTTAATATATTGAATGAAATAAAAATAATAACAATGATGGAAATATTTTTGACTAACATAAAGAAAAGATTCGTGATAAAAATAAATTGTCCTTTTTGTGTTCATTATTAGTAGGAAATTCTTTATTCCAGCAGTAATAAAATGCTTTATTACATAAATTAAATAAAAGTATTCAAAGCAGCTTAATTCAAGTAACTGATAAATAGAATTATCTGAGAATCTGGGAATACGGAAGTTTGTCAAAAATCAACTAGTTTGCTTTTCCAGTTCATAAGAGCATCTGCCCATTTTAAATGATTAATTCTCTCTGTATAGTGACCAGTAATGTTATATTGTTTTAAAACATCTGCCCATTCTAAATGACTAAAATATATGGAAATATTAGAAGCGATTCATTTTACGTAACTATTAAAGAATCATTCTATATTTCTTGATGAAATTCCTTTGTCAACAATTCTCTAAATCATATAGAAATATGCGATAAGAATAAATATGCGATAAGAATAAATATGCGATAAGAATCTTATTCAAATAGTCGCCAAATAAATTTATAGGCAATAAATCCTATTTTTATACATTTTATTTTTACTTAATATACATATATTAACGTAATATAATATATTAGCTTAACGTAATAAGTTTTTCCAACATTTTCTAATGTCTTAGTATTGAAATTTTGTTGACTTGCATATCCACTCTGATAATATTCTACTTTTGTATCTTCAGAGCTAAATTATTATTTGATTGCTTAATTTAATTATTTTTTTTTATTTCAGATCATTGCCGTTGGTTATGAATTTGAAAAATAATTCAAGTTTTCGTAATAAATGCAATGAGGATCGAAAAAATAAGTATTTAAGAATGGAAAATATTCAAGTAAGAAATTTCTAATTTTCAGTACATTTTTAAAAGTACTTTTAAACTGATTTTATCAAAAAGAATCTCTTTGCAATTAAATTTTGAAGACGCTTTTAAGTATTTGTAAAGAATGTGCACATTATTATCTCATTTATATGTTCTATTTCTGGAAATAAGTGAATAAATGAATTAGAAAAGTCCTGCAAGCCATACATTTTAATTGCTAAAAGAAACAACAAAAAGAAATTTTCATATGAACTTATATCTAGTTACAACGGATTAAAACTCATTGTACTATTTCACAAAAAAAAAATGCATTCGTGTCATTTATTATATTAAAATGAAATCCTGTTATATATAAAAGAATCCTAGGTAATAAAAAGAATTAGAACTGCACAACTAAATTGATTTCCACAATTTTAGTTTCCAAGAACTCGTTGAAAGCGGCAGGAAAATAAAGAAAAGCCATCTGAAGAGGCTCTAAACATTGTGTTACATGTTTCCACCCATATATTATGCATTGACAGTTTGGAGACTCCCTTAAGCAGGAAACGAAACTAAAAATAGATAAATTCCTTTTACTGACACTCTTGGGGGAGGACATGAAACTCAAAACTTGTTTCGGGAGATAAAGAGAAAACTTAATTCCATTATTTGATAAACTAAAACACACGAATTCTTTTCTTCTTTCTTGCTTACTTTCTTTCTTTGAACCACTGATTCGCTTATTTATTTACTTGTGAAGTAGAAGTCCAAGTGCTTGTTTTTTTAAGCCTCGAGTCCATCAAGATAACTCAATTATCGAATTTAATTATATTTCGTTGAGAAGAGCTGTTTTTGTAGATATTTCATCTAAACAAATATTTTTCATTCAAATATAAAGTATTTGAATTTAAACAAGTGGTTTTTTTGTTCTGCTCTAGAGGAAAGTCCTCTTTTCGAAGACAAAAAATGTTTTCCAAAATTGATTTTTAAAATCGTTTTAAATAAATTTTAAACAAGGGATAAAAAAATACAAAAAAAAAATTAGAAAATTGCCCCATTTAACTAGAGTGAAGATAACGTTGCTTTCAAGTTTAATTGGTTTATAAAGTGTTAAACAATAAAGTAATTAAGGAACAATTGGGTTTAATTAGATTCATTTTCTTTTGAGGTATAGCTTACAAAAAGAATATCGATTAATTTTATTTGTAATTAATAAAATGCACAGATAATTATGGTCGCTTTCAAGTTAAGGAAGTTTTATTTCTTTGAAGACAACGATAAACAACCCCAAAATCCTCCTTGTAAAGAGCAGAAATAAGATATCTGCACTTATTAACAAAGTAGTAGGGAATTACATGGGGAATCAAATTGAATTTTTAACAATTTCCCACTACACTGAAGACTGTTTTGTAACAGCTCATTTATCCATAAGTATCTTATTTTCAATGATGTATCATCAGCACCATCAGCACCATTTATAAGATAACTTTCGTATTCTTAAATTTCTTGGTATGAACTGTTTAGGATTGAATTGTTGGCATCATATTACTAATGAGCTGCTTATAGATACTACTGATGACATATACAATTACTTTTATGAAGGATCAAAAGCAAAAAAGAAGGAAAGAGAGAGAGAGAGAGAGAGAGAGAGAGAGAGAAAAGGGAAATTCCAAAATGCTACATGACACAACGTCATCGTTGTCAGCTTAGAAATAATAATAATATTAAAAAAAGAAGTTAAATAATTAATCTTGTTTATTCTTCAAATATCCACTTTGGTAATTTAAATGTTACCCTTTTATTGCATTTGACAGTACAGTTCATGTGAATATATGAATATGAAATTAAAGTCACCTGGTAAAATGCTTGTTCAAAATTCATCTCACTACAAGTATTGTTTACGAAAAGCTCGTTTTAATTTTATTTGAGGACGTATCCTCACCAAAAGATTTTATATTATATTTCATATAATTTTATAAAAATAATTTTTCAAAACACGTAAACACATTTTAGAGGCTAAATGCTTTAATTGAAATGTTATAAAAAATGATATTTTTATGGAATTTGTGATCATGAAATAGCAATTTAAATGATGTGAATTCTGATGTCGAATCCTTTTTAGCGATAAATTTTAATTTAGATTTTTTATTGCATCAATATACCTCGGTATAATTAACATCATATTGACTGTCGTTTGATTCATATTGATCCTTATTTAAACTGCTCTTTTTAAGAGATAGCAAAGAGAAGACCATGGAAGAAAACAGAAGATTCGAATAACACGCGTAAATCAAGGCAATGAACCTATTAAGTTTCCCATATTCATTTTTAATATTTTGACTTCACACTTTTTCTCAAAGTTTCATACAAATTTAAACAGTATATTACTCTGCCATATATTCGAAATTAATTAGTACGACTCTTCGACATTTTGAGAAAAACATTCTATTTCACATCCATTGGTAATGTTGAATTTTATTATAACTAATTCACTTCATATCCCCATTCCCTTAAATATAAAAAATCCCGCACTTTCCTCACACAAATGGAGGTCAAGAGTCATAATTTACTCACCCTATAAATAAATTCCCATTTCTTCAAACGCAACAGCTCGAAGTGCATCGCGTGTCACTAACTATTTACATTCGGCGGGGTCGCATAACATCCCATTAGCTGCAAACGACATCGTTAAAGCACTTCAAGCGGCCCCCTCGATGAAAAGTGAACAAACAGTTAAGTTAAAAACGAAGATGGGTAATAAACCGCAGGGTAGAGGGTTCAGTAGCACATAAAATGTAATTATTTTCTGCGCTCGCTAAACACGTACCCTCAGATACAAACACTGCCTCGTCAGTAGTTGGTTACGGTTAACACATTTGGTAGAATGACGTTTAGTCTTGCTAAGGCTTTAGAATGTTTCTTTTATCTTTTGAGGGAATAATTACTTAGCAGGTTTTGTTTTTGATTCAGCTCTGGATATACGACAGTGTTTCGAGTGGGAATTTTTTTTAACCTTTTGACTACTAGCGGTATATATACATCCCATTAACCTTTTAAATTAGTTTAAATAATTCTAATTAAAAATAGATTTGTTTGGTGGTGGTGGACAGGGCATATTTGTCCATCATGTAACAGCCTCCGGGCCTGGGACATGATTAGACAAAAGATTAGACATGATTAGACATGTATTAGACAAAAGATTTTTCTAATACATGTCTAATCATGAGAGGAGCTATTACCTTCATTTTCTAAGCGATTGCATAGAAAACGATTAAAACAAATTCGTAGTCAAAGGATTAAGGCAAAGGTTTCATCATATTATATATATAAGTTATACTTTCTTGCATCCAAACTTAGAATTAAAATATATTAATATTAGAGCAGAATTTAACACTCTTATTTTAAGAACTTCACATACGAATTTATTTAACTTCTTAATTAGATGAAACATCCTATTTTAGACATTTACTGTCATTTCGATTCTTATAATATATCGATTCTTATAAGATATTGATACGTTTCTAAGTGAATTTTGCGTTTTCAAATGCTTAATTCTGAGCTTAGTTGCATATTTAAAATTAAAAATTCAATCATTCGACGCGTGGATTAGACACGTCATTGTATGCGAAGGGGTTAATATTTTGGAATACAGAATAAAGTTACTTTTGTAGTATATTTACTAAAACTCAATTCTTATATTCCTTTGCATGATACTGTGTTCTTTATTTTTCAAACAGGAATTTAATAAAAATTTAAAAGAATAAACTTTTTTGATTAATAAAAATATCTGATGAATCTGAATCTCTGAATATATAAAATTACGCTCCCTGTCCCAAAATGACTCAATAAGAAATTATAAAAAATTATGCGATGAATAGCGGATAGTCTTTTAAAGTGCATAATAAGATTTATCGCATGATTTTTTGATGATGAAAGTTTAATTTTCATCCATTAATCAAATACAATTTTTTGGGACATAATTTATGACACTGAAATAAACAAAGTTATTTCTTCAAGGTCTGATAAAATATTTTCAAAATTTTACTGTTAATAATGCCAAACTTTCAGATCTGATAAGGAATCTTTGTGTTCAAAACGAAGCTAACTTCTATTATAAAATAAAATCTCCGAATTTCTCCTCACAACTATGAGTTTATATTTCAAAATAAACTGAATAAAACAATGATCTGTACACTTCAGACAATTTAAAATTTAATTTAGTCAATAGCTCATTGTCTTAACCGAATGACATAAGTAACGATGTATTGACAAAAAATTGCATATTGCCCAATTCATAATCTTATATAACTTATAAAATAAATACAATGTATTTAAAAATTAGATAGGAGCAATATATTTAATATGCATTGTGTGAGTAGGAATTTATATAATTGCATAAATCATGCATATTAATTTTATCGTATGCGAAGTATAGAGAAAATATTAAAATCGTCAAAAAATTCGGACTCGAAATTTTGTCGAATCTCCTCATTTTAGAGTTTACCCTGAGTTCGAAAAATATGTTTTTGTCACTATGCCTGGCTATTTGTTTGTGAAAACGATAACTCAAAAACGCTTTACGATAGATTGATAAAATAGTATAAGGAATTTAAATTAAAATTATAGATTTCATGAAAATTTGAACGAAATCCATTCTGACGACGTCTGATTATTCTATTAAAATTGAATTGATTTTAAAATGTAAAGAGTTAGATAGATTAAATTTTGCAGATTTAGTATCTAAAATGTAGATTCTTATTAAATTTTAATAAAATTTGTCAAAAGGTTGGCTATCTGTCGGTCAATATTTTCGAAGTATTTAAATAACGTCATGACTTAAATCAATGCAATTCGTTAAATGCTGTGACTATAATTGCTATTTTGTGTCGAATTTTGGTTGCAAACGATAGGTATAGGCATGATAGATTCATGCAAATGCTACATTTATGCCTAAAATTGTATATTTCATAACTGTCGTTCGTCAATCTCATGCAAGGCATTCGTCACTTTATCCAATGCCAAAATGTTTATTGCTGGGGATTGGAGATGAGACCTGTATTGGAGCGTTTGGGAGAAAGTTTCTTAAGGCATGTCCGCTGTTTTGATCAAATTAATTAAAAAGGAAAAGAAAAAAAAATCCTAATGGACATATTCCATTATCCAATAGAGCCCAAAATTTGTCACAGATTAATTTCATGTTAAACCCACTTACTAATTTTATAGACTCGAATATACTCGAATAATAAACCAGTAACTACTTAACACACTCGAATGAAATCTTAAAAAATGTGTATTGGAAAAAAACATTACAACAAGTTTAATTTAGGAAAGTTCTTTTTTTAATTCTCAGTTATCATATGCAAGTAGAAATGGAAGGATTGAAAGAGATAATTTTCGCCGACTGATGATGCCCACAATTTAAACTTATTATACAATTTTGATATAAAAACAGCAAATCAAATTTCATTTATCTTTCTCGCTCTATTTATTAAGTTCGTGTTATCGCAAACAGTTAGGGAGATATAATTTTAAAAAAATGGTATTTTTGGATTTATGCAAATCTGAAATGTATAAATTCATCAAAATATCGAGGTATAACTTTGTGACGATTACAATAATCTTTATTTATATACTTCATAACTCAAAAAATCTGAATGACCAGACCATCGCAACAGCAATATTGGCGGGAACTGTGGGTGAATCCTAATGGCTATCACTAGCCATGGTTCAACCTTTTTATAAGGAATTACGTCACGTCATAGATGGGAAGAGCCGACCCCCACCTTCTCCTCTATCCACCAAGGTAGCGAGAACCAATCAACATACTAGAAACTTCTCATTCCCAATTACGAGATGCCCGCCAGTGGAAGCGAATTATTTGTATAATTTTAACTAAATATCCAATTTTAGTATTAAAACAGCGATCACATTTCATTTATCTTTCTCTTTCTATTTTTCAAGTACCTGTTTTCGAAAGACAGTTAGGCCGACATAATTTTATTAAAAAAATGCTATTTTCATATTCATGGAAATTTAAAATGTATAAATTCATTAAAATCTCGAGGTTTAATTTTCTATCAGTTATAACACTTTTTATTTATATTAAACCTCATATGCATAACTCAAAACCTCGTATACAAACTTCATTTACCTACTTCATAAAATCAAAATGAATAAAATCGGCTGATATTTGAAAAGTTGAATATTTGCAGTTATTTTTTTAAGGGCAACAAATGTTTATTCTTTTTTCACTAAAAATTTAATTCACATATGATCCAAATACTTATTTCGATACAAGAAGCATCCTCTTTACATTTGTGGCTCTACTGAACTGCTTCTTTATCCACTATTCTCTAGTGGGTTAGTACATTTCCTTCTTTCACAATAAAGATCAATTAGACTACTTCAGAGTTTAGATGCATGGCGGCATTAGTTTAGTTGTTTAATTAATGATGATCACTTGAAAAGCATCGGGATTTAATTCAATAAGGCGTGCAGGTGATCCATCTCATAATAACTCTCCTTCCCAGACTTCTCTTCGCTGGCAATTCCTTATTAATCAGGATTCCTCCTTCTCCATTTACTTTGCTCAACGTGTGAAGAATTTCATTCATCATTTAACTGATTCTATGCCAGGCCGTGGATTTGCTCACCTTCTCCTTAAGCCACAACGTATCACCTCTGAGAAATCATCGTTGTGAATTTTAATACGACGCTCAATTGAATTACGTGAGCGAGCTGAAAGATTTAGAAAGTATCTCTATAAAGCATGCAGTTACTTTGTTCTAGTTTGTTGAAGCCCTCGCCTTAGTCAGGCCTAACACTTTGATTTAAAATACAGTCAGTTTAGTTAAGTGTAGGTTTTGAAGTGAAATATTTATAAATTTGGTAGACAGCGATGAATCCTTAAAAACTGATGATACCACCAGTGTTGTTTAGCAGTTTTAATATTAAAAGAAACTAGCGTATCCTGTGGAGAATATTTTCTGTACTAAAACTTTTTAGTACTGAGAAATACATATTATTCACGACCGAAAAAGCAATTCTATGGAGTACAGCATCATATCTATACACAAGGCGTCCATTTAATTAACTTCAAATGATATTTAGGAAAGTGGTGTCTAGGTGCAGTAAAAATGTTAAGCCCTACTCGATTAAACCATTTACGGAGCGCCACCTGGTGGTAAACTCTGAAGTTAGCCTCAAAAATGGTGTAAGATGGGAGAGTAAGTCAGTCTGGAGTTACAAACTTGTACACCATTATTTTTTTTTAAACAAAAAAGATACCTTGTACACATTAAAGTCAAGAAATGCACATTTGTTTGTTCACGATTTCCGAAACTTTAATGTAACAAAGTGTGTTAAAAAAAAGAAAAGAAAGAATAAACACTTTTTAAAATTTACCTTTATTTTCTCTGTTCAAACTGCTCTCCAAAATATACAATTCAGATTTTTGCCATTATTTTTAGTTTTAAAATATATTATATTTAATACGTATCAGCTGATATGTTAAACACTAACAATTATAATATACTATCGAAAATCCTGGTATAATTAATTAATATACTATATTATACTGCTGCACACATTTTATGCATAATTGATTGTTATATGATAATAAAGGAAATTTCACAATGGAAGGAATTTGATATAAGAGAATAAATTGGAAATAAAATCACGAAAAGATTTCATCTATTTAAATTGCTTATTGTGAGTAGGACGGTTTAACAGCAGTCCGTCCTGCGCAAGGATATTTGAGCATAAAGAAGCTGAATGAAATCCTTTGAATATACACAAATGTCCACTTTCAATACATGATTCTCCACAAGTGTGTTCGAAAAAAATCATGAATAATTGTTCACATTTTCTTAAATTTTATGAAATATGCTTAATTTTGTATATCATTGTATATCTTATAAATAAAAGCCATTCTGGCTATGTATCTGTGTATATATGGGAGATATAAGTTTCACACACCCTTATAAACAACTAGGTTGAATTCAAAATTCAAAAAAACTTTGAACTCTTTTTTTTAAGATAAGAAAAAAATACTATCAACTATTTAAAGTGCCATAGTTGATTATATATTGTAAAATTCCTCGTTTCCCAGTACTGATAAGACATTTACAGCCAGCTGTGTCGTTGCTGTTACTTACTAAACTCCTCAAGATAGCCAAATGGTGAATATTTTCCCCTGGGTGGTCTCGCATCTGTTCATTGGCGACTACATTGAAAGACCACATGTGGAATTCCTCGTCCGAGATAGTACCTTCAAAGAGAAAGGGGTGTCCAAACATCTGGATGCTAGATGTTTCTCTTTGTGAAAGGACCTTCCCACGACACCACTGGCGCCATTGAAAGAACATATTGCTGAACCCCGATTGACCGAAAGAGAGCTCAAATGCCCAATGTAAATTAAGAAGTGTAGATTGTCGCGAAATAAAGCGCCGATATTTTTTTTTAAGGGAGAGAAGAAGCGAATTGCAGAGAGACTGTTGGATTACGTCCACGAGTTCAAAGTCCGAGAACCAACTGAGTTTCAAGTAAACCCTTCGACTTTGACTGTTGTATCTCCAACTACAGGTGTAAATAACTATTTATTTAACCATGATTAAAACAAGTTGTTCTTTGTATATATAGGGATGTAAAATAAAGAATTGTCTGGAAATTCTGCTTCATTATTTGATCAATTTAGATCAAGATTTTACAATATCAAATAATTAGAAAATAAGCGGAATTTCAATGTTTTTCTGCAGAAAAATATATTTAATGCCTATAATCTATAGAAAAATATTTTAATGCCATTTTATATAGCAAAATTTTGAGATTTCAATGATATCAATTACAATTTGCATAGTATTTCTTGAAATTATTAATTATTTTTAAAAAAATATCACGAAATTACTTTAATTTCTGGTAGTTCTCGGTATATGATCAACTATATATTTATAAAACACTCATCATTATTATTTGAAACAATTTTAGTATAAAATTAATTAAATAAATAATGTTCTAATGAGGAATTAAATATGAGAACACTTCCTTTCGATCAAATTGAATTTGTTGAACATATTTGTAAAGAATCTCTAAGAGATATATTACAGTAATCTCCTATCTTACGTGTTGAATAGTCACGCGCTATATGGATATCCCTTTCAGATATGTGGTAGGAGAAATTTATTTATTCAAGAGTCTGCAGTAAATACATATCTCGTACTGCACGATTTCTTTTAACGCGTATTTCCGAAACGCTGAACATTTTAATCATATTATATCATAGTTGATATATGAATCTCGCAGGCATTGCTAAGGAATTTCATCATTTTATCAAGCCGATATGAATAATAAATAATTATCGAAAATTTTAATAAATTTATGAATTGGAAAAAAAAATGATGATTCTGAAAAATGTGTAAAGTTTTGCTTCGGAATCTATTATTTATTTTTTGTGAGTCAATGTCTGAGTCGGCTCGAATCAATATTCAAATGCAGTTTTTTATGTTTATTGCACATTTTGTAAAAATAAAAATGTGCTTATGTAATAAAAATATATGTATTGTATGTATATAATACAGAGAGAAAGCATTAAATTCAAACCATTTTTTACTTTTAATCCAAACTAAGAGCTCCATTAAATCCAAACTAAGAGTCGTACATTTTATTATTTTTAAATTCATGTTTGATTATCGAATATATTAAATGAATAAATGTTTTTATCAGTTCTTTTCTGCTAAAGGGTTTCAAAAAATATTGAAGACAAACCATCACCGATAATAACGAATGCAGGATTTTATATGAAGCGAAATTATTAATAAAAGAAATTAATTAAAAAAGTATTATGCAAAATTTATTCAGTATTAATAGCCTGCCAACGTAATATATAATCTTTAATAATATTCATTAAAAAAATTTACAAAGAAATTCTTTCGAACATTTTAACGAAAAATATTAATATAAATTTTATATGAAATATTTCAAATTTTCGCATGTTTTCTTTGCCTTTGTATTTTTTTTATATATTTTATCATATTCATGTTCTGACAAGTCTCTAGCTATATTATCATCATATTAAACTGTACAAAAATTTTTCCCAAGGCAATTTATAAATTTAAATATTAATTGTTATAAAACTATAATAATATATAACATTTAATAGCAGATCTTCTAAAAATCTAGTAAAAAATAAATTAAAGAAATTATCTGTATGTACCTCTATGTTAAACAGAAATATATTTTCAAATATAATGTAAAAACATTAAAGTAAGGATTATAGAAAAAAACAATTAAAATTGGAAAAGGAAGTATATTCATATACTAAATCAAATCGCATGCGCCATCAAAAAATGTGAATAATTTATTCATTGTTTGACATACAGAAAGCCTTGTCTTTTATCATTTATCTCAAAATATCTTATGGAGTAATTTTTTTTTTTTCATTAGAGCACACTTTTTCAAAAGAAATAAATTGAGTTCCCAGGTTTTAATTTTGGTAAGACAAAAGAAAACGTTTTTAATATTTCGTCTTAAATATTTAATGATATAGAAGTATGGTGCTAAATTTTTAAATTTTACTTATATATAATATGATTTTGAGCTTGATGACTTTTACAGCACACTTTGGCAAATGATTTTTAATTTCATTATGCAAAAAAATCTAGAGTATTTGATTGATATTTAACTAACTAATATGCTATTATGCAATATATATGAATTAAATCTGTCAAGTAATCTGATGTAAATGAAAAAAAAAATACAATATGAAACAAATTTAGTTAATGATAAATACAGAAGCTTTAAATGTAAGAGAAATACGAAGATTAAATAACGAAATCATCAGTTATTTGGAATTGCTGTTCATTTATTCACAAAATTACTAGAAGCTATCTTATTCCAAATCTGAAATTTCTGAAGACATTTTATAGTCTGAGTGCTTGAATATGATTCCATTTCTTTATTTCAATCAAGCAAATAATATAAAAACAATATATAGTATCATTCCACTTCTATATTTATTTTAAGTGAAAACATCTTCAAAATGAATAAACATCTTATAAATTGATTTTACTGACTAGAACTATAGTAATCTGGATATTGAGTTTAAGAGGAATTTTTCTATTCGCGTGCAATATATGTCAACTATGTTATGTCACAATGTATTTTGTAAGTGCAAAGTGAAAGATGGAACTGTCATAAACCTTATAAAATTTAAAATCAAAACATAAAAATTTGATTTATAAGTATCATCTATGGATTTCATTTAATACTGCGTAGAAACAGCATTTTATAGAAAGCGATATTCCAAAGGAACATTTTTCTGTACACAAAAAAAACTCAAGTCATGAGAGAAATGTTTACAAATTCTTGAGATGCCTGGATTTTCTTTGAAGTATATGTCTAGCTACAATATAAAAAATGAAATATATTTTAACGACAGACAGATCATGTAAAAATGCAGACTATTGATTTGATTCATCGTTGAAAATTCTTTATGCGAATTTTATGTTAAGAAAAGCACAGATAATTTGTCTTAAATCAATATGTTTTTGACAGAACATGCGAATTTTTATAAAAATTTTATTTTCAAACAACTCGATGTGACCAGATTTCGGAATTTTAACTACTACTTTATTCTGAGAAAACGTTTCTTTTCATTTCATTAGAGTCAGATTTTCGTAACACTTATATTCTCGCATATTTTGAACGATTTCTATATAATTGTGTGCTACAGTTAATAATTTTATAAAAGAATATTATCGCAGTGACAATGTCATTATATCAAAAAAAAATGTGCAGATCATTCCATTACCATGTTTATATATATATTACTTTTAATGTAATATTTCATTTTACCAGGGACAGAGAATATTTTTATACTATTAGTTTCAGTAATAAATTCCCCCCCCCCTGTTTATAAGGTTTAACCGTCGCCTTTGCTATTTGATTCTCTTTAAATCTTTCTAGGGCCGAGGGAAGTATGCTTTCCACCAAATTTATCGATCTTTGTATGAAATTATGTAGGTTGGCATCAGTTCTGACAAAATATTTTTAGAAAGACAGAAATCTTAGAGGGTTCAGTTCTTTATCTTACACAAAATGATGTGTCCCGACTTGTTGCTTAATTATTAATTAACCTAATTAATTAATCAAATTCAATTTATCTAATAAGCTAAATGAATCCCTTTTCTTATTCTAATTTCAAGCCTAAAAATATTTTAATATAATATGACTAGAAAAAACTGGTCCTTTAAAGGGTTAAGGAGGAGGAGTCTAAATTATTATTTTAAATAATAATTCAGACTATATTAACTAAATCTTGCCTAATAAATTTTTTAAAAATTATAATTCAGAATATTACTTCTCAGAAATAATATAATTAAAACTTTAAAGTTTTTTTTTGAAAATTAAAAAAACAACATATGATGTCTGTGGTTAATTTTATTAAAAAGGTTTTATGTTTTCCCTTATTGAAACGATTCATCAAGCAAATTATTGAACGAATAAATTAAAAAAAATTATAAGTAACATCTAGTAATTTTTATATACTATGCTCATTAATTGAAAATATTGATGAAATGTTATAACTGATAAATTATTTTCAACTTTTATGATATTTTTTGCAAAGATCTCATATAATATATGAACTTAAATTATGTACACTATTTGAGATAGTATATATACTATAATTATTCATGTAACCAATTTAAAATAAGAAATAGTTTAAAAACGAAACTAAAATGAAAACGAAAGCGAAACAGTTTCGAAATCGCAACAAAAATTATTTCCTATTCAAACTAAAACCAAAAATGGAACAGGTAAAAACTTCATAGTATTTAGAGAGAGCAAATGCAGCTACTTCTAAAACACAGATGAACTGATACAAAAGTATAATTATTCATACTATATAATATACTAAATGAACTAGAAATTTTGCATTTTTGATATGTAACCTGTTTTAACCAGGCTTATTGGATATGTTTTGTCACGTTCCAATTTATTATAAAGTAGATTCGCACATAGAAAAAATAATTATCTCGATATCCGCTCATTTATTTAACAATTTTTGAATTAATCGTTTATTGCACTAAGGCTGATTATACAAGGCATTAATATTGAATTTCTGATACAACAACATACTCAAAATAATATTGAATAAAATTAAACTTATGTTTAGATTCCAATTTTTGCTGTTACAATCAATCTTGAATGTGCCAATTCTATCAAATTTATTTTCAAACGGTGAACTTATATGATATATCGATGAAAATAACTGATTTATGTTCTCTAACACGAACCTTTTGTAAAATAAAAATCGGGATCTTGCAGTTGCTCTACTCTGTCCCGTAAACTTCGATTTATTTATCAAATATGATTTGAAATGCATTTGAATCCGATTGAAAAAAAATTTATCCTTTCTTCTAAAACATCAAAATTTAAAAAAAAAAACAATAATTTTAATGAACATTTATTTTAAATATTGAAACAAACGTATCTTTTGATAAAAAATAAATATATAAGATGTATAAAAACGTTTTATTTTTAAATCATTCTGAAATATATATTAATATTTTCTTTCAAAATTTTTATTAAGGAGACATAATTCTGATCATAAAATTACAATAAACCATAAAAAAATAATTAAATCAATTCGAACATTATAAATGAAATATTTATTTACTATATTGAATGTCTGAAGCTTCAAAGCAAAGAAAAACATTTTTAAAGTCAACCCAATCATTCCTAAGCACAATAACATGCTAAAAATAACTGAAGACGAGCATTGAATCCATATTAAGTATACAATAAGTAAACAAACAAAATATACCTCCATTTAATAATACACAATTCGGAACTAAAAATATCCAAATAAAAAAAGTCATTATTCAACATAACACTCTATAACTCATTTCATTAGAAAGTTTATATCTTCCTTTATGAAAGCAAGAATTCCTTGAATATGAATTTCCAGCATAAAAATATCACTGAATGAAAATGGAATGAATCAATTTAATCTGGTCTCCCACTGTTTCGGCTCCTTTCGGAATTTCAATAAAAGCAGCTGCAGAGCATTTTGCAGCTGCATTGACATTTCCTCCCGCTACGGGAGGCAAAATTCTGTTTTATATATATATTTTTTTTCTCCCCCGCGCAGCAGCCACGCTCAGCACAAATCTTTTCTAATAGACCATGCACATTGCTCCAGTTACCGTGTTGTGGTCTTTAGTGATCGTTCGCCGGATCGCTATAGATGCCCCGGAATTGCCCAGTAAACGCATTTGGCTCTTGATTTATGATATGATTTAATGTTTAATAAAGGCAGGCAACCCCTCCGGTTGAATGTTTATGACGGGTTGTTGTTGGCGAGGAAAAGAGAATTGGTAAACTTTGCTGAGAGCCATAAACGCTGTTCGAAGGCTTGCTTGCTCTTGCTGTCGATGCACTTACTGCTTGGGAAGTTGTGTTGAAAGTTGGGTGAGGGACAATAAGATGAGGTAGATATTAAGAAAACTTGTGCGGAAGTCAGAGAAAAGTTGAATTTAAAGGGACAATTAGTTTGCTTAAGTTTAGAAGAGATTTCACAACTTTTTTTTTAATTACGTGTCTCTAATATTAGAATCAATACGAAAGTTGATCTCATTTCGATATATGACGTTAAAGCAATAAGAAAGTTGATCTCATTTCGATATATGACGTTAAAGCAATAAGAAAGTTGATCTCATTTCGATATACAACGTTAAAGCAATAAGAAAGTTGATCTCATTTCGATATATGACGTTAAAGCAGTAAGAAAATTGATCTCATTTCGATATACGACGTTAAAGCAATGAGAAAGTTGATCTCATTTCGATATACGATATTAAAGCAATGAGAAAGTTGATCTCATTTCGATATGTGATGTTAAAGCAATAAGAAAATTGATCTCATTTCGATATATGACGTTTAAGCAATAAGAAAGTTGATCTGATTTCGATATATGACGTTAAAGCAATAAGAAAGTTGATCTTATTTAGATATATGACGTTAAAGCAATAAGAAAGTTGATCTGATTTAGATATGATGTTAAAGCAATGCGAAAGTAAGTTGATCTTATTTAGATATATGATGTTAAAGCAATACGAAAGTAAGTTGATCTTATTTAGATATATGATGTTAAAGCAATAAGAAAGTAAGTTGATCTTATTTAGATATATGATGTTAAAGAATACATTTCCTCTATGATTTTCGTTTTATATTTATTCTGGTATTCAAATAAATCTAATTTGAAGATATCAGGAAAGAATTATTTATCTCGCGTCTGTCGATGAATGCACAAAAAATGGACTTTTACATGGAATTCGCAAAAAAAAAAAAAAAAAAAGATAATAGTAAATAAAAGTAGATGACTATAAATTTCAACTTTTGCTCTATTTTTTGCATGTATTCAAAATTTACATGAAACTGCATTTCGTTTATATATATGAATGAAATACTGAAAAGACGGATAAGAAAGAATGTTTAAAGGATCACTGAAAATGACGTTTATCTATAATATTCCAATAGGCAAATATCTTTTTTTTTTGGCATAATTTTTTTTTTATTTTTTTTTTCAGCAGAGAAGCAATAGTGATATTTGTACCGTCATGACAAAAATAAGTATTTATATAAAATATAAAGAAGTTTCAAGCCTTTTGTTCCGAAACATCCTGCTATGATAATGCTCAATTCTGGATTTCTTTTCATCTTAATTTTTCTCAAAGAAAACATGCAATAATATAGCCTGCTTCATAAATTTATACATAGTAATATTTCTCTTAAAATATATAATAATAATAAATATATAATAATAATAAATATATAATAGAATCGTATATATCAGTAACTAAATGAAAGTGTGGTTTTAAAATATATTTAAAGATTATTTTTTTTAAAAAAATGTAGAAAACGAAATTGTTATGATTGAAAAAATTTTCTTTTAAATTTTAATTAGGGCAAAAATACTTGTGCAATATTATCTATGAGTTATACAGGAAAAGAATGATAAATTTTTGACAATTTTTTTTAAATTCCTTTTTGTAAGCCTATTACGCAAGAAGTAATAAGGTACCAAATTAAAAAAAAATAATAAATAAGTCCAGATGTCTAACCTGTAGAACATTTTAAATGAATTTTTTCATAATGACTTCGCAAATAGTTTGGCAGCCTATAAATATTATCATGTTAAAAGGAATGGATTTTGATATTTTATATTTCATATTCGTTTGCAGATTCCTGATTTACTATCATACATAGAAATTCCTAAAAAATTCGTATTAATATTGCTGCTGATTGAGGCTTAATTATTCTTTTTAATTTCATATACCATTAAAAATAGCTTTTGATATTTCTTGAAATACTACCACATATAAAAATACAAACATTTCAGCATTAAATATGGTCTAGATAATTCTGAATATTGCGTATTTTAAAATAAATGTATCTATTTAATATTTTAACCTTATTTTGCATCACTTCATATTATTATTTATTTATTCTGTTTTCATTTATCGCTATGTCGGTATGTTTGTATGTTTTTCTTTGATTAATAATTTAGATTTTATATTAAATAAAATTTAAATTATTATAATCCCATTTTCTAAAGTAAGTTCTATGTGACAAAATAATAGTATTTCTATGAAAATAGCATGCAATTTTAAGAAATAAAATATTTCGTGTACTTTGTACGAAATCTCTTCTGTACTCTTCTCTGTCTATTCTTTATATATCTGACTACGTCCGCATTTTCTTTTCTATGTCTATTAAATTCGTTTACACAACAATACATAGTTTAAAAATTATTATTTATCCATAAACTATTTTTAAACATTTCTAATGTCTTAGTATCTAATGTCTTTGTAGAATAAAAAATAATACTTTGCACAAATAAAATATCTGCAAAATTTGGTACAAAAAATGTATATCAATCTTCATAAAAGCATCATTATATATGAATACTTATCTACAATTCTTTTTTTTTCAATTTATCATCAAAGTAAATTAAAAAATAAAGCAATAATCTTACGAAACTTACTATAAAAATATTCAAGCTCAGACAAATATATTTATATAAAATTTCATGGAATGGAACCACATAAATATATTTATAAAAATAAAATATTCAAGTTCCAATGTTTTAATATCAAATCTACTTTAGCGATATTTTATATCGAATTCCATTAATTCAATTTTACCATAAATTATTTTTGCTTTTCAAGAATAATTCAAAATTTTCGAATCAAGGAATATCTTAATATTAGAACAGTCGCAATAGAACGAAGTAATAATTTTGGGTTATGTTATTTCTTTCTCTATTCGGTAAAAAAAAATATTATATTAATTCTAACTTCTGTATTAAGAACAATTATGAAAATTCCAAAATAACCTCAGTAAAATTAATCAGCAAAAAATTTCAAAACATCTACAGTTTATTTTATCAGCTATAAAATATACATTTTAATACAAAATTTGAAAATATATATCTAGAAATATCTCCGCCAAATTAGAGTAAATATTTTATATGAAACAAAATAAAGAACTATATTTTCGCAGTTCCATAAAATATGTTTATACAAAGTTTCATGGAAGTGTTTGCTTATCAAAACTGTTCGGTTCGAGCAAACATTTTTGATATTCCCTCTAAAATTGATCCATACCTTAAATAATTGTCGTGTTTCAGAAATTACACAGAAATTCGAGATCTTCCGAACGGTCCATCATAGCCGAAGAAACAAGACAACAAAGTGATAGGGTGCGCACTTTTGATAAGATGTCCAAGTGATTAAGAGGGTCGTAAAGATTAGGGAAAACTTTTCTCGCATACTAAGAAGAAAAAGAAGTTGAAGTTTTCGTAATCCGATCTGTTTTCCGGAATCTGGCAACAGCGATTCGTGCCATGATTATCATGGAAAGAAATGGGTTGCCAGGGCAACGGTGGAACTTGCCGCTCACATTCTGTGCAAGAAATTTGGAAGACAGAATTTTTGTTCGTTTAAATTCTTGAGATTCTCATCTCTAAATGACGTTCATTCTAGCAGATGCATAGTTTCGTTAATTAGAAAATATTAATACTTGCTATTAAACGGAGAGTGTATTTTGTTCAGGTGGAGTAAGTAAAAGGTTTGACGATTAACTATTACAAAGTTCCTTTTATTGATAAAAAAGATCATAAATGTAAGAATAACATTCCTGAAAGCATGTCTAGCAACAGTAATTTAAATATTTTAATAGCTTTTTAGCCTATATATTTGAGCTTTTTTTTATGTAATCAGTAACGTAATAAAAATACCATTAACAGTTTTCTCGTCTGCAAGATAACTATTTTAAAACACTTTCATAATTATGTCAGAAACAGTTCGAAAGGATCT
>JAPMOR010120863.1:75687-95513 GCA_026543865.1 Argiope aurantia | reverse complement strand
AATGGGCGAATTTATATATTAGTCATATTCATGTAAGTGATTATTATAAAAAAAATCTGATACTTAAGCTTATTTCATAGTAATTTTGAAATCTTAGAAATTTTTAAAAATTAGATTTGTTATCAAAGTTTTATTTTCTGTTAGACGTTAATCTAACATTTTTAGTGAATATGCATTTTTGACGCCTTTTGTAACCTATTAACACCTAAGTTTGACACGGAATTGCAGTTGTAGTCGTATGAGGGCATACCGAATGTCATTTTTTTAAAGTCATTATGCTTACATACAAGCGGTTGTACAAACCGACAGACCGCCAACCGCTGATAGAATTTAGATAAAATTTGATGTGCATTGATATTTTAGATATAAATCCATGTACCAAATTTTATTCACCTAGCTCTTTACATTTTTTAGCTATGGAATTCATTTTTACACGAACAGCCAGATTTCCTGTGAATGGATTTTGTTCAAAATTTTTATAGAAATCTACAAATTTCGTTGTAATTCTTTATACAATATTTCAGCCATCTAGTTCAAAGCAGTTTTGAAGTTTTGTGTTCATAGATAGACAGACAGATGTAATACCAAAAATAAGCTTTTCTGACTCAGGGTGGTGTAAAATGGGGAGATTCGTCAAAATTACGTAAACGAATTTTTCACGATTATAAGACTTCTATATTTCTCACACGAGAACTTAAAATTTAAAAGATTAACTTACAGAGATTTGCGAAGAAATTTTATCATTTAATATACGTAAGCGGTTAATGCTTAAGACCATTTCTAATATTTCATATTAGCACCTTACCAATAGAAACTTCAGAAGAGTTCTGAAATTAAAACCAGTAAACAACCTACAGAAAAGGGGTGACCAAAATAAATTCATTTCTTCCTACTCTCTACAAGAAAATTTGATCTGTTCCTGCCGCAACTAGTTTTGATTGCATTCCTGCTGTGTAAGAACTTTCCAGCACGGCACTCTTCAGAAGGGCGAAAAAACATTAAAAAACTTCCACCAAATTTGTTATGGAAGAAGGATGAGAAAAATGAGAAGTTTCTAAAATTTTACCAGATTAAAGGATAGAATTTTTTTTCTCTTTTGGTTATATATTTTTTTTGGTGGAGGTATCACGTCTCTCCTGCTATCGGGATCACGTTTTGTCGTTGCCTGTACACGCAGATTCTCTGCAGTAACGAGATAGTCTTCTAGTCAGTACGTGGCTAGAATATTCTAGACTCCAATTCCCAAGATTAGGGTAACAGTTTTTCGCACACGCCTGGCTTACTTCTTATTTCAATATTACTTAGATGATTTCGCTTTCTGAAGTTGTTCCTAGGGGAAAGTAGTGAAGATGTTTTGAATTTGCTTACGAGGTTTCGGGTTGCTTAGCGATGTACCTCTCGAATTTCAATTCCTCAAGCATATAAAAGAAAAACAAGATAGAAAGAGTATCAACGAAGATTGCTTATAAAATTTAGATAATCATCTCATTTATCATGTGACATTTTAAATACTGTTTCATTTAAAAATTAAAATTTTGCATTTTGGATTCAATTCCTGTATGTTTCAAATTTTCCTTAAAACAATACAGGCTTCAGAATTTATCACCTAACACTATAAAACTTCGAATTGTGAGAAAAAGTATTTTTTATAATGCCGGTATAATATGTGAATCAAGTTAAAATAAATAATCCAGTACTTTCTTTTTATTTGAAGACCATTTAGAAGAGATTAGTTAACCAACGATTTAAAATTGTACAAATTTACACATTTTCAAAAGATAATTTTCCTAGCTAATTTTAGAAATATAAGTAATTTCTGATATATGCTTATTTTACTTTCCTCTTACTGCTTTTCTCTGAAATAATATTTTTCCAACTTATACACATATTTAAATCTCATTATAAAATTTATAATAATTTTACTTTGAAAATATTTAAAAGTGTAATTAAATAAAATGATTGGTTGAAAAATAAGAAAAAAAATAATTGTGTAAATTATGAGGGTTTACTGGCCTCTGACAGTAGAACGACTCTGTTAGTTTTGCCACTCCATTGATAGAAAGTGCAAGAGGAGGGAGAGGTCAATCAGTGCACAGAATGGCATAGTACAAGTTCCAATCCATAAGAATTGAATATTTTGAAATGGAAAGAAGTGATAATACAAAACATAAGAAAACTTCATTTGCTCTAAATATACTTTTACATAGTTAAATTACATTTTGAAAAAAAAATATTATTATCGATTTAGTTCATTTTATTGGTAAAAAAACCCTTTCAATTTGAGCAATCAGGGAAAAATAATTTTGTGCTTAAAAATAATTTTAATTCTTACAAACTTCAAAATGTACAGAAATTTTTAGTTAAAAATTAATTTAGGGCCCTTTTCTTCATGATTGACATATATTTCCGTGTTAATTTACAAAATATTTTTTCTTTAATTTTAATAAATGCCGTAATAATTTCTATATAATTTGTCCTGTTTCATCTGAAAATATATGAGGACAAAGAGACATAAAGGTTAGCGTTGAAATTTTTCAAATATTAAAAAATATATATTTCTTTTATTTTACACATTCTTATTGAAATTGTCAATTTCGTATTTCTAAAGAGAAATTTTATATCAATTTTTCATTCTCTCCTGGATATGCTAATATTTTGAAATCCTGAAGTTTTTGCTCAATGTCGATACAAAGATTGCTGTAAAGTTTTCGGAACACAGCTATGAATCAATCGATTACTTTAATTAAATTCTAATTTTATTTATTAAATTAATATTTCTAATAAAGATGTATAAGCAGAAATTAATCAAAATGAAAATTTTCTACGTTTTAATATTTTAATATTTTTTTAAAAATAAATTTGCTCGTTTTATATAAAAACAAATGAAAGTGACATTTTTATTTGATTTATTCCCTTTACAGTAAAAGATTACAAAACATTTATTTTTCTTGTCAAAAAAATAATATTTTGGTTAAGAAAAAAATTATTTTCTATGCATGGAACACTGATTAAAATTTAAAAAAAAATGTGTTTACACATTATTTTGTAACAAGTTCTTCAGTCTTTTCTAAATTTTTTCTACATTTTGATTAAAAAATTCGCATAGATTCTTTTGTCACGGCTGTTTTTTATTATCTTCTTTGTATTTCTGTCGAGATATTCTTTCGATTATTTTTATTAAACAATTGAGATCAACGGATTAATATGTTTTTCTTTTGTTCGGAGCTCAAAATGAAAATCTTTCAATGATATTTCTTGAATTTATATATTCTGGTAGAACGTATTCCAGCATTTTCCTGAATTCTGTTGAAATTACCTACAACAAATTATCTTTGATATCACTAAAAAAATAATATTTAATAATAATCTTGTGACTTCAAGGAGATTTGAAGAAGTCAGTTCTATCATTCTTTTTCTATTATTAATTATTTTTTCGTAAAGCAAAAAGTTAAATTAAATTTGGAAAGTACTGCAACGAAATGTATTATTATTAATAATCAAAGAGTAAGGTTGGTTTATTAGAAAATTTCATATACTCTACATTAAGAAAAAAAATATTGAATATTTTTGTGGAGTTTCGTTTATATATCCAACTACCAGTTGAGTAAATTTTTAGATACTTTATATCAAAAAAATCTGCATGAAATTCTAAAAGCAATTTTTAGCTGCTTTATACTGAAAAAGTATCTCTGTCTGAATTTTAATTAAATTTATCTGAATCATTTTTTTCTTTTGTCAAAATGCATACGAATGAAAATAGAAAGATTTCAAAATATTGTTATTGCTCATTAAAATTTAAAAAAAAACATTTAAATATTTTTTTCTGAAAAATATTGCAAATATTGGCATGTATATTACCTGCTATACAATCAGTGGTAAGACATTTTATAAAAATATCTGCCTATATATTACACAGACAAACATTTGTACTTAGAGCTATCAAAATGTCATATTTATTCTTCTTGGCGCTTTGGTGGTCACTAAGAAAGAGTTTTTCCAAATTTTTAATAAGAATTTTCATTAAAAAAATCTTCCAAGCTCCTAATTTTCTCACCATACATTTAGAGGACACCATTGCAGAAAAATCATTTCACGCTAATCTGAATTTTTAAAAAAGGCAGTTTCCGATGATACCGATAATTTTTTTATCTAATTTTAACAATTTTTTAAAAATATTTTAGGAATTCATAAGATATTCCAATATTTTTAGTTATTCCATTTATACCCATAAATATAGAGGCGATATAAAAATAGATTTTGTGCACACGTAATGATCCCTCTATAATTATAAAAACAATAAAAATAGACGTTTCAAGCCTCAGGCATTGTCATAATACAATGTTTCGGTACTTTAAATACTTTTTGTTTAAATACTTTCATACTAGATTTCGAATAACAAATCTGAAGGACATGTAATAACAATGTGACCTAAATGATGTAAAATTTCATTATTTTGAAATTTTAAATTAATTTTAAATTTATTCAATGTTTAAATTCTATTTTTTTCTAAAATTTTAATACTATAAAAATGCTCATAATTGTATTTTAGGCTTAGAAAAAGGGATACATATGGTGTATTTGAGCTTTTCAAAATGACTTAAATTTCTGTAAAAGATGCTGGAGTCTGATTATTTTAATGGTTTAAAATTTAGTTTTAATAAATGAAATACAAAATACTACCCAATATTTGATGCATCTAAACTTTCCTAAATATTATATGTACTGTTATTTGTTGAGAAAAAATGCATAATTTTGGATGTTAGTATTTTCTTGATCAAACGATAAAAAAGGTGCAAATTTATGCTCATTATTTGCTCTTCCAATAAATTTATGTTTGTAACTAGTTGTTCTTCTTTCGTAGGAAGTAGAAAAATAACCGTAACAGAATGTCACACAAAACATCAAACAACGATCTGTTAGATTATATGCGTAGTCAAACTATACCGTTTAATTGATGCACCATTACCAACTTCATCATTATATAACTTCTCGAAAGAAGAAAAGAAGATTTTGACTTTTTTACTTTTCGGAACTACATTGGCTATTGTTATTAAAATAGTCAATGACTAGTTCGAAATGGCTTTGGATTTTAAGAGAGTCATCTTTTAAATCATAAATAATCTTTCACTAACAGTTTAGAAATTTTGCTCTGTGTTAGGCAATTTAAATCTATATTTTGAAAGAAATTATTATTGATAAGAATGTGCATCAACGAATGTGAAGGATGTGCAATGTGCAATCAATGTATTTTTTTTAACTAGATGAATTCTTAGAGCAAATACATTATCTTTGAAAGGATTCCTAGAAAACAGTTTATAAATATATCAAAGTATATACTGATCTGAGGCACTGGAGAGATGAAGATGAATGAAAAAATAATAAAACTTCAAATATGACACATTTGAATAATATTGGAAATATTTAAGATTTCTAATTAATCTAAAAACCTAAAACTGATTTTCTAATCATTCCATCTCCGTCTGCATTATTAATTTCTGAGTTTCGAGGGCTATATTCCCCCCCCCCAGAACCTAAAAGTTGTGTCGGAGATTGCATTCGAAAAGTATATAAGCTCTGAATACTTTCTCGCTGCCATTCTTTCCTGTTTTCTGCCATCATTTTTGGTACACTCTGCCCTGTTCGCCACGCTTTGGACAAAGAATATTAATGACATATAAAATTGACTATTTGCTTGAAATTGTGAAAACTAAAAATCGTTAATACCTATTTCTTGAAATCATGTTGCATATATATATTAGATTTCACTTTCTTGCTTCTTTATTAAAAAAAAAAAAGGCTGGATGCTAAATTTTATTAAAAAATCATAAAGTATGTCCACTTTTAATAAAATAAATATTAATTTATGAATATATCGATAATACAAATCAGTGTTTAAGAATATTTGTTAAAAATTAATCGGACTTACGATGCGATAATTGAGAACTTCACTTTTTGATATTTAATTCATAAAAACATATTTAAATTTCTCCTTCCAAATATTTTGTATTCCTATTAAATATATAGTACAACTGATTAGCAATAATTTACTAATTTTTCGATGATATAAATTTTATCAATATTCAAACATATTTTTGTTTTTACATTCTTTCATTGGAGATCATTTTGCTCACTAACTTAAACAGAATTAGATTTTGGGTAACAATAGAAAATCTATTGTAATCTATACTTTAAATTCGTATTCAAAAAAATTTGAAAGGATATGAATATGCATATAAAATAAATACCAAATATAGGAGAGTTGTGGAAGGAAAGAGCAGAATTAAATAGAAGTAGTAGAACTTCCCAAAATTATTGCACCGATAAAACTTTCATAAATATTGAAAACGTAACTCATTTGATTCGCTAACGAAAGTAAAGAACCTCACAATTGGGAGAAATTATCGTTCAAAGGGTGATTTACAGTGTACACGAAAAATTATACTGTACCTGCAAATTAAATGTTATATGCTTCACTGAATTATTGAACACAGAAGTGCCAACTCAAAATTTGAAGCTGCGATGATTATTAGTGGAACCCTAAATCTTAGATTCGCCACACTTTGGGAGTTATTATACTTTCTAACTTTAGATCACTGGGGGTGAATTAAACAAAAAAAAAGTCTCGCCAAGTCAATTTTCAGTCATTTTGGAAAGAATTAGAAACAACCGACGAGATAGGAAAATAATAACGCGTACATCAGAAAATCTTATCCTTCGCCAGTCTCCACCCATGTGGGAATTCGTTGTCCAAATCCCAAAAGGCACTGCAAAATTCCTCTTTCCACTGAATGAGCGAAACGGGCTTCTCTCTTGGAATCGCGCCAAATAGATTACAACAGCGAACAATGTGTGTACCAGATTGAAATTATATTTCAAACTATCTTGAGCAGCACAGCTCGCCAATAGAGCTTCAGTCATGATGATTTCCTGGTGCTGAAATGTTTCCAAAGTCTATAGGGAGTGGTTTTGTTTAGATATATGTATTGATATATTCCTGTCACTACGACTGAAAAATTTAATGATTGATGAGGCGTATCCTCGTTTGTTAGTTTAGATAGCATTTTTTTTATTTGGAATTGCTTTGCTTTAAATAGGCGTCCAGGGCCTTCTGTGAATGGTCGATAGATTAAACAAAACATTTAGGAATGTTTTTTTCTTTCCTTCATATAAACCTTTTGGGTTAAATTGTATGGATTTCAATTCCACATTGAAAATTGCTTTTCAGAATGTTGCCTAATATTTTGATTGATGGGAGGGGGGCTATTGAAATAAATTATGATTATACTGAAACGAATTTAAAACTATTGTGAGAACCAAAGCAAAGTTCACTTATGTAGTTTAGGTTATAACGATTTTCTGACTTGAAATATTCAATCTATCTAATAAAAGGATTTTAGTTAATGTGTATTGATAAATTAATTTTTTTTTTACGTATGAAAAATCTAATGGATATAAGTTGAGAATCTAGTTCAGATGGCATTTTTTTATTTCGTATTGCTTTAACTTAAATATACTTAATACTTTGCGTATAAATAATAAGCTAAGAGAAACATCTATGATATCCCTGGTTCCTTTCAATAAAGTTTTAAAGTTAATTTATATTGGTTTGTGTCCCATTTCAAAATCGTTTTTAAAATAATGCCTCAGTTATTGTGCTAATTATCTATTTTGATCTTACATTATAGTTTTGAAATATGTCACAAGCCAGAATATGTAAGCATATTTTAGCAATTACGTGGCCGAATAGAAGAAGCTTTTGAATATTTTAATACTTCGATTTATTTCACCACGGGAGAGATAATTTAAGCACAAAGAATAAGTGGTAAGAGATACAACAGTCTATTTCCCGACAAAAGAGAAAAAAAGACCGAAATTTATCCCACCGTTGGTTTTATTATGATATTTTGATAGGGATTTCTTTGACACGTGTATACTTAGGAAAGAGAAATTTAGGTATCTTTAAAAGAATGTGGTAAGCATTTAAGATTTTTATCCCTTCGCTCAGAGCGTGGGAACCTTCTCGATTCAGCAGTTTTATAGAGCGTATGTAGAATTATTTAAATAAAAGTTTGGAACTAAATCAGGAAATACAGAGACCATTTTAGAATGAAGTTAATATGACTTAAACTGAGAAAAAAATTATAAAATTAATTAGAATTTAAATTAGATTAAGAGAGATCATTACATATGTATGTACCAAACTGAAATGATCTTTCAGACTGATTTGAGTAACACGACTCACCAAAAAAAGTTAAGTCTTGATGATTCTATTGCATTGAAACTTCCCCTTAATTCTATCAGAGTGGTTTTGTTCATTATATATATATATATATATCGATAAATTCTGTCACCATCATGACAAAAGAAAAATTTCATGATTGATGACTTAATATATTTGATAGTTCAGATGGCGTCACATTTGGCAATGTTATTTATTTGGAAGAGCGTTAGTAATTGAAGGATATTGTGAATAACTGATGGATTAAACAGAGTATTAAGTCTTTTTTAAAAATTTTATTTTATAAACAATATTTAATCAATTTTATATAATTGTTTTTCATACTAGGCATTGTTTTCCAAGTTGATGGCTTAAATATCTGTGACTAAGTTTTTAGTTTTTTTAAATGATTTCCTTCTTAACTTTTATAATCTTTATGCATATACTAAGATTTCCAACTTCGGTAGTTAGAGCAAAGGAACATTTTTAAGACAGAAAATAAATTAAAAATTAACTGAAAACGAGGTATTACAAAATTACAAAAACGAGGTATGGATTTACTTAGGAATCAGTTAACTGACAACAGATCTTACGAAATTAAAATTTCTATAATTTAACTGCCATTGATTGTTGAATTATTTTGTTTAAAATTGCTTTTGTATTTTTTTTTTGTAGATCATAATTTTTCATTATATATATGTTATATATTCTGTTAACGTGAATTGAATACAGTTTATTTGAAAATAAATTTGATGTGTTAATGCAATTTAAGGTTAATGAATAATTAAAATAAAATATTATTTACTTATTTTCATTTCTATATAACATATGTTCTCTTTAGTTTTATATTTCTAATGTATAACACATTATATATGTAAATTAATTTATTTCTAAAAAGATAATGTTAAACAAAATATTTGATATCGAATATATTTAGTATATTTTTTCTCTTACCTTGTAATTTTATTTTATAATAATATAAATATCAGTGTAATTTTAAAACTAATGCGTTTGAATGTAGATTTTTATAAAAAAATATTGTTATAAATTTAATTTTTTTAATTAAAGTAATTAGATTTTTTTTAAAAAATATGCTTATAAATTTAATTTTTTTAATTAAAGTAAATAGATTTATTTTTAAAATTCATAGTATATTTATATTAATAAAAGTTTATTTTTAAAAAACCCTTAAACCATTTCCCCTTATTATTGTCACATATAAACGCCCATAAGACATTTGCGCAATGGCTTCGATTAGTAATGAAATTGTGACATGGAATCTTTCGCAGTCACACTTTAAAAAAAGGCTAAAACCGTTTTCCTACCTCTTTTAAAATTAGTAGATTCTCGCTTGGCTTCCCTTTGCATTTTTTTTTCTTTCTGTATGTTTCATTATTATTTAAAAACAATGCAGGGACAACACGTTTATTTCTTAGGAACTGAGAGGATTGCTATTCGAATGATGACAAATACCCATTACACGAAAAAGGAAACCAAATTGGAAAGCTATTGATTAGTGTTGTCACAAACAGTGTTTTTAAAAGTAAAATTAACAGAAAATATTGTTTTAAACTCATTTGTTGTTAATTTAATGTTAATTATTGCTTTACTTTTCCTTTTGTTTTGTCACCAATTTGCAGTCAAGTACAATATAAGTGTTTACTAAGACGTAATTATAATTTTCACTAAATATTTCCAGAACTATTGGCAAAACAAACCTAAAATTAAATGGGTCAGTTTACTTGCTGTCTACCAATCTCAAAGTGAATAAAACGCAATGCTTACATGAAACTTTTAATATAATGGTTCGATATAACAAATATTTTCTTTTTTTAATGTAAGCTGAACTGTAAAATAAAACTGTGCATTAACAAACTTTCAACCGCTAAAATTCATTGTAGTAAAAAAAAAAAATGAAAAATCTAAATGCCTTATTTCTCCCTATAAATTTCACAAAATATTATAATTAATTGAATATAAGACTTTATTAAAAGCTTCTGTCATGTAATATATTCAAGCAAATCTAAAAAGCAAAAAGGAAGCTAAAATATTAATATTTGTGAAATTAACAGGAAAGTAAATAATCTAGAAGAATTTGTGTTGAACCAAGTCAGTTGAATGAATGTTAAGAAACTATATTATTTTCATTTTCTTTATAGAGATTAAAATTAACTATTCAAAAAATTTATCATGTCTATTTTTGTAAACTTGATTTATTTTTGTTACTCTTTAGTAAGATATGTTTATGGTGCAAGGATAACGCTCTAAATTATCCCAAAATAAATTTCTTTTTAAACCTAAACCTAAAGTAAAAGTAGAAATTTCATATATTCCCGGTGGGTTTAAACTTTTGAAATCCGAAATAGATATCCTTTAAATAACGACATCTCCCGTCACTCGAAATTTCCCCCTCAATTTCACCGGGACAGAGCCACAAAAATAAAACTTCCCACGCGGAAAATTCCGAGATCACTCCAAACATTTCCTTTTAAACCACATCCGCTATCGGGGACATTTAAGAAAATCGTTTCCCCGATTTCCAATGGAAGGGTGGGATCTCTCGCTCGAGCCTTCCCTTTAGATTTGCAATATCGCTGCATCTCCGGCCCGGGTCTGGATTTTATCACATTCGTCCATCGGAATGACTCAAAGGCCAATAAATCACGGTTCAGAAAACTCAATTCCTTTGCGAACTTCCACCCTCCCTCACTCTTTCCCCCACTCCCGCCTTTCCTTGCTTTCTTGAGGCCCATGTCATTAATAGTACCAGAGATTACGTGCTGTTGGATTTCGGAGGTTAAATTTGGGTGTGTGTCTTCTGGGTTTGTTATTAGCCCCAAGAATTCATCGCTGACACTAAGATGCGAGATAATCGCTTGCTTTTGTGTTGAGGACGGCGCCTATCTGGATCTAGTGCAAATTTAGGAGATAGGTCTGAATAAATGATAGGTGTATGTGAAGTGGTTTCCTCACGCTCTTGGAAGATTTGGAAATATAAATAAAAATTAAAAAAGTCATGATTTTTTTTAGAAGAATCCTATGACAAGAGCTAAGTTACATGCGATGAATTAACCCTTTCCACTCGGAAAAGTAATTCGATGAATAATTATTCACCAAATAAAAAAATCTGTTTATTGCGCTGAGAAATAAATATACAAAATTGTTTATTCAAATTTCTTTGAAAAATTAATCTACATCTTTTTTTATTCTTCAGGTGTTTTTAACAATTAAAATTGAAAAATAAATAAATAAAGCTTCTAAATGATGGAACGTCTTGAATAGTGAACGAGAGGCACCATCCGATGCAAAGGGTTAAACATTATCAGGGTTTATATGAAAGAAAATTTAAATGACAGGTTCTTTTATAGAAGAAATGTAATAACAAAGGTTAACTTATATACAATGCATCAATTACTTGTTAATGCTTATATAATTTTAAAGAACATTTAAAATCCATGCTCTCTTTGGAAGGAATACAGATAAAGCTAAATTTGAATTAAATGTTGGTAATGAATTAAATGTTGGTTAAATTGTCATGGTTTGTATAACAAAAATGACTGACATGTTATTTTCGGAAGAATCATATGACAAAAGTCATGTTTAACGCAATGAGTTATATGTTTGCTTTAAATTTGGTATAAGAATATAGTACATTTATGCCTCTCAGTTGTATTGTCATTTCTTGTAGGGTTTAAGACTAGGCCATATTTGCAAAAGGAACCGAACAAGAACAAAAAGAATGCATTAATAGTTAGAAGGAATTTTTAACAATGATTCGTTCCTAACTATTATTATGACATCTTATATTTATGTTTAAAAAACTGCATATTTCATTTCATTATGCAATTAATGCACTGACTATAAACAGTAGATTGATAAGGGGCAATGGAATGTTCTTGTTTCAAATATTTTATGCCGCGGTCGTATTTTATTATGTATTTCGTGCAAGAATATAGGGAGAAAAGTGACAGTGACACACGAACACAAATACACACACACAGCACAGATATTATATAACTTTTTTTAATAAAATAATCAGTTTCGGTTTGCGAGCTATTTGATTTCTAGCACATTGCATGTTCAGACTTTTTAATTTAATATCATGCCAACAGTTTTCTAAACTTTTCTTAATTTTTCGAAGTTATCTTTCTCACTCAGCGTGGCAGTAAATGCATCAAAATAATGAATGTTTTAAAATCATAATATTTCTTCAAATAACATTTATCCTTAACTCTGATAACTATTTCAATTTTTAGTTTCTAAGTGGGCCAAAATTGCCTCAATTCTAGGCAAATTACCTAGAAAATTAAATAATTAAAAAAATAATTGCATAAAGCTTTTAATTTTACTTTAACAATAATATATTAGAGATAAATATGGTTAAATAAATATAAACCAAAACTAATCACATTAAATTTAATTGTTTTTCAACAATTATTAGCTTTTCCTGTTAAAAAAACATAAAAAAATATGACAATTATCCAAGTGGATGGTAACTTAGCAATTAGATAGAATGGAATTGAAATAAAATTTAATAACACATTGGGAATACTTAAATATATTTTGAAACGATTTTTTACGTTTCATTAAACGCAATGTATTCACCATAATACAAAAAGAAGCTCCTATTCGGCAAATTTCAAACTGTTTGAATACGAAATCAGATAGGGAAATCAGAATGTTACACACCGCTCGGAACCTCCCATGCAGATTCCTCCTAATGGGCGATGCATCCACCAAAGAAACAGCAGCAAAACATTTCTTACCGCCTAGTTTGGAGATAAGGTCGACTAATGAGATTTAAATTATGCTAAGTCTGCCCCTATCTCGAGCGGTGCAGTTGTTGTGAGCTGAAAGACGGGCTGCTGAAAAGTTTCTGATTAAAATGGAGATTTTGGAGGGAATTATGAGAGCATGGGAATTTATTACTCCGGGGGCCCCACAGCATGAGAAGAGTGTACCAGGTGGAAAGCATTATGCAAAAGACGAATTCTTTTATTTCGGAAGATGTGTTTGAAAAACTCCAGAAGTTACCTGTTTAGATCTTAGAAGACGGTCACTTCTTGGTGAATTTAAATGATTTGAGGAATTTAGTGGGATATTTGGACGTTAAGATACTTAAAGAAATCATCGAAGAAATCGAAGGTTTAATTAGTAGGCAAATAAATACATTTGATAAATTTAATTCATTATTAAGTTCATTAAACGTGTGGAAAATATCATTCATTGACAAACCTGAAGAAATATTGCGTATTTTGAGATCAATGTGAATGATTAAGCTATTCTTGCTATTAGATGAACAATTGTTAATAATAAATAACAGTCGATATGATAAATCTAACTATCATTTCTACTACCTGTCAACAATAACCGATTAATCGCATTAGTTGTGACGCAATAATTTTTACCGGATGCGATGTAATGGCTTTTTCAGCACGTTCAGATGCCATTTATCGGCATAAAAATATAAGACTTTATTTTCATTTTGATACGTTGACCGTTTTTATTTATAATTGCAATCTCTTGCAATGATTACAAAAATATTAGATAATGGTTGCTTTAAATTTTGAAATGACATTAAAATACCTAAATTCTTGCATGCCAAGTTTGAAGACTATTGGGTCTAGTTTCCTACCTGTAGCACTTTTTGGGTGATCTTTGCGTTATACATCATGCAGTTTACAGATAGCAAGTTAGCCTATAAACTTCATCATTTATTAATTGTGTAATATCGTAGCTAGAAAATCCAAAATATGTTCTTGGATTCTATAATGATATGTTTCACAGACCGAATATCAAGTAACGATGCTTTATTCCACATGGAAGTATGACACACAAGTAACAAATCATAAGCAAAGCTTACACAAAGTTTTGCTACTTGTGTGTTGTTTTTGCATTAAACAACAACACACAAATAGTAAATCGTCCTTAATTTATTATAACGCCTTTGGAAATTAACACCTCGAAGAGTGAAGTCTGTCGGTTACTCGCTTGAGCTCATCTCTTCTAGAGACTCTGTCTCTTGGGATTTTATAGATTACGTCACTAGGCATCAAATATTAAGTGAAAAACACATAAACACCAAAGCTAATAGATAATCATCCAAGATTCTTGAATATTCCGAGTACTACAAATTATCAGCAAATTTGCTTTCATTGCTGAGGTCGGGGATCACTGACTCGATATCCATTTAGCATCCATTACTATATATCCCAAACTATTTTCTAAACAGAAGATTTAGTAGCCAGAGAAAAAAGTCGTAATATTATAAAATAAATTAAAATTTTTGGAAGCAGAAGTAAAAGAAATTTTCAAAAAGTACTCGTTATGAAAATTTTATGAAGACACTCAAAGAAAACTAATTTTCGTAATAATCGGTTGCTCTTAAATAAAATTTGAATTATTTCATAAATATTAATTATTGAATTTCTACTTCGATGACTGTTTTGGTTGATTTTTACGGTAAGAAAATTTTTGAAATCGCACATAAAGAGATTTCTACTCTATGAATACTACTTCAAACTCTTGTTATCGGATGATATTTTAAGCATTAAGCATTGTGAGAATATTGTATATTATTGTATTTTAATTTCTTTAATACACTAGAGAGAATACTTGAAAATGCATTCTTATGTACATTTGAACATTTCTATGCCTCATAATTTAGTATTAAAAAAAACTGAATCGTTTTTCATTATATGGTAACTTTTCTAGAAATAGAAGGTAAAATTTAAATCATTATTATTATTTATGTGTAAAAAAAATATAATTGTTACTTTAATTCTGTTTTTATTACTAATTATTTTAACTTTTTATTTTTATTTAATTGCAATCTTACTTCATTAAAAAGAAACATTTTTTGGATAAAAAGTTGAAATACAAATCAATTTCCAATTAGCAGCGGAATAGGATTTAATTCACTACTATATATGTAAAGGAAAGTATAGCCATTACATTATATAAATGATTATAATTATTAGAATTAATAATTATATTAATTATCTTAATATAATTTTTCTATTGAATAATATTTTATTTATCTAATTAATTTAATTAATTCTAATTAATCAGTGATTATTTTTTAAATATTAATAATTATTTCATTGTTATAATATACAAATTTGTTTGAAAGATTATGTTCGAAATATGTTCTATTATTTGCAAATAATATTGTGATTTATTTATTTTATCAAACGTTACGCTTTTTTACATGCTTAGTAAATTATGTTCTCTATTATAATTATTCTTTTTTATAAGAAAAAAGTAAATAAATTTATTAGATTTCTGAAATAATGGCAATTCAATTAAAAACAATAAAAACTTGGAAAATTATTATAAATCTTGATAAAAATACATATTTTTTGCAAAATTCAAATTTATTCATTTCAAATACATTATATACGAATGAACATTAAATATAATTTTAAAACCAATTGTTTTTTTAATTTATTAATGCTTAAATCAAAATAAATAAAAAAATCTGACATTTTCATTTTATTTTTCATTGTTGCATTGTTCAGCTAAAATATTAAATTTCATTTTGTTCAGGTTAAAATCATATTATTTTTTTTCATCACAATTGATTTTTTTCTCACATATAATTTGTGCCTTTGACATTTATTAAATCAAAACGAATTAACAAAATTATTAATTCATCATTTCTTCTATAATCCTTTTTTTTATGAAAAGATTAAAAGAAATGAGTTAACGAATAATTAAGACTGATGGATTTGAATAATCTTTATTATTAATTTATCGAACCACAAGTCAATAACTGCCATGAGAAGAAATAAAAAAATATCCTATAACCCCACAGATTAAATTCTTACTTTTTAATTCACTCTGCTTGACTTTTCAATCAGAACAACCTCAAGGTATTCATATTATTAACACCTAAACAAAAGTGGTAAGACTCAATTTCCTAGCGGAAGGCTCTTGCTTTTAAAGGACGCCCACCAAAAACCAATGCGCTTAATTAAAATTTCAATTTCCTTCGAGCTATATTTTGATTCCCTTTTTCCGTTTAATACTTTTTACGTCAGCCTTGTAAGCTTTATCCGTTTCCAGTCACCAGAAAAAAAAAGGTTAAAAAAAATCCGCAAAAAAAAAAACAAAAAACAGTATTTTTTTAAAAAGTTTCTATAGTGAATAAGGTAAAGTTTTTAATTATATTTTCCAAAGACGTGAGTTAATATTTTTTTAACTTGATTTTTTTTTCTTTCGTTGAAGTGTTCATTGCTGTATTCGGAGTTAGCAAAGCTTCATTATTTTTCTGTAAACCTCTGCTTTGCGAAAAAGAGCGTTTATACCTTTTTCTGTGGAATAATTTTAACATTTTACTCATCCATTAAAGAGATGGAATAAATACCAAAGAAAATGAACTGGGATTTTGATCAAATATTAATTGATTGATTAATATTGTTGGCTTTCATAAGTTTGATTTCGTTTTGTGTTTCAAAAAAAAAATCTCCTAAAATTCTTATTCTTTACAGGTTTCACGATAGTACCCTGGGGGGTACTCGTAATTGAGGATGAGAAGTTTCCGCTATGGGGTTTGGTTCTCTCCATACTGGTGTGTACACAAAAAGGTAGGGGTCTGTGGTCATACATCGACCCCACAAAATTATCACATTTCAGGCAAAAAATCGATGCATTTTTAACATAAAATGAATACCAATATATCCAAAAAAAAATTTCAGTTTTAAAACAGATACTTAAAAAATTTTTTTTTTAATATGTGTCCTCTTTTGCAACCATCGCTCCTGAAAGGCTAAATGTAATTTCCTGCAGATAACTTTAAACTTGACTTTAGAAAACGGTAAATGTTTTATCATGTTTCTTTATTATTTGCACACATATTTATAATATGACACTCTCTTTTAAAGAAGTCATTAATTTTTAAGGGAAGAAAATAAATAATCCAATTAAATTTTGTTTAAAGTTAGAAGATAAATTTCACCACAGGGTTATAGCACTTAAGTTTTATTTACGTGAATTTTAAAATTAACCTGCAGCTTATTATTAGCTTAATTATTTATATATAGAAAAAATTTTCCGCAGACAGAAATGCTACACCTAATTATAGTAAACTGTTTAGTTGAATAATAACTCTAATTTAATTATTTATTTTAAAGCACGTAGCTATTTGTTTTCTCGAATGATTTAGTGAAAAAATATTTTTTCAATGCACAATAACACAAAGAAATGATGCTAGATTTTGGTAAACACCTAAAAAAATTGGTTTAAAATTGTAGTTTCTAGTTTAATTTTATTTTATAAACAACATTGACGAAGACTGTCCAAATAAGGCCTGTGATAACTTAATATAGGCTTGTGAGTAAAGTTTACAGATATTGCCCCTAACAAGTAAAATAATTAAAATCCAAACAAAATGAGACAACATTACATCTGCTCGACACACGCAGTTCAATCTTGCTAACACTGAGAGTTCTTTTTTACATAGATTCTGAATAATTTTTCTTACGCGCTTCCGAAAAGACGACATTATTCAGTTTTAGGATTTTTGACAAAAATAAAATGGCTGCCTAATTCTGATGATCAAAAATATATGTGATTCTTCATTTTCAAATCTGTAAGAAGTAATGATCTATATTTTGTTTACTTCAATTAAATTTCTGTTAAAAAATGATTTTTATGTTGATTCGTTAAATAATTTTTATCAATTTTTTGCTATTAAGCACTTGATATTATTTATTTTCACTATACCAAATTCTAACAATTAGCAGATGTTTTTTATTTCAATTACTAAAAGAATGTGCACGAAAAAAAATATTTTAAATATAGTGTAGCAGTTCATTTACTCTATCTTCTCTTTTGGATAATAGATGGCAATGCCTGATTAGGTACGCATCCTATAATGAATTGCAAATTGTAATTATAATGTAGATGTTGTTCTGTTAAGGTGCGACCGTTAATGTTCTATCTTGTCTATCGTGTTTGTGTTTGTTTTGTGTGAAATGTGATCATTAACGAAATGTTCCCGAAAACATACGTCCTGTTGCTTTCACTGCACGGATCAAAATGATCATTCATTCCACCACAATAGCTGTTTTTTTTTTGTTTTTGTTTTTTTTGTTACAACTTACACCAAGAGCGGGGAAATTTGTAAAACTAATATGTTTTCAAAAATATTATTTGTGTTAAAATCATTAAAATTTTTTAATGTTTTTCTCCATATGATGAGTGAATAGTTGTATTATAAAAATAAACAGTCATAAGCGAAAAATCTTTAATACTGTAAAAAAATAGAAACGTTTTCCAAGTATTGTTACAATTAGCTCCCAGCTCCTCTACAAAAAGTTACTAAGATATACAAATAATACGAAAAATATCTTTTGGATTTTCCCAACTCGAACCAATTCCTTAGGCAACTAGTATTGGAAGTGATTCTAGGATAGAGTTCTAATATAAATACATTTGCTGTTCCCGATGAAAGAGTTCTAATATAAATAAATTTGGTGTTCATGATGAAAGAGCTTTAATATATATAAATTTGCTGTTTCCGAGGAAAGAGCTCCAACATAAATAAATTTGGTGTTCATGATGAAAGAGCTTTAATATATATAAATTTGCTGTTTCCGAGGAAAGAGCTTTAATATAAATAAATTTGTTTTCCCGAGGAAAGAGCTCCAACATAAATAAATTTGGTGTTCATGATGAAAGAGCTTCAATATAAATAAATTTGCAACTGTATATCGATATATTAACTGTATATCTTCTGTCGACTGCATATCCATAAAGCTTTATAATTTTACTATTCACATTCATCGCTTTTATTTACATAAAAATTTTCTTTGTTGTGTTTTACCTCTGACTTTCTTTTCACAAGTATTGTGTACAGTTATTAAAACAAACAAAATTTACGCAGCAAACAGAAATGTGAAAAAAAATTCCTCTCGATTTTTTTATTACTTTAGTATCCCCCTTTTTTTTATTAAAAACTTAAGAGTAAACAGTTCCCAGATGATTAAAATTGTCAGCACTAAGTAACTTTATTATTAATTTATGTAACCACTAATCAGTAAATGTAAAAAAAAAAATATCTGATTTTTCTAATATTAAAAACCCATTTTTTTAATGCAATCTTATTAGCTTCTCAGAAAGAGCAACCTCCAGCTATTCATATTATTAATACCTAAACAAAAGTGGAAAGACTCAATTTCCTCCGGGGCTGCCCTATGTTTGAAAGAAAACCATGGCAAAAGTAAAGCACTTAATTAAAATTTCAATTTCCTTTGGGTTATATTTTGATTCGCTCCTTCCGTTTAATACATTTTATGTCATTCCTTTGGGCTGTTTTCCATTTCTATCAGAAAAAAATATGCAAAAAAAAAAAAAAGAATTTTTGAAAGTGTTGATAGTGCGTAAGGCAACGTTTTTAATTACATTTCCAAAAAAAGTAAGTTAATATTTTTAAACCTGATTTTTTCATCCATTGAAGTGTTCACTGCTATTTTCGGAAAAGGCAAAACTTTCTTATTATCCTGCTAGCTGCTATTTTTCGAAAAACTCGTTTATGCTCTGATGTGTTGAAATTCTTTCAAAGTTCTACTCAACCATTAAAATGGTTGAGATAAATGCCAAAGAG
>JAPMOR010120863.1:52739-75677 GCA_026543865.1 Argiope aurantia | reverse complement strand
CTATTTTTACCCTTTAATTCCACTCATGGCTTAGGTAATTCTTTAGGTAATCTTGTTTTTCTGGTCGCGTCAAAGTAAACATTAAATGCTATCAACCAACCGGTACAAATTTGCATTAGAAAATTGAATTAACGATCGGTAAAAAGAGGTAAAACTAATCAATGATGCGAAGCTTTGATGGTTCAATTTCTGACTATCCTGCTTGTGAAAACGTAGACGACGTGTAAAAATGTTTCTTCCTGTCAACAGGACCGACACAATTAACCACGGGTTAGATGCTGAAAGTTCATTAGTGAAAGCTTCAAAGCTAAGTTAAAATTAAAAGAAACGTCTTAGGTAAGCTAGTCGAAAATAAAAGGATTTGGAATTTCCAATAGTTCAGACAGTTATTATTAACTGTCTGGAAAAGTCAGTTATATTTTCCGAAACAGTCATTTTTAACAACGGATGAATGATGATACAAATTACTCTCGATTTTTCTCTCAAGAGCGTTTTAAAAGTTGGTTAAATTTGAATGCAAATATGCAAGGCAATATTTTCTCTCACGTGAGCCTTCAAGAAAATACAATATTGACTCAGAATAGATTATGAATTACTGATCTGAGCAAATAAGAGATGTCAGCACACCTGTTATTAGTACATAGTTGCAACCTGTCAGATTCCCCTTTGAAGTAAGTGGAATAATGCCGTAAAATAAGAAAAAAGGTAAATTATTTATCTAGGCAACATTCTTAAACATGTTCTAATTATTGTTTTTGAAATTTAGAATTTAGTTTACTTATAGTCTGCTTCATTTATTTTGTAGTTTCTAATTTCGTTTGTTACTTTCATGTATTTATTTTAAAATTTACAATTTATTGTTATGAATAGATGATTAGTTATTTAGCCTTAAGCTATTTTAACCTAAGACTATCAGGGTAACTATGACTCTATAGACTAAGAGTACTTTAGCCTGAAACTGTCAGATAGTATAAGTTTTGTTTGCTTCTTTTAAACGACTGTACATGTTACTGGTCAAGTAAAAATGGAGGTCTGAACGGAATTATTCACTTTTTAAAGTTAAGTATCTTGAGGGGGTGAAAAATTATACCATGCCTCGATAATGTTACAATTGGCATTTATTGAACCACTGAGGGAATATATATTAAAGCCTGAGTAAAACATTTCTTGATACGCCACTGAGCAAAACTCGAATTTCCTCCATATTCGTGTGAAAAAGATTTCATGATGCAATAATACAACCTACATACCAAGTTTGTGACAACTACGTACATTCTGAGTGTATTAATTACTGATTATATTATGTGCCACCATCATATAATGTTATATGGCTACTCAAAAAACTTGGCGAAAGAAAAAAAAATTGTGAAAACAAGAGAGAAGAATTCTTTATACACTAAAAAAGAATAAATCCAAAATGTTTATTCAAAGTCTGTCCCACGTCTAAAGAAAGAATATTAACATTTAAATTTTGACTTTTTACGCATAGAAATGACAAATTATCAACCATTAAATTATTATTATTTTATACTAATAGTCTTTGGTGATCATATAATTTATCTAGGTTATTTATTACATTTAATTTCAGTTAAAGTGTTTAGATATAACTTCTCGTTCAGGATTATATCAAATTTCAGGAACAATTTGCGAGACTATTAAATGGTATCAAAAATGTTTTTTTTCCTTTTAAAAAGCTTCGAAACAGAGTGGAAGTTATTTTTGTTCAATAATAGTTCCGGAAGTTATTGCGAAGAAACGCCAAAATTCAACTTAATTTATACGCAATAAAAATTTAAAAAGAAATCGTTCTGTATTACACGTTCCCACCCTATAAAGGATATATTATACAAAGTTGGAAGCCGTAGATCAAAAGGTTTAGCCTTTACAGCGCTAACACATATACGGACATCCGCGCATGCACCCATGTTTATTTTTAGTATAGATTGAGATTATTTGGCTATTAAATAATCCATTTTCTTACAATCAACCATTGTTGCGAATTTTATTGAACAAATCTTTCATTTATTCTGGACGCTTTTAACTCTGCATTGCAGTTTTATCAGTCACGATTTCGGGACAATTTGGCAATTACCCTAGAAATAACTTCAGTTTTTATTTGGAATAGATCGTCGATCAGCTATTAGTGAGAAAAATAAGAATACTGTGAAGAAATTAGAAATCAGAATTAAAATATTTATTACGTTACTAAAAATTTTTACTGTAATAAACGTTATTCTTAGAGGGATAAATGATATTTTTTTATGACTGTCATCTTTTCAGAAGTTTCTTATAGCTTATTTCATCAATGGAACTCTTATTAAGTTTACAAAAAAAATGTTCATGACCTTCAACTTTGTTACCTCAAAAGGAAGATTTATATCAATTTATGTTTGAACAGTCAACGAAGAACATTTTGAACGATGAGCTATGTTTCACTCACTTTAGAAGCTGAGGTTGTTTGCATTGCTAAATTTTAATTTCGAAATATCTTTTAGAACTAAAGGTTTAGGTTTAGTTATATTAACGTCCCGTTTGAAGCAACACTTGAGCTATTTTGGGACGGACCTCGTAATTTTTAACCGTGGTCAGATGACGAGGACGACACCTGAGCTGGCACCCCCTCTCCTCACCACACCACACCAGCGGGAGGACGTATGGTCAGGACGGATTTAACGTGCAACTGACCCCCTTACGCGACGGTTCTTCGGTGGAATCGGGTCTCGAACCTGAAACCCTCCGGTTCCGAAGCCGAGACCGTACCACCAGGCCACCTCGGCCCCCTTTTAGAACTTAAGGATGGATAGCTACCTAAAGATCCCGCTCCTTCATATAAAATATAAAATGTCGATGTCGGATAGAGATTGTGATTGTTGAACATTGGCAACGATTTTCTTCTTAAAGAAAATACAATAAGATAGCACCAAGAAATTTTCTTGAATATAGAATTAGTGCAGGAGGTAACCACTGGTGACTTGACTAAGGTTAAGTATAAGCGTTTAGATAAAGGAAATTGAAAAACATTGGACAAGTGTTTCTGGCCAAAAGAGATGGGATTTTTGATTTTGCTTGTTTGTTTAAATATAGAGCTATGAAATCTTATCCTGGAAAAATAAAATAACTAAATCGGTATTTTATAGAAGTGACTCATTTTATAGTGAATATTAATTAGATATTTATAAATCTCAATCTTTTTTTTAATTCAGCATTGTAAAATTATTCGATATAGAAATAATGAAATACATGTATATATGTTCGGTTTTTAATAAAGTAGAATTATATATTTTAAGTAAATGTAGTAAACTGGTGATTGCTCATAATCACCAGTAAGTTTAGTGAATAAGCACGCGATTAATCGCACTTACCGTAACATATACAAGTTAATAGTTGCACCAACTAATATATATATATATATATATATATACAAGATGTTTCAGTGAACCGTTTCAGAACTTCTAAGAGGGGTAAGGTACATTCTGACAACTCAAAATCATAGAGCAATGTGGGGTCGGAAATGCTTTCCTGAAGCGGTGTTGTACACAGAAGTACCATAAAGAGACCGTAAATGAGAAATCGTTTTAATAATACATGAAAAGAAGCAAAAGGTACATGGATTAAAGTAAGTGTTCGAAGTTTCTTCCACGGGCTACAATGCACACCTCACATCTCCGACGCATGGACATCCGAACATTCTGGAATACTCCAGGCATATCTCGAATCTCTCCGGCAGCTACTGCGATTCTTGCAACGAGCTCCTCAGCAGTGTCAACAGGGGTGTCATAAACTAGCGATTTCATATGATCCCAGAAATAAAAATCAAGACATGATAAGTCGGGTGACCGAGCAGGTCAACTCACGGGACCCCCACGTCCAATCCACCGTTGATCAAATGTGACATCCAGATAGTTACGAACATCTCCGCAATAATGGGCAGGGGCTCCATCGTGTTGGAACCACATTGTCCGTTACGTCGATGCAGAAATCTGTTCATCTCTTAAAAGTTGTAGCAATACTTGCTGCAGAAAGAGCAAGTACGTAGGTCCGGTTAGACGACCCGGTAACAGGTAAGGTTCGATGAGGTGATTTCCCACAGTACCGGCCCATACGCTGACCGAAAATCGATTCTGTGCTGCACAACGTCGTATTGCATGTGGGTTCTCGACCGCCCAGATATGGTCGTTATGCCTGTTGAAAATTCCTTCCCTTGTGAAGGATGCCTCATCGGAAAACAGCACTTCAGCAGAAAAAAGGGGATTTGTAACGCATTTCCCCAGGTACGACTGTGCAAAAGCAATACGAGGTACATAATCCTCCGGTTTCTGTGTCTGGACACGCTGCACGTGAAACGGATGCATGTCTTTTGCTCGGAAAATCCTTCAGATGCTGCAATGGGAAACCCCGACTGCGTTTGCTACATTTCGTGTACTCGTTCTTGGATTCCCCTGTACATGCTGCAGCACATTCTGTTCGGCGTTAGCAGTCCATGTTGTTCTTACTCTGTCCCTGTGAGCTCTTTCTAATGAACCTGTCTCAGCTTCTTGCAAAGTCTTGCAAAGAAATTATGACTGGGAATACGACTCGTCAGATATCGTTCCGCGTACAAACGCTGTACGGCTGGCCCACTAGAATTTGCAGCCTTGTACGCCAAATGCATATCGGCCAACTCTGCGATCGTGTAATGATCCATCCTACTAACTTGGCGTTCTTGTGCGAAATGAAGATTCCCTGCACGAAAGCTCGGACTTTTCGTTCAACGCCATCTACCGCGTCAGGAAAGCATTTCTGACTGCTCATGGGTATATTATTTTGGTTCGTCAGGATGTACCCTACCCCTCTTAGAAGTTCAGAAACGGTTCACTGAAACACCCTGTATATATATATACTTATTGATTTGATCTTGAATAATTTATACATGCAGTTAATTTCAAATATTAAATATTTAAAAAAACTGTTTTTGGTTAAATAAATTTTTAATAATTTTAATTATATTTTCACATTTTCTGCCGAATTTTTCTTAATTCAATTAATCTCACTCTCACGCTTCGCTTTTCTATATTTTATTAATTATCTTGGAAATTTTTCTTACAAAATAAGATATTAAACATTAGAATTACTTTATTTTAAATATTTCAATTAATTTTTATTCAGTCAGTCGAATGAATTATGCTTTAGGGAGATGTTTTTTGTAGCTATAAGATATAGATATGAAAAAAATCCTCCTTAAAGCTTAGAAAATTAATTTAAGCAAAGTCTTAAGGCAGGCATTTTTATTAGTTTTTTTCCATCTAAATAATTCTAAATAGCTTCACAAAACAAACATACTTTCAAAATTCATTTAGTCATTGTTTGCCATTTTTTTTTTACTTTCGCAATGCAATGTTTTTACACTACACGAACTCAAAAACGCCGAATAATTGCAGACATGTTTTTAAGACCGTTAAGATACGACTAATTCTTCTAATGAAAGTACTAACGAGGCATACGGGAGTTTCTGTGTTGACTTAACGAAAATGAAAGCTCTTAGTTTTTCTCGCAGTTTCATGCGTTAACAATTAAATATCCCTTTGCGGTTTTTAGTTAGGTATTCCTGCGAGAACGAATCGCATTTATCTAGCACGTAATGCTACGTTTTTGTAATTTTAAAGCATCTAATGACCGGTCTTTATTTTTTAGTATACTGATTTATCTTGACAAAATGCGCTCTTTTGAGTTTGCCGCTGCATAGTTCATTGCTTCTCATACTGATTAGGTGTTTTGGAACTAAATCAAAATGTTGAATATTGATTTATTTATGAGGTTATTGAACTTTTTTCACAGGTTTGTTCTCCATTCCCACTGTTTAATTTTTATGAATATTCGTCGCAGTATTCCAAACGCAACTATTATTGCATGTTTAATTATTTTGCACGCAGTGTGTTAAGTAGAGTTTAACAGTTTTTCAAACCCTGTTTGAAAAAACCGGTTTTTTAAAGTAAATTTGTCCCATTTGAAAATCGGTTTTTAAATTAAGAAAACCGGTTTATAGAAAACATATTATTATGTAAAAATTAATTTTAAACTTATTTGATTTGCTATTTATTCTATTCAGCTGACAGCAAACACATTTTTTCAACGTTGGGAGCTGCTTGGATAGTGCTTTTGCATTATGCATTGCGTAACTTTTGTAAATTTGTAACAAATTGTAAACTTTTAGAATTTTATAAAGTCTTGGGACTGATTCGTCTAGTAGGTGAAGGCTTAGGATGCCATTTTATTAACAAGTGAAGGTATATTTGAATTTCTGTTAAATAAACTAAAATATTTAAACACTGAAATAACTTTGAAATTATTATATGCTTAAAAAGAACAAATACAAGAAAAAAGGCAGGTAGAATCAGCAACTGTTTTGCCGCATTTGCAAAATTCACAAAACCTTTCTAGTTCAGCGAAGAAATTTTGTGTACTTTCTTTAGCTTCAGAAACCGAAATTATTAAGTTATCTGGAAAGATATTGTCTAGAATATCTCCAAATTCTGATGTGGAAACCGATTCTGATGAAGTGCAAATCGAAGAAACTACTCATCAGAGTAATGCTATTTTAAAAGAAGCCATGGAAAAATCAATTAATAAGTTTCTTGAAGACTGAAGAAAAACTTACAAATCCACTGTCTTCCGACACTGAAAGCTGAATTTTCTTTATTTGAGGCCAAGAATAAAAGAACAAAAAAACTTAGATTTGTTATTTGATGCCATGAAAACTATAAATCCAAGCTCCGTGAACGAGTATTTTCAATTTCAGTCAATATTGTTTCCAAATAAGAACAAAATTTAGCCACAGTTCAGTGGATATTTTACGTTTTTTAAAATCCTATTTTCTTAGGAGAAATTAAAATTAGTGAAAATAATATAAATATTATTTGAAACTTTTGTTTGCGTTTTCGATATTTTGTGTAAGTAATATGTATATGTAATCCTTAATTTTTTTTAATATTTTGACCTTGACTTATGACCTTTTGACCTTTTGATATTTTGACCTTTATTTGAAAACCGGCTAAAACCGGTTATCTGGAAATATTGAATTCAAAAACAGGTTTTTCAAAAAGTCGTTTTTTTTTAAATCTCTGGTGTTAACTAATATATTTATATTTGTTTTTCTTTATTACAATGGTATTTACTTTTGTATAGGCGAGTGGATATTGATCCATAAGTTTAGAGCTTTCGTTACTTGAATAGCACATTTATAGTATTTAATTTAAGAACTTCTTTGAATCGAATTGTTGTATTTTCAGCATGAATTATGTTGGCATTTGTGCTATTGCTAGTGGCAAAAGTTTGTCTCAAATTATCAATCATTGCAATTTAATTTATGAACTGTTATTTTTAAAAGCCAATTATTAAAATAAAGAGGCTTTTGTATTAGCTTTGAAATGCAGTAAAAAGAAAATTATATATAATTTCTATTTCTTCCTGTTTGACATAATTATGCAATTCTAGCTCCAAGATCACATACTAAGTTTTCCCATCTATCTTGTTAATAGTTATCGTTACTATAACTATTCGCTGCTATATATGTAGTAGTTCTTGCTAAATCTATTCATTTGCAAATACAGATTAGCAGACAATAAATATAGGAAGAGACAAACAAACTTAGGATAAATTTAGCTGAAATTTTGATCGATATCTAGATTTATAGTGATAAAAAATATTAATTTAAGAAATCCGGATCGTTATGGCATCCCTATATGCATAAACAGGCAAAGAGACAAGCTACTCTTTGGCAAATTTTTTCATATTTTTTTTCAATTGATAATTTTACATTAAAGGCGATATGTTTAATTTCATATCTGTGAATTTCACCACTTTCTTAGTTCAAGTGTTCACTAGTAAAGAAGCAAACAGAATTTATCGAAAACGTTATTTTAAGACAAAAATAAGAAAATTTTATGCCCACATTTTCTGATGATTATAGAATTTCTATGTTTCGAATACAGAAAATGAACAGTTTAAGACTTTTACTCATTCTAGTTATTTATTTTTTTCAATTGAAAAAAATAACGCTTAAAAAATTCTTTTTGACATTTATGAAAGCTATAAGAATAAATATTTTATTTCAGTCTGACTTATTTAATCTAAACTGAAATAATAAACTCATTTGGATTTATTTAAAGCTAGTTAGAATGATGAAAAATGTAGAGAAGTTGGTAATTTATAAGCTTTCATGTAGATATTTTTTAAAGATGAATGAATGAATTGAAGAGAAATGAATGCAGCAAAATATGAATGCAATTAAATGAATAAATTGTGAAAAATAAAAATTTTTATTTCAAAAAATAGGAATTTGAATAGTGGAATGAAAGTGAACAAAAAATATAGGAGCAAAAACTAAATATAATATACATAAGTAATATAGAAAATAGAAAGAATGGCATAAATGAGAAAGAACATTATTTTACGAATTTCTTTACGAATTGCAAAGTGCATCCTTTTTGTGTGGGAGCAGCTAGCAGCCAATAACCTTTTAGAACTTAGTAGAACTACTGAAACAATTGGCTAGGATACAAACCTATTTTGAATATATCTTTAGAGTGTGTAAATGCATTTAAAAAAAATATTGTCGACATTTCCTAAAAGTTTATTAAATTTTAAATGAGCTTTTTCAAATTAAGATTCTTTTATTAATTATTTTCGCTCTGAAATATAAGATAAAAATTATTACGAATTCCTCTTCTAAATTATTTGAGTGAGAAAAATTCTAGTAGTAATTTATAGTTATAAAATGCATTTTATTTTTACTGTTTTATTATGGGCTGATGTTGAGAATTTTTGGTTTCTTTATTGCTTAGATATATTATAATCATAATCTAAGTTTGTTTTAGTAAATTATCTTGTTTGCAATAAATCAAGATTGATAAAAAGAACCCAAAGGAAATGACACTGAAAACTGGCATATTTTTTGTTAAAACTCATTGACTAGGATATTTTTCTAATAATAATACTTTAGTTTTATTTTATGAAAAAAATATGTTAAATAATATCAGAGAAAGGGAACTCATCAATTCTGTAAAAAAATTACTTGCATTATTACTTTTGATAGAAAATTTTAAACGTAAAACCGTTTTGTTTTTAAAAAAAACAATGAAATACTTAAAATATTCCCTAGAAGATTCCGAAAGTATTAAAAAGGCAAATTCATAGCTAAACACATTCAGCTTAGAAATGATTAACACATATTCCATAACTATTTTTTAATTCACATATACATATAAACGGCTTTTTTATATTTTTTTGTTCCTGATAAATTTGTCAGAAATTTTGATGCTGGAGAATATATTTAATAATTTAAAATTATCCTTATATTTTGTTTCAAATAGATAAATATTTAGAGCTTCATCAAAATGCCCAATACTGATGTTGTCATTAAATTATACTAGTTTTAAAACTTCAGTTCATCTATATTGCATTTTTGTTATGTTATTTTTAAATTCAATCGAATGTTATTGCTTATATTTTATATGAAATTTATATTTCAGTATTAATCTCATTTAAGAGTATGAAACTGTTGAAGATCATGCTATGTTATTCATCTTGTGCAATCACATGGAATACTATTATTGCTTACGCCAGTTTCTCTGAGATAATGGAAACGAAACCCTCTTCGTTTACACTAGATATTCCTTTACTAAGCAGGAGAGAAATCCTTCCATAAAGCGATAGTTGATGCTCATATTTACTTCCTATTAAGCTTTAATTAGCTATTTCAGAATATTTTTAATAATCTAGTTTTCTTTGTCAAATTATATTTTAGCATATTATTTTTGTAAATTTTGCAATAAACTTAAAAATGGAGTAGAGTTCACTTCAATTATCAAAATAAAGGCAATTATCATATAAATAAAGCAGTAACCTATGTTAATTCTTTGGATTTTACTATAAAAAGTACCTTATTAAGTAAATATATATATGCTTATTGTATATACTTGTTTTTCATTTTCGTGTGAATGGGACCACCGGACAGACACTCTTCTATTAAGAAGGAGACGAAATCCTATGAATCGAGGGTTAGTGTTCATATTTATTTCCTATTAAGCGAGGGTGTGATTTAAATGTACAACTTTAAATGGCTACTTCAAAATACTTTTAATAATTTAATTTTCTTTCTCAATTACATTCTAATATACCGTGTTAAAATTTGCAATAAATTGTTAAAAAATGGAAGGATTTTTCTTGAATTATCGAACTACTGACAATTATTTTATAAATGAAACAGTAACTTACGTTAATAATTCTTAGTTTTTACTATAAAAAGTATTTCATTAAGAAAACAAATAAATTTATTCGTTTGTTGTACATACTTGTTTTTGATTGATTTTTATTAGGAAGAGAAACATATTTCCATGTGGTTTTTTATTACTATTCCATATAAAAGGAAGAGAAACATATTTCCATGTGGTTTTTTATTACTATTCCATATAAAAGGAAGAGAAACATATTTCCATGTTGTTTTTTATTACTATTCCATATAAAAGCTCGCGCATTGTATGGAAACAAATAAACTCAAAGCATTCTGTGATAGTTTTTTCTAAGAAAGTTAATATCAGAAGAGCGTCAAGATGAAAATATAGCGTTGCGACTTAGCATCATGATGAAAGTAACCGCATATTTTAACGGATATAAAGCCTACCATAACAGACCCAACTAAGAAGATGGTTATTACATTGCTTAAGCGATACAGATCTTACTCCAGATTTTTATTAAACTATCAATCTTAAAACGTGGCAGAAAATTTTAAATATTTTCTAGAAACCAATTTTCCAAGAGTAAAGTCCATAAAAGCTTTTTGTTGGGAACTACATTTTTTTTTATTTCCACCTAAATTGAAAACTTAATTTGCAGATGGCGTGCTTTGCTTTTATTTTCAGTCTAGTATTAAAAGAAGTTATGCGTTTTCAGGACATTCTGATAGGAGGCAAATGTTCTGAGGAGGGGGAGGTTCCAGAGAAATGTGCATCGCTTAGATGCGCATTTTTCAAACAGCTTCGAAATGATTTATGTTTTCAGTTCTTTTGTATTTTAATGTGCATCGTTGAAAAAATGGAAAGCAATTTCTTATAACTCTCCAACCGAATAGTAGAAAGCGCTGGTGTTGAAGTGAAAGGCGTTAATTTCAGGAAAAAGTTTGAAGAGTTGAATATTAAGTTTTAAAATACTTTCTGTAAAGAAAATTGCTTAAGAAATTCAACCTACTGCAAGTGTTTAAAGAGAAGCTCTCTAAATTTTAAATGCAGTTAAGCGTAGTAATTTGAACCATCGCATTTTCAAAAGAATGGATGCGTCTTGTGCTGCATATATTTAAAATTAACATTATATGAGTAGCTTTATTTTCCATTCTCTGTAAAAACATAAATAAAACAAACAAAAAAATTAATGACGGTCCCTCCCCCAAAAACATTATAGATGAACCGCTTTCAGTTTCTTAAGAATTTTGAATTTTTTAATAAATGCCTTACTACAACATTAGTTTCCATGTGAATGTGTTGCTACGTTCGCTAATTAATGCTACTGAAAATGTTACAAAAAACTTATATAAATTTTAAAAATGATATTTTCACAACACAAAATGAGATACAAAATAATTGAATGTTTTCAAAAAAAATCACAATTTTTTGAAAGTTTGAGCTTATTATTTTTTTTTTCCTTTTTATTTCTAAATGATGAGCGATTTCAAAATTTACTTCTTCCGATTTAAAACACATAAATTCAAAAAATACTTCACCTATTTAAATATTTTAAACACAAATGATGGCTAGTATTCATAACACCTTTATAATGAATATAAATGAAAATCTATCAATGCCAACTGAAGTTATTTTACAATATATTTTTATTTCCTCCAATACGAATTAACACACAGCGAAAATATAAGATATTAACAAAATATTCGCAATCGAAATTTTAATGAATCTCCATGTTTCAAATTCCGCTGAATACGAAAAACACAATTTTGTAATTATAACTGTCTGTTAGTCTGCTTTTGAGCTGGAAAACTGAGCTAGACGGATGAAATTTGGCATATGAATCCTAACCTATATTTGCCGATTTCTGCCACCTTTGAGCGATAGTATCTATTCAGGGAAAATATGTCTGTCCTGCTGTTCGTCTGCAAGTGAAATTGATAACAACAAAACGTAAAGTGTTAAAAGGATAAAATTTGGGAATTCGGTTTAGTATCCAAAACAAGGATACGTATCAAGTTTTAAATGAGATCTGATAAGATGTTGATCGTCTGTCTATGCTCTTGTATTCATGCAAAAAGACAATTAAAAAACTTAGCACCTTGAATATATGAAATATAATAAACATTTTTATTCTTTAAAATGAGATTTTTATCAAATTTTTAACCGAATCTACCAAAGAGTTGACAAACTATTGATCGATATCTCCGTGTACATATAAATTCAGTATCTCAAAAACGCCATAATTTAAATTTGGTATGTGATCATATGACTATAATTGTATTTCTATGCAAAATTTAGTCTTCTATCGTTGGTAAAAAAAAAGCGTTCAGGATACATATTCAGTTTTCGGGTGCTTGTGTATTAACCGCAGACCAGAGCGAAGAAATCCTTAAGTTCGTTAGCTAATTTCGGTAAAAATGCTAGATTCACGTCAAAGGTCCATGTTTTGCAAAACGTGTTCAATAATAATATCAAAACATTATCAGTCTTACCTAGAATCTACGATTTTATGCGGGGGCAGGGGATAATATTTAAACCTGAGTATGCAAGAAAATGTTGGAGAAACCACTCTGATTGATTCATAAAATCTTTTATCCCCAAATATTGTTTTTGCATGCTAAAAGAATTGCATAAAGGTGTCAAAATTTCTTTTATCACTTATGATTTTTGGTTCATTTGTTTTAATTGCAATTCCTTAAAAAGATAAGAAAAAAAAAGACATATTAAACTTCAACTTCTAACTTTTTACAACCTTTCTATAAAAGTCAGTGGGTTCCATCCCCAATAAGGTCTGGATGAACAAACATAAAACCAATTTTCAAAAGATTGGCCTTTCTTTTTATTTTGTCCTAAGAGCTTTTATTTGGGAACATTGATCAAACTGCGAAGGAAAAAATAGCTTTGCTTTCTCACAACAAAATATCCCAAACGTCAAACATCCCCCTTTTCAAACCCAAACCACAATAAAAACATAAAAATAACATAACCGAAAATAAAACACAAAAAGGAATAAAATGCCACACTTCTTTCTAAAAACAAAAACAGTACGACAGATAACAGAATACAGCTTCCGCAATAAAAGCAATTCCCAAAGAGTGGTTCAGGGCACGTTTCTGGCGATTTTTATACGCAGTTCGTAAAATCAAACTTAGGATTCGAATAATCGTGTTATCGAACTCATTTGGGATCGTTATTCCTGACCTTCAGCTTCATAAAAAGTAATTACTGGGGAATTTTCTACAATTTTTTCTCTTTTTCTCCTTTATTTGGAGAGCTCAAAGCAAACATAAAACGGTTGAAAAAAGCATTGAATCTTTAATCACTTTAGCTTTGCGATTAGCTCTAGTATGTTGCAAAAATGGGTAAGAGGTTAAATTTGTTTGCTAACTTCGGGATTGTTTTATAACTGGATCATTCGGTTATTTGTTTTGAGGATTAGCGGGGGAAGGGGTTAGACGTCATTTATTTAAGGAAGAAATTATCTTTAGCCGTCAATGAACCATTTTCATGATTTGTCAGAGTTATAAATTCGCAGCAGAATCCATCAATTCTGTAAACTCTGATATTGTTTTGCATAAAAGTTGAGGATTTAAAATTAAGAATTTTAGTTGGGGGTGAATATTAAATGGTTTTAAATCCCTAATGGTCCTGCAATTAGGGATTCAGGGAAAGTAAAACCACTAGGATAATGTGTGGGAATTTCCCCACATTGCCTTAGTGATTGGTTCTCGGCTTCGTAAGATTCAATTCAAAACCTGATCAATTATGTTTTCAGGTTTGGAGCCCGATAAATCTGACGTTTGGGTTCAAACGTATTCTGCTGATATGGTGCATTAGTTTTGAAAGGTTGCACTATCTCGTTTGTCGTCGTCGTCGTCGTCATCTGATCGCGGCTGGAAATCACGAAATCCATCTAAAAATGATCCAGGCATTGCTTTCAAACATAATTTTAATATAAAATTCACTTTCAAAATCAAAATTTCTTTGTACTTAAAGAAATTTAAATTATTTATTTTATAATTGTACTTTCATATTTTAAAACTAGGTTTGCCTACTTTCGAGAGCATAAGAAATGCAAATTACGTTAAAAAAGTTTTAATGTAAAATCATATATTTCTTTTTTGTTTGGAATTTTGATCCTTTTTCAAAACTTAAAGATTCATAATTTTATAATGATTTATCTGTCCATTCTTTTATCTTTTGGTTTATTCCTTAGACAAAATTATAAACTAAATATATGCAAAATTACAGAATTTTGAATAGTATTTTGAAAAACATACTTCAAAAAATGAAAATTTTTGGTATACACGTATTTTGGGGAAAGAAGTTAAAATATTTTGTTTTTAACTTTCATTGAGATGTAAAATGTATTTTTCTACAAAAAGTCCTATATTAGAGAGTTATTCCTTCTTTTTTCCCTTTCAACGTTCTTCATTTTTTCTTTTTAATTTTCAATTGCAAATATTTTTTCTTTGTCTTTTTCTTGACTCTAATGCGTAGATATTGTGATCTCTACCAATAGAATATTTTGATATCTTTTCAATTTTTATAGTTAATAATGTATGTTAACTAACACTGAGATATGTTATCAATTAATAATCGCCATAAGTATGATTTAAATCCTTTTACACTCTTATTGTGAAAAATTATAATATCAGATGAATATTAATATACTTTAATGATCCAAAAGTATTTAAATTTGTGACAATGCCATTAAAAGCAAAGAAATCCATGTTGAAAAGATTAAAAAATACTATCCAGTATGTGGTAAAATGGAGGAAATAAGAAAATACCATTTTAGAATAAACGAAATAAGAAAATGAAAAATATTTATTTGTTGCATTGTTTATAGTTCCCTTTTCAGCAGATCTATTCAAATTCTTCAACTCTATTCTATATCTATTCAAATTCTAAATTATAAAAATATATTATTATCTATTCAAATTGTAAATATAAAATTATATTCTATTGAAATATATTAATTTGATTTCAACTAGCGTAGATATGTAATAAAAACTGTTTTGAGAAGTTATAAAAACAGACTTTCAAATAAAATGTTAAAAAAAAAAGATTTGATTTTCGATTAAAAATGAGATTTTGAAATAAGCTTGATTCTACTTGTTAAATGTAAATATTATGCATTAGTTTTTCGAAATAAAAAAAAAGAATTGAATTTTTTTAAAATTATAATTTTTTAATTTGTGAAATATTTCTTAAATAGATTATATTAAATATAAACCGACATGAAATATTATACAACTTAATAATGTCTCATTGTAAAATTCAGATGGATGAAAGGAATTTGATCCCATGCTGCATAAATGCCAATTCACATTACAGAATAAATTATTATACATAAGAAAATAATTTGTGGTAAGGGAAATATACTTTTTATAATTCTAAGAAATTTTATTATTATTTCCTAAACTATAAAACATAATTCCTTAATAATTAAGTTATATTATTTTTATATTTAAAACTTAAAAATGTTCATACTTTTTGTAAAATCAAAGGAAAGAACATTCTACTATTATCTAAGTAAAATCTTAATCTCGGAATAATTTTGTTTTTCTCATGTACTCTACTTTTTCAAATATATATATAGTTAAATTTTTATTTACTTTCCATGTAATTTCTCCTAATGGAAATTCTAGTAATCTTCGATCAGAATGGAATTTGTAAGTATCGAATTCATTCACTATGTTCGTCCAGTTTCTAAAGAAGAATAAGTAAAATATTTGAATGCACATAAATATTATTTACAAGTAAGTGTTGCGCCTATTTGAACTTCATAAAACTGATTCTGATTATTCGATCAGTAATTCTCTCCTTTAGTTTATTCAGAAATAATCTATTTCATTAATATTTGAAAAATATGTTCCAATTTTTTTTAATTTATTTTATTTTTTTACTTTCTCTTATACCTAGCATAGAGAAAGTATTTTGATCGTCAAAAAAAATTCGAACTCGAGATTCTGATGAATCTCCACGTTTTAGAACTCCCTGAATTCAAAAGGAAAATGTTCGTCTGTTTATCCGTGACAAAGTTAATGCAAAAAAGCTTTCAACTAGACAATTGAAATGTGGTATACGGTCTTTTCACCAAATTTTCTGGTTTCTATACAATTTTCAGCAAAATCTATTCAAAAGAAGTGCATCTCAACGGCTACTGGAATATAATTTAAGATGATAATTCCAAAGCGAAAAGAACTGAATGGATAGAATTCGGCACACAGATTTAACATCCATAGCGTAAACTTTTTTTTTTGAATTTTCAGTCTGACAGTCTGTATTTTCAGAAATATGTAAACATGATAACACAAAAATGTAATGACTTAAACATATGAAACTTGGTTTGAGATTTTGTGACTACAAGTGCAGTTTTGAGTCTTTTTGTTTCAATCATTTAAGAAGAACGCATTTAAAACACGAATTTGTGTTTTGGATGCTATTGTTGCCTGACAGGATAACTCGCCAAGAATAAAACGATAAATTCAGAAAAAAATGCTAAATTAACGCCAAAAAGTTAATATTTCGTAACTATTGTACGCTGTACGATAAATTTAGGGGATGGCACCCTCACTTTTGCATGTAGTAACAGACGTTTCTTTTCCTCCTGCTTTGTGGTCAATTTCAGGAGAAATGGATTTAGGAATTTTAATGTCTTAGGCAGTGCTTATGATGAGGTCCAGTTTTGTTTCGCAGTTTCAGCTTTAATCAATCTGTAAATTACTTTATTTTAAATTTTTATTTCAACAAATTTTTAAAAATATAAATGTTTTTATTTATCTTATTATGGCTGGGAACACATTGGCATCCAGTATCATTTAAGCTTAGCGTGTGTCTGTACGTGCTGATACAGATAAAAGCATTACCAAATATACCTGGCTATTCAAATTCTCTTAAGGTATCCGACTAGTCTGAAAAAATGAATTTGCATGAAAATTTATTCACTTATTCCTTTATTTTTTATAGTTTCTAAAAATAGGTAATTTTTTGTGTCCAGTGATATCTTTATTTTGTCTCTATATCAATTAGAAACCAAATTATAGTAAACTTTTGGCACGCAAGTGATGCTTATTTATAAGCGTATAAAAAATTTTAAATACATTTTCTGAAAAAAGAATTTTTTTTTCATAATTTTATTGTACGAGTATCGTCATATCTCAAAAAATAATATAATATTTTAATGAAATTTATAATTAGTGCTTGTTATGTTATACAACATGTAATGAACTATGGATTTAACGTTGAATGCTTTAGAATTGGATTTCTGAATGTTTAATGTAAATATTGTTGATAAATATTTGAAAATTATATAGATAATATCATATACTACACATAAAAATTTTATTTTGGAATATAATTCTTAGATAATAGTTAATTATACTATAAGATATATTACACATGTAAAGTTACAAAGAAAAATAAATAACTGTTGCAATTTTTTCTTTAGAACAATCCTAGTGTTTGTAAATAAATGCTAACATTTCATCATAATTTGCTTGTTCTTCAGAAGTATATATATAACTTTCATAACTTTAATTCATTATTTTATTCTTATATTAATAAAGGCACATTATATAAACATTACAATTTTTTTGAAAACTCCCCTGAGAACCTAGTCGGATACTGCAATATTTTATAATTTGCAGAATTAGTATTTTTTTACTAATTTAGTTGGAATTGTATATTAATAAGAAGTTTTTAAATCTAGTTACCTGTGCCTAGTCCCCCTCCATCAGCCAAGCAACTTTAGGCAGTTTTCTGCATAACTAATATGAAATAGTCATCCAGTTTCAATTTCATACAGAACAAATTTCGGTTGCCTGTAAATCACGGTCCAATTATCTATTTGACTAATTTGAAATCCATTACCCAGTTTCAATCTCCTACAAGACAAAATTTCTGATGCCTGTAAATTACGATCAAATTCATCAGGATTATAATCTCTCAAATAAGAAATCATATATGATGCTAAAAGCCTTTCTAACCTCCAACGCTTTTTTTGGGTGGACATTGATTATTCTCTCAAAAGACTTTGAAATCATCCTTATGTAATCAGAAGGTTCGAATAAAATTTCTAAAGGATTTTGTTTCAGAATATTTTTAATTAAAAAGGGTACACTTCAACATTCTTCGAAAGAAAGTGCGTATTATATATTCTAAGTTTCCCCAAAAGTTCCATTAAAACTTTTCAACGTGAAATAGAATAAAAAATGATCCATTAATTCCCAGAAAAGTAATCCATAATACGCCAAAGAAAAGATGAAAAAATTTAATATAGGCATAACGAATTCTTCGCTCTTTCTCATTTTCTTGATCAATTAAGTATTTCATGCCGAATCAACGACATCGGCTCACTCACGGTTAATAGGCACAAAACCACAAAAATTATAATCGAAAAGTAACGAATGATCATAATACGACAAATGGCATTCTTGCATTAAGTCCGTGCCAATTAAAGCTATTCCCAAATGGTTTCCATGGAAACCAGAAAATGAAATAGCTCTGAGTATCGGGAGAAAACTAATAATTTCTAACTTTTTTCCCCCTCCCATCCATTATTAAAACGTGTTTTCTTATAATTGCATTCTGTCAATGTCTTTATTTTTGATATTATTATTTTCTTTTCCCGTTTTACACCCCGATGATTATGGCGCGGCCATGTTATAAGTAGAAAAATGGAAGGTTTTTGATTAGGCGACCGAGTTGAGATTTTGACCGAAGATATTAAATATTCAGTCTGTGACAGATGATCGTGTGTCTTGTTTCAGGTAAAACTACTAGAACAAACGAGAATTTCTCTTTAAATATGTATAAGATACTCCAATTCTGCATGTTAATTCGTGAACTTAATTGAGCAGCAATGAATTTTTCTTTTAAACGTAGGAAAACATGTAGAAGCGAACACGCAGTCATTTTTATGTAGAGATACAGAAAATTTTGACGTACCATTTCACAAATGATGGCTTAATTAGGAATTGCGAGTCGTGCTGCTCGCTTTTGAAGTTTTTCTTTAAAGTTAAATATGAATACGTTTGAAGATTAACATTTGGGAAAAAGGAACTAGAAAAGTAAGCTTTTAGTTTCCTGACTTCTTTAGTTCAAATGGGAGTAAAAATAATTTGATGGATTGAGGTATATAGATCCAGTTTAATATTTCTAGTTTATTTATCTTAAGATAAAAATAAACTTCATTAGTTATGCTTATTTCAACTTTTTGAAATTTAGGATAAATAGGGTTGCTACTACTACTTTAAAACAACCATTGAATATATTTACATATCTTTTGCATCAATTTTTCAAATTTTGACCTTTTGAATTCTAATTTTTAGCAGAATTCAATTTAAAAGTCAAAATTACAAGTAAGAGATTTATTACTGAATATTAGGAATATTATTTTTTTATAAATTTCAAATACCATACTAAATTGATTTAACTGTATTATAAAAAGTGATATTTTCCCCCATATTTATTTGTATAGCAATTATTAATATTTCGGTTATTTTCAGTTTGATTAAAGAGGAAGGATAATTTTGATCTTTTATGGTTATTTATACAATAAAAGATGTGTAAATGTAGATAAACTATATATAAAAAATTAATTCCGAATTCAATTTAATTAAAATTTATAAATAACTAATTATTCTTCAAATAAATTTACTGTCTCTTCGTTCTACTATAATTTTAAAGACAGCAAACAATTCGATATTTTACAGCCGCTCCTATCTAATTCAGCTGCCAATTCATCTTTTTCAAGTGCTGAAGAAGTTTAATTTGCCAGCTTAAGACTCTCAAAAGTACTTGTAATCCTTAGAACTGTCTGAAACTTGTCAAAATAAAGCTGGGAAAAAAAAGTCATTTTCCGATGAAAAATAAAAAGAAAAAAATCCTTAAACACAATCGATCGACGTGATGAATCAGAGAACTAGTGATATATGGTTATAATAATTTTATAATGGGATTTCTGTTATTAAAAATTAATAATTGTATTTTTTATTACACCAGTTTTATTACCATGTCAATTTCTCTTTTGAATTTTGACAGTAAAAATTTCTTTGTTTATTTTACATAATTAATTTGATTAGTGCAAAGAAATTTACCTGTTTTTATTTTTTATCGAATATTAAATAGCATAGCAAGTGTTTTTCTTCACTCCATGGAATTTCACTCCTCACAATTCATAATTCTTCCCAGAAAGCAGCTGAAGGTCCCGGCCTGGGGCCAATGTATTACAATAAGTCCCAAAAAGATAAAAGCAAAAGAAGAAAGCCCTTACCTTACTTGCTTTATCTGTATGAAGAACCAGAAAATGAAATTATATCATGTAAAAAGATAGCGTGCGATTTGAAATAAATTGACTAGACGAGTTTTTAATGAAGCTATGATGCCATGGAAATCGATCCCACTAGTTCATGTACACAATTAAAAGAACAAGTGTAAAGCTATCAAAATATTATGGCTTTATGTCGGCTGCCATTTGATGCTCTTAAAATTACTCAGTTGAGAGAATCATAAACACTAATTTATAATTAAGAAATTTCATTGAAATTGAACACAATCAGTATATCTTACGAACCAACTAGTCGCCAAAGAAGGCTAGTTGAATAATTTTAAAATATCTAAATTATCTTGTTGAATTAATAGAAGCAATAAGTTTTATCGAATCTTATATAGTGGTTTCTACATATTTGAAACGCGTTTTTTGCGGGGGGGGGGGTACCAGGGTCGTCAAAAAATGTCGCTTACAATCTTTGAAGTTTGGTAAGGAATACAAATAGTAAAATATTTTTGTAATGGAACGTTGGATCAAGAGAGCAACGTAAAGACAGGATTTGTAAGAGTTTATCAATGAATTAAGTGAGAAGAACGACAAATACAATAAAAAAAGGATGTGGCACCAACAATAAATTTTGGAAAACTTGAGATATATCTTCAAAAGACATAACAGAAATAATACAGGCTTCGCACGCTGTTACTAATGCAAAGGGTGGCTGAACCATTTTAAATTGTTTTTCTTTTAATATGTTTTAAACAATTTATCTGGGTTTTTTTTTTCTTTTATTTATTTCACTTACAATGATACACCTACACTATTTAAGTAAAATTTAATGAATAAAATAAATAAATTTTAATGTCCTTTTTTTCGACCGATTATAATTAAAAGTCGTCACAGAATTAAAATTTGAAGTCACAAGATCACATAAGAGATTTCGTTTGCTTAAGTCATTGAGTTTTTAGCATTTATATTCATGAGAAAATACAGACTGATAAATGATTAACCTCTTCACAGATTTGGTTTGAAATTTTATACGATCTGTACTTTAGCTAATAAATCTGTGTATATCATTAATAAGTCTGTGAATATCATTAAAATTTTACAAATCTACAAATTTTAGGTAAAGATCATGTACCAAATTCCATTCGTCTAGTTCAAATCGTTTTTGAGTATCGCGTTCACAGATGAACAGATAAAATTAAAAAAAAAAGAAAAATTTAACCATATTTATCAGCAATTTTGCTTGTTCAAAATAACAAAATTTGGAAATCATGTTATAACTTTATTTGCCAAAAATTCGCCAAATGTGACAATCTTCTTCATTATTTTCTAATAACCCTAAAAACCAAAAATCGGTGCCTCAAAAGCAATAAATCGCCAATTTGTTGCCCACGCATTTTGAGGTTTAAACAATTTGTTGCCTACGCATTTTGAGGTTTCAAAAACTTCAAACCAAAACAACATCAAGTTCTCACATGATAAAATGTGTTTTCTGTATTCAGAAAGATCTGCAGTGTGAAAATTCATCATCACCTCAAATTTAATTTTTTTTTTGACGATTACAATACTTTTAGTTTGTACACTTCGTATACGAGAAAAACCAAAAAGCAAGATGAAATAATAAATAAGTGGCATAAAACTGTAGGAATTAATTGTACAGAAATTCCATTTATCGAATAGGGTCTCAATCCTAATCTATTTATGAAAATACGAATGAGGTATTTCAAATGATTAACATCGCCTGAATGATAATAACTTCAAACAATAAATCTCACAGCCTACTTTGATGAAAAGACCACAGTTGCCCTTTTAATGAGTCAGTTATAGAAATTTCCATATCAGATTGTTTAGATTTAATTTACATTGGGCGCATAGAAAATTTAATTTAATTAAAGGTTTCTAATTATCAAATTCTCTGTCCATTTCTATGAAACTTTAAACCACTTAATTAAAAATATTTTCTAGTTATTCAATCTTACATATACCATTCATTCGTCTATTGAAAGGAGTTACCACTTGGATTGAAAGAGTTGTATGTATTAATTGCAACTAATGTATAAACTGAAATATATTCAACAAGAAATGAGAAATATGTATTATAGTAATTGTGGATCATTTTTCATTATATCTATTCATATATTTTGAGTGAAGACATCTCTATTAATTCATTTTCGTTTGATTAATAACAGTTATTTGAACGTTTTCAGTCCATACAAAATTCATAAAGTTTGTTGTTCCAACAGACTGTTTTGTTTAGTTAACGGCAATTGTTATATAGACGGATATGCCCTAAGAGAGCTTCAGCGTAATTGGAAAAGGAACAATGCAATTTAAAAATTAATAAGACCTATATGTAATTACTATAAATGTAAACATTTGATCAGAAGAAGATAGTTGAATATTATCTTTATCTATTGAACTAAGGAATTATTAATCAGGTTATTA
>JAPMOR010120863.1:36400-47723 GCA_026543865.1 Argiope aurantia | reverse complement strand
AAAAAAAAGACTTGTTTGCTTTTGATGCATATTGAGTCGATCCACTGTTGCAGTGCAACACATATTTCATTGTTTAACGTTGTTATTTGTTCTAACTTTTTCGTTCTTCCTAAACATACGCCATTTTGTGGTATATATAAAAACAATTTGACAATGATATTGATATGCAAATGAAAAAGCACTGGTTATCATTGCAATTTAACTGTGAAGATTGTAGGTATTTCTAACTTTTCTAAATAAACGATTTTTAGGATACGTTCGATTCATTCGATGTCTGCTGAATCGATCCATTGTTGAAGTGCAACACAAATTTTGTTGTTCTACGTTGTTGTTTGTTCTAAGCTCTTTCGCTCGTCTAGATTTGCTGTTTATATAAAAAAATTAACAAATATATTGCATATGCAAAGAAAAAGGCACTGGTAATCTTTGTAATTCGGATGAAAAAGTTGTAGTTATTTCTAACATTTCTAATGAACGTTTTCCTGGCTAACTTCGAATTACTTTCGAGTGTACTGTCGGAAATGTAGTTCTCCTTGGAGGATAGCATAAAAGACAGATTTACCATATATGGCTGCTACTAGCAGCTAAATAATCAGTGGCCTGTTACTTGACAAGAAATGGATTTCCAATTTGAAGTATGAGTAACAAATAAAGCACATGCTAAATGCTTAAACTAATGATTTATCCTTTATATGCAAAGAAAAAACACCGATTTTCTTTCCAATTCAGATGAAAAAAGATGTAGTTATTTCTAACGTTTCTAGGGTTACATTCGAAGTGTTTTCGAATGTACCCAAGGAAATGTAGCCCTCCCTGGCGGAGTACATAAAAAACAAGTTTATCGCCTTTGGCATTTACTCTTTAGTACAAGGAAAAATTATTACAGTAATGAACTCAGTAATCAGAGATATGGCAAAAAATAGATTTTCAATTTAAAGTGTGAGTAACAAATGGAGCGTATGTTGAATGCTAAAATAAAGATTTGTACTTACCTTTATCCATTTAAGTATCGTATGTGTTTCTGTCTACTATGATTCATTGGAAATAAATATTTTAAATCTATTCCTCCTTTTTTTTGAATAACCTAACCTTATTTATGAAAATCCATAGATTTGCTGGTTATTTATTTTAGAAATTTGAAATAAACACTACAATTTAATCTTAAATATACTGTATTTTGATAAGGTAGTAACATCATAAAATGGGTTATCTATCAGAAACGTTAGAAATAAATATTAATAATAGCAATGCTTGTGAGTTCACATTTCATAAGCACAAATAATCCAGGCAGTTATTATTTCAAGCTTATTTACACAGGTCCTATTACACAATATTATAGAATATTGGGTGATATTATATCATTTAATATTAAACAATATTAAGAAACATTGTAAATATTATTTAATATCATACAATATTGTACAGTATATGTGTACTACTAAGATTACTATGCATTTAGTCCAAAAATATATTCGTTTATAACCAAAAATGTATGTCCTAATCTTAGAATTGTATCGAGTTTTATTAAATAGTTATCCAAAATATACATTCAGATATACGTTAATTTTATATCGTAAAGTAGTATAATCCTGATAGAGAAATACAATATCAGAAACTTATTTTTAGGATACATTTGAAACCAACTTAATATCTTAAATCAGAAACGGGGAAATATTTTAGATTTTTCTTTCTGAAATAAATTCATTTAATCATATCTATGAAACAAATTCTTGCAATTTTAGATGGTTTAAACATACTGATAGTGAAAGTTCTCCCCCAAGAAAGGAAAAAGTTGAATTCGATAATTCCAAGAATTTTTTAAATATAGGGAAATTACTTAAAATATTTGAAGAAATTATTTATCCATCGCTAAAAGAAGTCTTTTTTTAAATGAGGTTTAATCGATAACAGAAACCCCTGGATATAAATACCGATGTTGTTATTAAAATAAATTATCCATCTTAATAAGGACTTTAATGAAGCACTTTTGCGCTACTATAAAGACTCTTCAAATGTCTTGTTGGTTTTGCTGCAACGAAACTGTTATGAAAGAAAAAATTATGTTATTAAATATTAATTCTTTGACATTTCGTGTAGTAATCAATAAACTCTCCTTGACATTTTATGTAATTAGGCTGACACTCCAATAAGAAAAGTTTTCTGAAATAGTAAAAATAAAATTAAAATAACGTTGCTTTGAGGCTGAAAAAGTTTTTTACATTACTGAACTAGACATAATAACGCAAATAAATTATCTCATTCAAAAGATTATTTTAGCTTTTATTTAGTCATTTATTTGGTTTCCAAGATTGTTTACCAGTGCGGGTTCTATTGTTAAGCATAAATTGTTTAAGTACTTTAATGTAAAATTGGGCCATTGGAAAATTATTTCATTGTTAAGGGATTAAAGGCCACTTTTGTTACCTGAATTTCTGGCTAATTTCCTTAATTTACCTCAGATGTCATAAGAATTTGATTATCACTAAAATTAAAAAACATACTGTATAATTTTATATTCCTCTATTTATAAGTAATAAGTTTCTGTTTTGTTTCCTTCCTGGACATAGTTGATGTTGATGCATTCTCTTCCGACTCCAAATTATTTTTTTTTATTGATCAAAACAGCTTTTCTAAAAATTTAAAAGGAAAAATCAATTTTATAGCGTATAAAACGGGTATACTCCCATCTGCCAGAATTTCATTTTGAAAACTGTCCATAAAACTTTTAATATCCTTCTCACCACTTTTGATTTTGTTTTTCATTTTAATTTCCTTTTTCATTTGTTTGTGTTTTAAGTTTGCAACTACGTCTGATTGTTCATTGGTATCCTATTCTTATTTGCTTGTCAATCGTGAAATCGCGTCAACAGGAAATAAAATGCATTTTCACAAATGACATAGACAGCATTGGTTTTGATGTCTGTGAGGAATTTTTATCGAATGCACATGCTCTTTTTAAATATTGTCCATTGCTCAAATATATATATTTTTTCCTAAACCCTCATTATCTAAGCATAATTCCTTAATCAAATGTATTTTCTAATTTCTTTGGTTTGATTCTAAAGTGTTCATTAACTATCCTTTTTAAACACTTATAAGTCCTGGGCTATTATAAAATTATATATAATCATTAGAAGGATAAAATTCTAGATAATATATTTAGTATCATCTTCTAATGTAAAATATATTTAAACCATATCCATGCAAAGGAACAGTTTCAGATAATTTTAATGATTCACGCTGTATTGATTATTCTTTTAGTTTATTACTGTTCTTGTCATTATATAATTATTCATCTCGCCCTTTACATTTAAATAAAATATAGAAGTGGTTCACATAAAATCTTTTAAATAATAAATGTCTATTTGTCGGATATGCAGTTGAATAAACTTATTGAAAAATAAGATTTTGTGAGAAGCACCTTTGAAATAAGCAAAAACATTTAAACACAAAATAATTTTTAAAAAATCCGCATGAAATTGATATTTAATTTATTATTTTTTTTAATTCTTGTTTACCGAAAAGATAGGAAATTATTTACTTTAAAATATTTCTGGATGATTTTCATCAGACCTCAATTAAATACGCAATTTTGAATTTGCCAAATATATCTATTATGAATTATATGCTATCTTTATATCCTTCAGAAAAGAACTTTAAACTCAAAAACGAATGTAAAACTTAAACCTATATATATTCTCAAATTTTTAAATAATGTCATTACTGTTATTTTCTAACGATTCTCGTAATTTCTCTATTTAAATGTATTAGAAATTTTAGCTCTTATTTATTAAGCCCATCACATCCTTCGATATATTTAGTTGATAAATATTGTTACGAAATTTCCGGGTTCGTTTGGATAGTGGAAGTTATATGTTGTGGAGAACGCTCAATCAGCAGGTGGCAGTAGAAAATGAAACAACGACGTTTATTTACACGAAGATACATAGGACAGCACAAAGACGACAACTATATACAGCATAGAGAAGACAATTTCTTCAGCCGCGAGACGCGCACACAGCAAGACTCTACTGCAGACAGTAGTGCACAGCTTAGTTCAGCACTAGCTTGACTCCGTCGCTGCTCTGCTAATCTCTGGAAGACCTGCTCTTTACCGTCGATTCCGACTACTCTACTCTGGCAGCTGCAGACTCCTTTTATAGGTCTCAGATGGGGCGGTTAGAAGCCTCTCAACCAATCAGGAACGTTCGAGGCATATCTCGGTTCCTAATGGACGGATCGGGAAAATTCTCGATGTCACTGGTATAATCTATTTTGGCGCCAAAGTCGCCAAATTCGTCGCCAAGTCTCCAAATGGTCGCCAAGTTTGTCGCCAAGCTCTGGAACCTATGCGACACCCAGACTCCGTCCAATACAGATGACTGTAAAACAATCTTTCTGGTGATGGAACCAACTATGCTCTGAAGCCGCATCACAGATTCGTAACATTATTATATTGATATATATTTTTGCCAGTTTCAATTAAATTAATTTTTTCATCAAAAAGATGTTAATATAAATTTTCCATTATAAAGTTTGCTACTTCTTAAAGACATCCGATGAGATAATTATACTAATAATCATTTATATAAAAATTACTTTTATTTGTAAAACAATTTTCGAATATTTATTAATATTTGAAACAGAAAAATATGAGATGAATCAATAGCTCAACAAATTAAAAATATTATAATAACCGAAATTAAAGATATAGATTAAATAAATGAATGCTTATTTAATATATATTTAGAGTGATGTTCTATAGTTTGTATTCTGCAACTGAAAATGTATATCTCCCGTATACACACTTTCAAGTAATAAAATTTTTCGCAATCACGAAACACTTGCATATAAATAATAAGTTACTTGCCAAGCATCAAAGAAAACATATTTATGATTGAATGAAATGGACCACTTTTTTATGTGCTCATAAAATAAAATGGTGAAACATATCATGCTTGTTTATGAGTAGGAAGCTATAATAATAATAATAATAACAATAATATGTAATGTTAAAGGAGTGCAGAAATAAGGCAGAAAAATTACTCCGTTAGAAATATATCAACAATAAAATTAATATTTCTTTCCTACAATAAAATATCTACATACATTTATTTTTTTGCACACGCAATACATACTTCATTTTGGTGTACTGAAAAAAATGGCGATGCAAGTTTAGGCTCAAGACAAAACTTTAAATACTTTTTTTTTTGTGGAAAAAAAACAAACTTAAGACTACAAATTTTCACAATAATATTTCACCATGCATGACGTAGCAATCAATTTTATAATGTAGATTAAAACTTTACATATACTTTTAAATGCTGCGAAACAAAAATACTATTACTGACATTAAATGTATATATAAATCTTATACATATACATATGAAAATTACCTCTAGGAAACGTCAAATATCTCCCAATGTAATCATGATATTTTAACCAAAATTTGTACTCCGGTTAATTTTTTTGAGTAATCTACTAATGACATCAAATATGGGAGTTGAAATTGTAAATACAACTTAAAATATGAAGTCAATCTCTCGTGAACATTTTAGGCGTGTAATATATTATTATTCATTATTATGTTTGAAATGACAAATTTAGTTTTTAGGTAAGAAGATCGATAACAGAATAAATCTGAACGACTCCCTTTTTTTTCACAAATGTAATTTTTCTAGAATTTTTACTCTCAAAACCACTTTTTGATAAATTTTAGGCATAGAAATAAAATAAAAATATTTCTATTAATTTTTCCGTTCCGATAAACATTTAAACAAGCTAAAAAATTAAAATGTAATAATTCAATTGTTCCCAAACTTGACTGATAAATATTCATAAAATTTATGCACTCCAAATTTATTAAAGTTCGCTTACAAATTGAGATTATTATTTATATTGGATCATTAGCTGTTGACCGCCTTGGATTTTTGACCAATGAAAGGTAAACAGTGGCTCACGCGCACGCGCAAAATGTCATCAAAAGACTCATCCCTTCTATGGCCATTCTAGTAAAACTGATGAAGATGACATTTTGTGCACTTTTTTTTTTGTTTGAAACTAAGACATTGTTTAAATAATAATGGTAATTATCGTAATCTCTTTTCGTATTTTATTCATAACAAACCCTTAAGCCTCTTCAAGTATCTAAATTTTATAACTGCTTTATTTTTGACACTCATATTTTACGTTATCATGTTCATTTATCCAGTTTTATTATACACCCGATATTTTTCATTCAAATTTTTATCCTTTATGTTATATGTATTCGTACTTTGCCATTTGCATGTTTCTTTACAATTGATCGCACTGTAAATTTTCTTTAAAAAATCCAATTAAATTTATATCAAACCTGCAAGGGGCCACATGAGCTCCAGAAAAGGAGAAGTGGTGTGTGTTATGTGCTAAGTGTTAAACTTTTTTCCTATGATGAAATACTATCTATCATTCCACAAAATGCCTAAGTATTATATACAATGCCTAGGGAAAATGAATTATATCGTCATGCTTAGAAGCATCGAAATTCTATATTGTAACTGATTACCGCCTTGGACTAAATTTCTTAAAGTGAGTATTCTATAGAATTCCGACTTTTTGCTGTCTATTTTCTGTAATAAGATGCATCTACTTATATTTGATTTACGATTATGCATCTATTTGGATTTACAAAAGCAAATTAAGCTGAGGAATATTTATAATATTATAATTTCCATGCAATCATTCTAACCGGTATGCAAATATTCAATACAGCCACAAATTTGAAAACTTAAAGAATTCATATATAATAAAATTCTTGCATGAAAATATTAGAATAACGTTAATTTATTTGAATGGAGGTTAGCATAATACAAAAAACGAGGAAATTACATATTATATTCTATATATGGAATATTTTATTGATAACCAATTTCTCAAAATGCTCTATATTTAATAACTTATGAAATAGTTTTTGAAGGATTGTTTGATTTTGTTTCAAAGTATTTCTTGTGTAACGTAAAGGTGAAAAAATATACAAATTTAATAATTTGTTTACTGGATACAAAGAATTATTTTGAAATGAGTATTTTTAATTTCAAAAGGGGAATTGTTTAGTTAATTTCATTAGTTCCGATTAAGAGTATACTGTTGTTATGATTTCTGAGCAAACAAGGAACTTCAAATATCGTCCTGCCTTTTTTTAACATTTGTTTCTCACAGAATTAACAATTAATAATAGATCATCAAACGAGACAGTGGCAGACATTTGAAGCATATGAAAGCTTAAATATGGCTGCTTATCTTTCAATTTCCATTTTAAGCCTTTCTTTCCTTCCTATTCAGCTGTCAATATATTTATTCTCTGCAATCTCACTTTATTTCAACCGCTGGCGAGAATTCAATTCTGTCACTTTCCGCATTACATTTATCTCCTTCAAACATCCCACAAAGCCGCTTTCTTGCCTTGCCATTACTTCCGGTCCATCAAATTAACAAGCCTGCTCCAGAAAAAGAAAAGAAGAGAGAGAGAGGGACTGAACAAAACAGCTGGAAATGTGTCATCCCAGAGGGAAACATAAAGCCCGTGGAAAAAACTCCATCTGAGTGTGTCTCTCACCCCAACTTCTCCCAATACAACAGCAAATAAAGAACGTGGACTGATTGCGTCCTCAGCCCCACAGTCCACATCCCCCAAAAGAAGCAAAAAGGACCTTTGTCATTCGCAGCAAACACCGAGACACAGGAAGGACTGTTGACAGTCCCTGTGATGTTGTCTCTCCCGAACCTTGCTATTTGAAGACGACAGTCTCAGATGTTGACACCCGCGACTCCTCTACCGATACTGCAACTGTAACGAGATATGTGTGCACAGAGGAAAAAGTAAAAAGAAAATGTATCCAACAGAGGAGAGAGAGGAAAAGTATAGAATTGTTTGATTTTGTCACGTTTTCCAGAAGTACTTGAGGTATCGTTTGTTTTTACTTTTTTATCCCCCCTACTCGGCTTGAGGTCTGGTATATATTTTCCCCTTTACTCATTTTTTCCCCTTTTTACTACAACAGTCTTTATTTCGTTAGAGGTATTGTGATGCTTTTCTCTCTATCTAAATTGGTCAAATTTGAGAGGGATGGATTTGGGGATGTCTTCCTTTCACTGGAGTTTTTCCTCCTTTAAAGAGGTTGTTTGGTTCGGTGTTTCGGCTTGTTAGAGAGTACAAGAGATACGAGATGCGTTTTCTATGGGAGGAGAAGCAAGCAGGCAATGAAGCATTACGACTTCCAAGTACTCACTGAAGAGGAAACTAATTCAGGTATGGAATGGAAAATGATCGAAGTTTGGAAGCGAGGTTTGGCAATGACTTGAAAAAAAGGAAAGGAATATATTCACGTATGCCAGTAAGGGGCCGTATACGAATTGCATTTATTTCAATTGTTGGTAGAAAAATTCTGTTAAACTATAAACAGGACACCGTATAACCAGCGGAAATAGTATACCCGAAATTTTTCTCATATCCTCCAATAAAAGTCTTATACCCTAACCCTATATAAAAATGTGGAATTTGGATATAAGGCCGGGGCCGGTTGCAGGATATAGGTAATTGTCGTTAATTTAACATTTTTACTGAATCTATCAGAAAACTATGCATCTTCGACCCATTTTTCCAACTGAATGAAACCAAAATTGACGTGTACTATAGCCGCGGTCACATAACATACCGACATTTCCTTTATATATGTCATTCCGTTTCTGAGGAACCGAGTTTACATACATGCGATAAATAATGATATATGGTCATCCCTATCACAGATCCGACAGATAAGAATCTGTATTTAAAATATGTGTTTCAAATTTTATTTACGCAGTTTCTTTACGTTTTTAAGGTAATAGAGTTTAGCTTTAATAAAATATTCGAACATTATCAGAATTTTGTTCCAAATGTCATGAAATCTATAAATTTGATTTAAACTCCATGTATTAAATTTTTCTATATATATAAAAAATTCTATCAAAAAGCGTTTTTGCGTTATCGTGTTCACATGCAAACTGACAGAAATAATGCCAAAGTTTTATTTTTTTAATCACAGGGTGGTCTGAAACGAGAAGATTCGACAAAATTTCGTGCTCGAATTTTTTGCCACTACAGTTTACGAGCCTACTTTATTCGAACAGTCTGATAAACATATTTTCTGTAAACGGATTTCATTCCAAATATCAAATAAATCGACAAATCCATTCATAAATCAATGTAACAAATTTCATCTGTGTTTCATAAAAAGTTCTTTTTTTAAATTATCGTGTTCACATATGGATAGATGTAATGCCCAAAAAATATATATTTGACTCAATGTGGTCTTAAATGTGGAGATGCGACAAAATCTCGAGTTTAAATTTTTTTGACTATAACAATATTTATATATATATATATATTTCATATACGAGACGATAAAAATAAATATTGTTACCAAAAAATATTTGGTCAAAAGAAACGAGAGTACACATAATTATGATAGTTAAAGAGACTACACTTATCCTTTGTCCAAATGTTTACTGCATCTGCCTTTCGCTATTCTAAAAATGCCTCATCAGTGAACTGGTTGTCCTATTGCGTTAATAATATTTTTAAATATACTATGATAATGTTTTTTTTCGAAACACATTTGATATCCGCTACAAAAATATCGCTGCAATTACATAATTAAATGAGTGCTACAAACGTACAAATGGCATTGTCATTTTTTCAGTAATGAAGTTCCTTTTCAGATACTGGAACTCCAAGAGAATGATGGATAACTACGAACTACTCCTCATACAGATCTATCTTTGATTATTTATCCATAGACTTGGTATACAATATTATTTATATGTCGTTAAACTAGAACTTGACAGCAAATAATGCGGAAAATATTCGGTAAAAAACTATACAATTAATTTTTGCTCATCTTACATTTCACAATCATTTTAATCAACAAAAGTTATCTTTAAAAAATTAAAATGACCTATATTATTGATGCTCTACTATTTCTGTAGATGTAGTAAATGGCCTACTAATTCATTTATTTTCAGAAAGTTTTAACTTTTGATATTACAGACTTCTGTACCATTTAATGAAACTTAACGTCTAATAGGTGAAACGTAATGCAAGTGTTACTTGGGAAAATCTATTAAAATTTTGACTATAGCAAAAATACTTAGAAAAACGAAAAGTCTGATTAAATCCTATCATGAATGACTGTAAATTTCTCTCTAGTTATTCGAATAAAGACTTGTGCTCTGAATCAGTTCTCTCAGCTTAATTTAATCTGAGTCCGAGTTCCTACGTTAGCTTAATTACCAACCACCCAGCTAGGAAGTCGCAATTACGTCATTTCTTGGTTAAACCCAGTATCAGCGACTACATAAAAGAGGTCGTGACTCCATAATATGAAGAGCGATGTCTCGTTTCCAAATCCAACATTGAAAATCTTTAATTCATTATTCAAATTACAGTCGAGTAAGTTCCAACCAAAACAAATGGGCCATATCACCATCACAAACGTCATTACGATTTTATACTGAGGACTGAGCAGGAATCTGAACCAAACATTGCAAGCTCCATCCCCAAAAGAGGATCATTGTCCTGTACTAATGGACGGAGATTATCGTGGCGATTTACGACGACATCGAGCTGAAGAGCTCTCCATATACGTCGATTCTTCAACATCTGATTAGCTATACATTGGCTTTAATCCGTGAAATGAGAAAAGGTTTCGAAGTGGTAGTGTGGAAAGAGGCGAGACTGAAACGCTATTTAAAGTTGAGCAGTGGCAAAATGAAAACTCTGGCTGATGGTGTGTGGAGTAGCAAAGGAGATTAAGGTCGTCGTTGCTATGACAACGAGTGCGCTGCTAATCTGCGTGTCATTTTGTAGAATTCTGAGTAAAATTAGGGATAGAATTGCATCGTAGCTCATGATGAATTTTGCATTTTAATCTCGTCGGTAATTATTGGAAAACGTAATTAACAAGAGAAGGCAGATTAAATTGGCCCCAATATCTAAAAGGGGTAAACTTTTTCGCTTTAATTACAAAAGCTAGCAGCCATCTTAAGGTCGGGTTCAGTAAATTTCGCTGATTAATTTGGGGAAAATGTAGTATTATTGTTTTATGGATTGATGTGTTTATTTCTTCAAAATGTAATTCGTTATTTCAACTTATTTTCGGATAAATTGTCTGAATTATAATAAAGAATAACTGCTTTCTAAATATATTAATATATTCATAAGATATTTTGAAAGTTATTCGGAGTAATTAAAATCAATGATGTTTCGGAAATTATTCAAAGTAAACGAAATCGATCATGTTTCGGA
>JAPMOR010120863.1:25723-36390 GCA_026543865.1 Argiope aurantia | reverse complement strand
AAATTATTCAAAGTAAACGAAATCGATCATGTTTCGGAAATTATTCACATTAAGTGAAATTAATCACGTTTCGGAAATTATTCAAATTAAGTGAAATTAATCATGTTTTGGAAATTATTCAATGTAATTGAAATAACCTACCTTTCATAGGTTAAAAAATAGATGTCTAATATTTAATTACAATCAAATGATTTTCAGAATCTATTGTCAAAAAAATCATGAACTATATACGTATTAGTCTGAATTTATCAAGAATTTATTAAATAAAATCCATTCAAATGATTTGTTTATTATCGATTTTATATTTCTTTTTATTGTACTTTTCACAAAATCATTTTCCATTATTTTTGCTTCCATTTTCGCATTATTCATTCATTATTACTAAAAAAATTCTTTTAAATAATTTTTTTGAAATTATTAAATTTTTAATATTAATTTTTGCATTAATCAATATTAAATGATTTTATTTACTAATGAACAAAGCAATATCATCATACATGTTATTGTTACAATAATTACAAAGCTTACCCAACTTGTAAATTAAAACTTAAACATACGCGACAGCGGCAGAAGATTTTACAGAATGCCTCATCTGTAATTTATTGCTAATCGTGTAATTATTCTAATTAAGAATGCACTTTAACCTCCTTGGGCAGACTTTCAACCCCCATTAAAGAAAGAAAAGGTGAAAGGAGAGAAAAAAAAGAATTGTTCGGGATACAGGGAATGTAAAGCTGAAAATAATGGTAGAATCAAGGTTACTACGAAATAAATTATTTAAGATTTCGTTTTCATTTAAATCTAAAAATATGAATTTTAATTTATTACAGTATCAGCGAGTGCATTAAATATCTGTTTCGCGTATGTATTAGCGGTCTACATGTTAGATCGTTTGACTTAAATAGCCTACAGGGGGAAAATGTGCACCTCGGTGATTTTTTTAAAAATTAATGTGAATTTGAATTTTGATATATTTTGTAATAACTTTGAAAATATTATGGCACACATGTACATTTTATGCCATTTCAAAATTTACAAAAAATTAAATCTTATTAATGATACCAATTTAATAATCGCGCAAATTTTTCTGAATTTTAGCATTTTTTTAAAAATTGTCTAATATCTAACAATATATTATATGTTATCCTGAAGTTCAAACCATTTCATTTCATCACCATTTCATTTCATTTCAAACCATTTTCATAATTCTCTGATCGTCCGATTCTCTACCATTGTTGAAAACTAAAGAAGAATGACTTTGTTTAATATCTGTAGTTCATGAGACTGATAAAAAAAAAGAAAATACAATACTGTAAATTTAGAAGATAGACGAACAAAATATTTACATTTTTAATAGTGTTATGATATATATCGTGGAATTGATTTCTATTACAATGACTATGTAAGACAATTAAAATAACACGGCTTTATTGTCTGATAATTTACAGAAGCCATGACCATGAATTTATATTTAAGTGATTTAAGAAAACTAAATATAAGCAATACTCCTGACGAACCAGCTGGGGGCACAAAGGTGACTAGATCTCCCTCATCGACATGTAAAGAACTCGGTAACGTCTTAAAGGGCTCAGTAACGTTACGTGACCTTACACTAACAAGGGTGATTTAAATATCTATGAAAAATAAACGATTCAACCTACAATAACCAGCATCGGTGAAAATATACGTATTTAAACTTTAAACTGACGTATAAAATAATTTTGTGCAATAACTATTCCAGAAGGGGCAAATGGACTGGTCTCCAATGGAAAGATCTATGTACAAAATGAATACAGCATATGAAAAAAATTAAATTAGTATTTTTTAGATATTTGACAATTTGAAGATTCATAAGTCATTATTAAGTTATATTTAACGACTTAACTGAAATTAAATTAAAGAACCAAATAAAATTAAACTGGCATATAAAACAATTTTTTTGCAAGAATTATTTCAAGAATTTAAAGAAGAAATAAAGTCAAGTAAAAGTACAAAATTTTGACTATTTAAGTAAATATTTTTAAATAATTAATTAAAAATAATAAATAGCAGGAATATCTCAGCTACTTAGAAATAGACTCCAGAATAGCATGTAAAAATTTTACTTCGTAAATGTTGAATAATATAAAAAAAATTTTATTGAGAAAATTATCAAGGCGTAGTTTCGCAAAATATTTAATTTTTAACAGCTTTTAATCCGGTGAACCAGCTGATCACGAAAGGCAGCTAAAAGATAAATAAAAACAAGAGCATTTTCAAAAAATTAATAAAATAAAAAACATCTTAAAACATTAATCTGTTAAAAATGCATGCTATGTGAATCCAAATTGACAATCTTATTGAATGAAGGGTCTCATAATGTGCATTATCTAAAGTCGCAAAATACCTAAATTCGAAATTACATATGCTTTTCCTTAATTGCAGGTCTTTTTTTTCTATAAGCTCTTCTTTTACTAGAATTTATTGTCTTAATACAGAAATTACGTGAAATATTTTGATATGCCATGTATTTTAAAATTTTAAAAATGCCATGAATAATACATAACAATAAAATAACTTTTATAAAAACAAACAATAAATCAAATTCACTATTTTGTATCGCAGATTAAATTGTACCTCAAAATATATCAAAAAGTCATTTTAGTAACAAAAGAAATATCATCGATTATATTTATATAAACACATTTTTAAATTTCTCTTCATATAAAAAAATTGGCTTATGTAAAAATTGTTTCAAAGTTGCATAACGAACAAAAGAATAATTTATCGTAACCTGATTATGTAAGAAAACAAAAATGATAAATGCTATGAAACGAAAAATGCTTAAGAAATTTTTATTCCCAAACATTCCCTTTAATTATCTCAGAATATGCATTCGCTTTTCAATTGCTTTATTTCTAAATATCTTTGTGATATTTCCTTAATGAGATTAAATTAAATGTTTTCATTTGTTCGTTACATGTTTATTTTAAAATGGCAAATCCTTTGATGTCGAAATGTTTGCTTAATATCTCTAAATGCAGTCGTAAGGTAAATCTATTAAGATCTTTAGAAAGCTTAATGAGAAGCAGACATAAATATCATAAAATACTCATAATATGAAAATAATTGGAGTTCATTTCTGCGTAGGATTCCCATTTAATCTCATTAGAAAGAATAAATACCAGTTCACTTCTAGAGCGAATCCTAAATATTTGTTCTTTGATGAAGTCTGTTTATTTTCTCTGGAAAGCTTTTTCTTGGCTATTGATTAAAGCTTTCACCAAATCTTCTGTATTTACTATCTTAATTTGGCGGATAAATTGAAATTTTTCACATTCGATATAAAATAATTTTTGGTGGTTATTTAATATTGCGTAAAAATGCTATTATTGAGAATTTTAAAGAATTGTATTTTATTTTTAGATTATTTCACAAAATAAATATTAAGGAATATTTCAATCAAATTATTTAATTCATCAATAAACGTTTAAAATAAGAAAATTGCAGTTAACAAGGTGTAATCTAGGGTTAGATAAGTTAATTGGGAACGAATTTTGTAGATATTTATTTGCATTCTGACATTCTTCAATTTTTTAATTTGAAAAATGTGATAGAATGAGATGTAAAACTGGTCTAAAATTTCTGTGAGTACATGTATATATCTATAATCGTCATTAACCATAGCCTTTTTTAGTTTACTGATCGTAGAACAGATGGACTGATTTGAAGATAATATAATTGAAATAAGAAACTATTGCATGTTATCTCAAGATACATTTTAATGGCTGTTTTCAAATAATTCAAAGATTTCTGGTTTTTGGACGGATTTTTTTTTCATGAAATATCGCATATAAACTTTCACAATTATTTAATAATGTGATTATAAAGTATTCTAATTTAAGGATGTATCTATTTTTTTTTTACTTTCTCAAATACAAAATATAGAAAAAGTAGAGTTATCGTTCAAAAAATTTAAAAAATTCGAACTCGAAATCTCCCTGAATTTGAAAAACAGATTTCTTGAAAATATCCGCCTGCCTATCTGTCTGTGACAAGGATAACTCAAAAAACGCTTTGAGCTAGAAGAATTAAATTTAGTAAACCGTCTTAAAACCAAATTTGTAGATTCTTATCTTTTTAGAGGTAGTCTGTCTGTCCGACTGTTAGAATCTGTTAGCAAGATAGCTACAAAACGAAGCTAGACTGACATAATTCGGTGCATGGATTTTAGTATAGATTGCTCATCGTATTTTGAACTAAAAGCAATAAGGGGTTGAAAGTCTGTCAATCTTAAATACATGTAAACACGATAGCTGAAAAACTCGATGACAAATAAATTGAAGTTTGGTAGGTGAATTTTGCGATTTTAAATGTAGTTTTATATCAAATTTTTATTTTAATCAGTTGTGCAGAACGTGTCTGAAGCCCTAATTCAGTTTTTAGGTATTTTTGATCTTATGCCAGGGATTATTTGCCTAAATTCTAGCCTAGGATGACATGACAGATTCAGTAAAAAGGCTAAATCAATGCCGAAGGTTATTATTTTGAAGTTATTATTTGTCAATGCCATCGAAAGCGTTCACTAAAATAGCAACTTTTTAGAGAGTGTGAAAATTTTGAGAACACCATTCCCGCTGGTTTTCAAAGGAAAAAGTGTGAAATGAGCTTTTATAAAAATGGAGAATACTGTAGCAAATTGAATTGAGCGAGAATAGAACCTGGGACCTTGTGGTTCGCAGCCCAGTAACATGACCACAATACAAAAGAAACTGCTCGTGTAGCGTAGCTGTTAACTGGCTAATAAGCTTTCACCACAATACTATGACGCAAGAGAGGTGAATATTTAAATCTCAGAAACCTCTATTAAAAACTAAAAAGTGGAATTTAGTAGTTTCAGATAAAACTTTCAATCCATTATTTAGCTCATTTTTCTATGACATTTTCACAGTTTGTAAAACCAAACACTTCTTTCCTTTGTAAGAATAACTTTTTAGTGTTCTCGAAAATTTCAAATTATTCTTTCATCACGGAAACACTTTGATATAGATTGGCGCTTCTCAATCCTGTGACATGAAGTGTGTCAAATTAACTATTATTGACACCATATATTCTGCAGACGTGGGGATAATGCCTTTTTATCCGTGTATCTCAAATGTTATTCCTTAAAATACAAAATTTATTGAATAGTCGGTATGAAAGAAGGGAGATAAATTCTTTCCTCCATTCCTACAGACTCCATTTCTTTTTTAAATCAAATTCATCAATTTCATATACTTCCCTTAATAATATGTCGTCTTCCTCGCCATTAACAGCACTGTTTTCTTCCATCAAATCCTTATTAACAAGTACCGAAAAGTAATCTCGTACTTGTTTTCAAAATGGCAGTTACTAATTTCCCCAAATAGAATTAATATTGGTTGATGAAACGTTACGATGATTTTTTAACCTGTCGCCATCGAAGTCGTGTTATTTTATTTGTCTTACACATATTTTGTTCATTGTGTACTTGAACCTTTCCAAGGAGATCAGTCGTAGGACATCGTAGCGCTATTAAAACTTAATATCAGATAATCGATCTCCTAACTTTTGCGGTCTGGTAACACCAATTTCTTATTCGTTTTGTAAAGTACATAGATAACAAAGATAAGCTTATATCTTTAGCCTCCAACAATAAAAGAAAATCAGACGATTGAATTTTTGATGAAATAATGAAAACCGTTTGAATCTCAGAAAATATATTTATTCAATCGTTGGAAATTAGGCAAAAATTATTTTTAAAGAATTGCCTCAATTGAGAAAATTTTTTCACGGATTTAAATTAGTATCACTGAATAGATACATTTAAATTTTAAAATAGCGTAGAAATCACTTTTATGCTGTAAGAGTTTCGGAAATTTTGATGAAAAAATGTCTTAATTTTGCTTATTTATTAATTAAAATTTCAAAAAATAAGTTTCTCATACTCATACACTTCTATTATTACTTAGTAGAAATTACTTCCCAGCATATCATTTATTAATCTTTTTCTCCAGAAAAAATCAACAAATGCAAATTGAAACTTCCTCGTAACTGTTATATCTTGCATAACATTAAATATATAATATAGCTATTTATCTTTTACATATAATCAGTATACGGAATGAGTAATACAACTTGCAAAAGTTTTGGTTTCACTTTTTCTGGATACAATTCTACTAAAATAAACAAAAACACTTCAAAATGCTTCAAACACTTCAAAATGCTAGAGAGCAGCATTCATTTTCCTTTAAAGTGCCTTAACTGAAACATTTCTAATTGGCTAAACTTTTACCAATGCATATAGTAAACAACATTTCAAATTACCCTTACCTTAATTAAAACGCATTTATACCAATTTCTGTGTTGAAAAATATTTATATCAAAATCATTGCTCTATGAAGATCATTCTAGAAATATAACTTATTTATGCATCAGACATTCGAGTAACTTTCCATCTAAATCGCTTGAAGAACATTTTTTTTCCATAACTACTTTGAAATCTTTCACCTAATTTTAATTACATTTGAATCACATATATTTCAAAAAATAAAAATAATATTAAAAAATGACGTGATCCTTTTTTATGCTTTTCAATTTACTGCCAAATGTTGAGAGACCAGAGTTAAAGGAAATACCAAACGATATTTTAAAGTTCCTGAAAATTAAAAAGCGGGTTGCATTAATACAATTAGTAAGTGTAACTTTTATTTGTCCTTAATTGTCTTCTATTGTACTACTGCAAACATAATGGTGTCTGTTTACTGGCAATTAATTTTTGGATGGAACAAATATAAGCCATTGTCTCATATTTTGTTTTCTACATATGCATTAAGAGAATTTAATGCAGAAATTGTCCTGATATAAATGTATCCAATGTAGCTGAAAAAGATTTAATTAACATTAATTTAGAGATACAAAAATTAATTTTGGAATATAGATTGTTTTCAAAATCATTCACCTTTCTTGTATTTATCTTTACCAAAATAATTTGAATACAGATTGAAATAATTCTTTTATAGATTACCATATAATTATATCTTAAATAACTATTCTAAAATTCAAAATTATAAATTTATATGTTTAGATTTATTACGTTTCAAAAGAATTTGAAATCTAAGAATATTTTGGCAGTACTATTTATTTAAATTGGATTTTTGCAGACATTTTAATATATTTTGAAATATTAATAAACTTATCATAATGAATATGCTCTGTTATTAAGTTGTAAAGCCTTACAATTTTTCTAGAAAAAAGACAACATCAGTCGTGGAATCGCTTATATTTATATAGTCCTGCAGAACTTGAAAGCCAGTGGGAATATCTGATGATTTAAAGTGATAGAAGATCCAATTATTTTCAATTTTCTGTGTAGACAATTTCAAAAGAGCGAACTCTTTCAAATGAATTCAGTTTTGTTGTTTTCTAAAAGAGATTGAATAAAATATCTAGACTTTTCAACTGATATTAAAATATGGTTTAGTGGTAGACAATTTGTAAATATACTGAAATAATTTTTGCCTATCTTATCTATTTTCAAGCTTTTTTCTTGATTTTTTGAAGGATATTTGTTCTAGCCTATACTATAGCAAAAGAAATAATAATAAAAGAATTTACGCAGACGGTATTTAATATATTTTAAACCAGCTGCCAGACAATCACAAATTATAAAAAAACAGAGTATCATGAAAAAAATATATAGACTAATATTCAATTCAGAAAAAATTTAATATGCTTTATATTTAATTTTTCATTTAATATTTATAAAAAGATCGAAATTGGGATCAATTTTTAGTTACATTTAATTATAATAAAATCATTCTATCGTTATTTCAAAACTATTATGGAATATATTACTACATTTTATTTCAGGTTAAATCTATTTTAATGATCAGAATTACCTGCTTATATGTTAGAAAAGGTTTTCTCTTTAAAAAATTTTGGTATCTTGATAAGATTTACTCATAGATGTTCCAAGAAGATGTATTTTTGTTGGGTCTTTCAGATATTTCAAAACTTATACAATAAATTTACTATAAAATATAATTTCAGATATTGCTTCGTGCTTTTAGTCTGTAAGTCTGAAAAATATGATATTTTTATCTGGGAAAGAAATGTAAATATTTAACATGTTTATGATACGTTTAAAAATTTGGAAAACCAACGTGGGCACATGCGGAATAGGTGAGGAATGATTATTATTTAAAAAAAAATTTTAATCAAAATTATTTGAAAAAAGTGCAAATCCGCTTTTATCAAATTTATTATGTTGACAAACACACAAAAAATTGCATTAATCAGTAGATATTTTTTCACAAGTATTCATCTTCAATTCTGCAGTAGACAGTTCATAAACATCGTTAAAATCCCATGAGAGGCCTTTTTGTTTACTTTTATAATTGCTTCGAAATTCGCTTCCTGATTTTCAACCGCAATAATATTTGTGCTGCACCTATTCTTTAGGATAAGAAATCGCCGTAAAAGCGAGGGAAAATATATTAGAAAAAGAGTCCTCGTGCGGTAACACCAGGAGGGAAAGGCACTGCCTAAAAAAAGGTCTCAGGAGAAAAAGCTCATTAATTAGAAAACTTGCGCAACCGTCAACAAAAGAAGTAAAAGCAAATTAACAACGGAGGAAAAAAAATTGCTGAAAGGAGATTTAGCCGACGGAAAATTGAAGTTTTTGAAAGAAATAATGAAAGCAGAGAAAAAAAATCGTTCGCAAAAATTCTTTTATAACATTGCTACGCCGCAGCAGTCTTAATGAAGTAAAAATAAAAACTCAGACAGAGGCTTTTTTTTTTGTTTTTATTATTATCATTATTTTTTCACAGAAAATATCTACTGAAAGATTTTGCAACACTGATTTTGTGTTTTCCGTTGTTTGATGTTTGGTTTAAATGACTTTTTTTTTTTTACTTTCGTTGTATTAAGCGAAGTGTGAAGAAATAAGTCATTCTGAAAAAAATTAGTGTTTGTTGAAAAAGACTATTTACCCTTACGTGTCGATAAATATATGCATTTTCCCCCTTTCTTCTAAAGTTAATTCACACATTTCGGTTATTTTTCATTCTATGAAAAAGTTGATCGAAAGCATTAAGCCGTAGTAAATTATTCATTTCATGAAAAAAGTTTATCAAAAGTGTTTAACCATAGTAAATTATTCATTTCACTTTCATGCAATTACCGGAAAATGATTTCAAGCCTTTTTGGAGATCAAAACGTAAAAATAAAATTAAACACAAGTTTTCTTTAATTATTAATACAATCCCATGAAATGGTAAATGAAATATTAATAACCTTATCATCTCATGAAAGATAATTGGACTAAAAGCATCTCGTTAAATTTTGGATGATAAAATGTCGAAAGACATCATATTAAATTTCTGTGTTCTGGCAATTAATGTCTAGCAGCATTTTTAACAAAATAATGTAATATATTTTATGCACTGAATTATAATTGTATTAAGGGAAATAGCGGAAAAGTGGAACTCGTAAGGAAATAAATGAACATCAAGTGGGTAAATTTCATTTATATTTAAGAATAATCTTTTCAAATATTCTGTTAAGCATAGAAAATTAACCCTTCCGAAAATTCTTAGGAATTTAATATTTAAGCCAGTTAACTTTTATTTCGCGATTTCGAGAAAATATTTTTGCGTTTGTGCAAGCAAAATAATAAATATATGCATGATAAATTAATTGTATTCTTTAAGACAACCTAATTGCATTCGTGGAAATATATTGTTGATCACATACTCTGATTCCCTATATAGAAAATTAATATTGAAATACATTTTTTCTGGAATAAAAGCAATGATTTATCTTATGAAACAGTTCATTTTTAATTTATTAGTAATTAATTTATTCTTAATATTAATGATGCCTGATTAAATATTATATGCATGCAGTGTATGATATTCAATTAAATAATTACAAAAATGTTCGATAATTACTTTGGTTTTGAATCAAATGAAGTATGATTCGAAATATCTTATTACATTCCATTATAATATAAAATAACAGGAAAAACCAAAGAACCATTTCCGTAACTTCCACCATGGTCAAATCTTGTAGATTTTTATTTCTAATGAAACCTCATGATCTTCAGATATGTCATCAGTGGTTGAACCCCTACTTTTACCCTTCAATTTTCTCAAATTTTACAAACACTCCTTTTCTGTACATTCTTCAATGGAGGAAATGCTTGACATAATTTCTCAAATCTAGTAATTGTATTGATTTCTATAACTTTTATTGCATCTATAACTTTTATTGCTCATGAAATCTTGATACGCCATCAATGGTCTACTGCCCGATTACGTTCAGTATGACGTCCTCTATATTTATTGTGCAAGCATAGTATAAACTCGTATTTTGAACCGTTATGATAAGATGAAATTCAGCATAATGTTTTGACATTATCAAATTAACTAAGTTAATATCGTAGCCAAAACTGGCTTTAATTTTTTATTTTATTTTTATTTAGAATATTAGTTATTTAGCTTAAAGTTCATCACTCTCTCTTTTTTTTTGACACGTGATAATTTTTTCTTTCTTATTGTTATCGAATAAGAATTGTTTACCGAAATCAAGCAATAATTAAGGATAATAGGTATTAAGTGATTAATTTTAGCATAAAATTTTTCAGTGAAATAAAATATAGATTT
>JAPMOR010120863.1:0-24547 GCA_026543865.1 Argiope aurantia | reverse complement strand
GGTCCAATCGGTAAACAAGGCGGAGACTCCAGATATTAACGCTAACACCTCCCCATCAAAACAAAAGCAGAGTAAAACCCGTAAAATACCAGCAGAAAATACCACTCATGGGTTTACTCCAAGTCATTTGGGGTTAATTTTCTCTCTCTGGGGTCTTGTAAACGATGGAAAATGACCCGCACGTAGAAAGGGTTGGGGGTGGGGTCTAAAATTTTAGCCCTTGCAGTTCATAGATCAAATTACTTTCTTCTTTTGGATTGAACTGTATTTTGAGATATGTTGGATTTGATTTTGTTAGACAGTTCACCGTACGAACAACTAATATATTTTGTGTGCTTTTGATAGGTATAAAGCTGCATTTGACGGCATTTATTTCGTTCTTTCTTGTGAGTAAGACTATTAAGACTATTAAGCAATTGTATTATTTGGCAGGCCATTTTGTTTGATTTTGAATATTTTCTTAATAAATATTACTATTTTGTATATCGGAAATTTTTCTTTAGTATATTTTTTTCATGGTTAAGTGTAGAATTGAAAGGAATTGTTAAAAATATTCGTAATATTTAGCTATATCAATATACAACTATATAAAACCTGCAGTTTTAAATCATTTATTTATAAGGTAGTTTATTTTCAAATCAATTAAAAAGGATGACACTTTTTTACAATTGGAAGTAAGTATTTTGTAGATGAATTTCTAGAAAAATTATCCATTCAAAGTTTTATAGAAAAAAAAAAAGATCATTCACTGAAGCATGCTGAATAGCGTGATTAAATGCAAAAGATGTACAGTACTTCCATTCATTGTTTTTAAATAGCGGATTATGATTCTATTCTTTCATTTTTTTATTCTTATTGTATGTATAAAAAAGCCTATGGAAATAGGGATTCTAAATTAATTTATTCTTATAAGAACGACAGAAATGGTGTTTAAAGAATTCTGACAGTTTTTATTAAATATACTGAATTAAACAACAACAAAAAAAAAACAATAATCAGTGTTTCAAAACAAATCACGAAGTAGATCGCTATTTCTAATTGTAATGCAATATCATACTAACTTTTATTTTTGTTTGTAAAATAAACTGAAATAAAAGTTTTTTTCTGACTGAAAGATCATTTCCTACATATGTTATGAAAAAATTCGTTAATACATGAAATTAACTAAGTGCTCTTTCAGAAAATTAAAATTAATAAAGAATTTTCTTCAGACAAATGTATTCAGAACGCATAAATGCACTTGTTATATTAAACATCGAAAGAGAAATTGAAAAAAATTGTAATTTTTCTCAAGTAATTGATGCATTAACAAAAACAAAAACAACAAAAACACGCTTTAAATAAACATTCAATAATAATATGTGTTCATATTTGACTTTTTTTTCTTTTCAAAAAAGTTAGGCCACAAATGGTTTTTGGCACCCGGGCCCCTTCATACAGAAGGCCGGCTCTGCAAACTCTTTTCCTAAAATTTATATAAAAGATTTATTTAATAGCATGAAACAGTCAGGATGACCTTTAGAAGGAGAGTTTGATGAAAACCGGTTTTAAAGATGCAGCTATCTATCATCGACAGAATTTAGAACACACACAAAATACTTCCGCAACAAAAAAGAAATAAAAACTTTTCATATCATTTCAAACACCGACTGCATGAAACTAGATCTAAAATTTAAACAGATTTATGTCTACGTTATAAAATGAAATAAGTTATAAAAGCTAGTTTTATGCCCTTCCCAAGCCAAATAAAATATAAAAAAACAATAATATATCTTGTATTCTGTTGACACTATCGCGTTACAGCGAAACAGCAACAAAAGCAGCTGCATATCATAAGCATTCAAACAACACAAGACAACAGCCGGGCTAGATGTCGTCAGCAGTCTACGGCAATGCAAGAAAACCCGCAGAGGGAAGTTCACGCTCCATTCCACCATGTTCCTGTCAGCGTAAAAAATTTCACCAGCAATATCTTCTTTCTGCTGACACCTTGGTCAGCTTTTCATTTAGTTATTTCTACGTGATCCTGCAAACAAAACTGGTTCAAGTGCTGCGATAGACGTGAAGAGGTTTGGGAAATATATAAGTACTACATTTAAATATTTAAATTACAAACTTTTGCGTTTCTAATTAGTGTGCCTTGCGTAATGTTAAATAATGTTTCTTAAGCTGACAGTTATACGCATGATCCTTTACAATAGTACAGCATGTTTCATGATAATATGCAATATTATGCGATAATATATTCAACAATATTGTTCTATATTATATTGCTCAATATTCAACAATACTGCTCGATATTATATAGTTCAATATTCAACAATAATGTTAATATTTAACAATACTGTTCGATATTATATTATTCAATATTCAACAATACTGTTCGATATTATATTGTTAAGTATTCAACAATACTGTTCGATATTATATTGTTCAGTATTCAACAATACTGTTCGATATTATATTGTTCAATATTCAACAATACTGTTCGATATTATATTGTTCAACATTCAACAATACTGTTCGATATTATATTGTTCAATATTCAACAATACTGTTCGATATTATATTATTCAATATTCACTAATATTATGCAATATTAAGAATATTTCTTAAAATCATATAATATTGTAAAATATATGTGTGCTACTGGGATTAACACTGAGACTTTAAATAAATATAAGGTCATCTAATCATTGTTCGCTTTTTAATATTTCAATCTGTGCAGTATAGTAATTTATTTCGGTAGTCTAGCTGATTATAAGTATTATTTATTATTATATTTTTAGGAAGTCATTAAAAAATTATTTCGAATTATATGGCATGTTTTCAAATCCAACATTTTTCATTTAATTCTTAAAAGAAATCATTTATAACAAGAGTGAGTGGTATGTAGAGTTATTTAAACATGTTTATCGACTGCTTTTAAATAGGAAACCTTGTTTATTAATTGCATTCCATATCTGTTGCAATAAATTTTGTTATGTATAAACAAAAGAAATAGTTTACTGTTTTTTCCGAAGCATTACCATTGTTTATGAAAGAGTTTTTATTATTTATATATGCCATAGAAAATTGAAAAGAACACTGTGACTTTGCGAATGAAATGTTGAAGTATTTTATACTTAGAAATGTGGAATTTTAAGCATAATAAGATTTTAAATCATATTATTATAAAGAGAGACCTAACTGTTTCTTTCAGTGTATAAATAAAAATAAAATTCTTACATAATTGTGATTGCTTATCTAATTTAAATTTCAACGTAATCCAATTTCTACAAAATTATTTTGTTAAAAATTAAATCTGCTCCAATTATTTATCAAAATTTTGGATAATATAAAAGCATGATTATCTTTATGCATTTTTACATATTCAATATTAACTAATTATGAAAATGTTTTGCAAGACAAATCTTCGTATGTGTTATGTATTTTTGCTTTTTATTCTCCGTCATTTAAAACTTCCATGGCTAACAGCATGAGTGTTTCCCACCTGTAGTAAAAATTCTGCTTAATATATTAAATATTTGGGAAAAAAAGCAATGAAAAAAGTGACGAGTGAAAATTCAATAGCTAATTTTAGAAGTTTCAGTAATCCCTAAAAATAATTTTTTTCTGGGTTCTAAAATATTCAACGAGATTTCAAAAATCTTTTAGAATATATTCTTATTTAATAATAAGAATTTTTCACAAATTATTATTTTAGAAAATTAATATTTTTTTTAGTAAGCAAACGACAATTTCTTCAAATTATGATTTAAGAGAATAAATTTTTTTCCACATGAAAACGATATTTTTTAAATAATGATTTAAGAAAATGTTTTTTTTTTTTGTCAAACAAACGATGTTTGTGGTCAACAAAAAAATATGATTTATTCTTTATCATCACAAATATTTATGTTCCCTTCATTCGGTAATTCTTTTCCGTAGATTTAAATGTCCATCTTTATATAAAATGACAAAACAAACTTTTCAATATCGTTAAAAACATTTTCCGCCTGAATTGCATAATACAGACGTTTACACCAGTTTGTCGGTGAACTTGAAAGAATGAAAAATCCCGCTCTTCTCAAAAATTCGATTCTTTTCTGTTTGAAGACCCAGCGAAGCAAAAATTCCGTTTCGTTTACTGCATCTGTGTTGCACCTCAGTTTTCTTATCTGCCTACAGGGTAGAGATGTCAAAATAGTCAGTTTTCCCATCAACATATAAGAAAAACATTTTATATCTAAATGTTTTTTTGAATAAATGCAAACCCAATTCTTCTGTGATCTTTAGAACATGCATGGTTGACAGTTGCATGTTTATGATTGTCGTTCTTTTTCTTTTAAATAATTATGGCGTCATGATGTAGCATTTGTATTCTCAATAAACCTATTTCATGGATGAACAATTTTTTAAACAAATATACTCTTCACAACACATTACATTTGGATTTATGGAAATATTATGAATAAGAAACATACATTTCTGTAGAAAAAGTGTATTCAATAAGAAATTTCGAATAAAAGAAGAATATAATTCAAATTATAGTTTTAAATAGTTATTTTAGGAAAATCACTTTAAATGTACCAAAAGTATTAAAAATCGTATCGTAATTTATTATTTTATTTAGTTTGATAACTTCGATACGACGTTATATTTTGCATTAAATTAATATTTCATGATTCTAATATTACTTAAGATCATTTTTGTTATTAGAATTCATTTCTTCGAGAAAATTATTTTTATTTAAAATAATTTAAGATTTGTTGGTAATATGCTCAAATTTTAATTCGTACGATCTATGTTAAAAAGAACTTGATTCTACAAATTAAAATGTTATTTTGATTATAGAGCTATATATATCTTCATCTTTTACTGAATAACTGCCGTAGAAGGATATTAAATAAATTTTGAAAAGTTAAGTATCATATTTATTAAACTTTTGTAATATAATTAAATTCTAAATTTTAAAAAAAATATTTATTAAAAAAATATGTATGTATTTATACAAAATTTCGCATTTGAGCGTTTCTTTTTTCATTGTGGAAATGATTAAATAATATTTTTAAATTTAAAGGTTAAATAATATTAGTAATTTAGTATAATAATATTTTTTAATTTAAAAGAGAAATTACTGTATGCAAATTGAAATACGGATATATATATTCTGATTACCCATAATTCTTTCTTCTCTTTCATCCCTAATTTCATGAGAATTAAACCAATGAAAATGAAAGAGGGTGAGTGAAAATATAATTGAATTTTGAGTTGAAAATCACATTTTTTTTGGGAACTGACATCTAAATGTTTGCAGGTAGCAAAAAGCTTTTAAAAGAATTGTTTGTTATGATGAATTGACAATACGCCTAATTTGAATTGCTTTTCTATCTCCTACAGTAATAGACCGATTGACAAATTAAAATTTCAGTTTTACGAACTTATTCCTTCGGGGGCACTTCGTAATTGAAGAAGTAAATGTTCTGGCCTGGTGGTTGGTTCTCGCCACCCTAGAGAGTACACAAAAATGTGGGAGTCTGGCTCCTCTTCTTCCTTATGGAATGGCTGTACCGTGGCCGATGATGGCATTTAAGACTCTACGACAGTTCCAGCCAGTGTTGCTGTTGCGGGGGTCCGGTCATTCAGTATTATTTATCCATGCGCCTTCGCGTGGGTCGAAGAGTCAGTGATATGACTTTCGCTCCTATCCGAGTGGGGGCTCCTCGTAATTGAGGACAAGCTTATGGTCAGATGATTGGTTCTCGCCACCCTGGTGGGTACAGAAAAAGGTGGGGTCTGACTTGAGAATACAAAGGGAAGGATTGTGCAGTGACCTTTGATAACCCTTAGAACTCAACCACAGGTCCCACCAGTATAGCTGTTGCGGTCATTCCGACTGTCCGTAATCCTTCGGGAAGTTCAGAGTAGCCAGTTTAAAGTAAGTCATATCAATGACTCTCCGTCCCACCTCGAAGGCACAAGGATAAAAACTGAATGACCGAATCGCCGCAACAGCAACACTGACAGGAACTGTGTTTAAGCCCTAAGGACAATAACTGGCCATGTTACAACCCTTTCCTAAGCAAATACGTCCCATCATCGATGGAAGGGACCAGACCACCACCTTTAAGTGTACCCTCCAGGGTAACGAGAACCAATCACCATGCGGGAAGCTTCTCAACCTCATTTTGTGGTTCCCCTCCAGGGGTAGCCAGTATAGGGTAACGTTATCCTCCCCCCAATATAACCTACTCCTATGAATCAGATAGTCCCTCTAAGAATTTGTCCGAGTCTTTTTACCCTCTGCATAACAACATTCAAATTCAAATCTGATCAATATTACTCTAGATATCGTGAAGTTTTTAAATTTAACTTAATAACTATAAATAAAAATTAACTGTTAACAAACATAAAAAATAGTTAAAAGATAAAATGAACATTATCTCTCTGCCTTCAAAATATAATTTTTGTTATGTTTTGATTAATAAAAGCAATGTTTGAATATGTTTTAATATACTTAAGCAATTATTACAAAAGTCTCAGCGAAAAGAAACAGTAACTGGAAAAATTTATATATGTATGCATATATTATCTTTGAAGTATAAAGTTTGCTACTTCTTAAAGAAAAGAAGATCTTCTCTAGAATAATAAATGTAGTTAGTTAAATCGCATGGCTGTACTCTACTTTTTAACAAGTTATTTCGCAGATTAACCACCTCTTGGAAACATAAAACAGCAAGGTAGTATCTTACTGCAAGTTAATTAAGTTTCATGGTTAAGCTAAACCTAATATATTATTATGCTATACTTATTATAATTAAGCTTATGTTGAATATACCAGACATGTTATAATTAACAGACATCTGACATATGTTATTCAAAAATTTCTAATATTACACAGATCTTAGGGATGTATTCTTTAAAAGACACGAGGAAAAAAAAAGCTGATACAATAAAATAAAAAAGGAAGGCTTAACACCTTCGCATTATAACGTGTTAGGCTTGATTCTTCTTTTACTATTTTATTTCTTAAATTCGTTTTAAATTATGTAAGTATAATACCATGCATGCAAAAACAATATTCAATATAGTTGCAAGTCGGTTGTGTAGAATTTTAGTAACTAAACTTAAGTCAAAATACTTTCCATAAATATACTTTAAAAATTTATATAAATTTGAGAAAAATGTAAATAATAATAATGTTACCACTAAAAAGCTTTATTTAAAGTGGCGTAAAGTTTCTATTTAATTTTAAGTTTTTTTACAATTATATGAACTGAAATAAATTAGATAAACATTATGTTTCAATTGTAATAATTGACTAAATATTAAAGATCCTATTCTCAATTAATAATCTCATATCTTTTGCCCTATCAAAACCGAGAAAGTTACCAATATATACATATATATATATATATATATATATATATATATGAAAGTTTAGAAACTAATGTGCAGTAGATGAAATCAAAAAGATTAATTGATTTCATTTTGGTTTGAAATATTTATTATACTTTCATTGAGTTAGATAAGTTAAATACTGGTCACTACTGAAAGTTATTTATATTATTTCCTTTCCATTTTGGTTTGAAGCATTCGTTGAACTTTTATTAATTCAGATAAGCGAAATACTGGTGACTACAGGAAGTTTTTTTTATATTCGTTTTAATTTTGTTTGAAACGTTCGTTGAATTTTCATTAATTCAGATAAACGAAATACTGGCCCCTACTGAAAGTTATTTATATTATCTTTTAATTTTGGTTTGAAACGTTCGATGAACATACATTAATTCAAATAAACGAAAGACTGGCCCCTACTGAAAGTTGTTTATATTATATATTTTTTATATTTTGGTTCGAAACGTTCGTTGAACTTTCATTAATTCAAATAAGCGAAATACTGGTCACTACTGAAAGTTGTTTTTTTTTAATTCTTTTATTTTTATTTTGGTTTGAAACGTTCATTGAACTTTCTTTAATTCAAATAAACGAAATACTGGCCCCTACTGAAAGGGATTTATATTATCTTTTAATTTTGGTTTGAAACGTTCGATGAACATTCATTAATTCAAATAAACGAGACTGGCCCCTACTGAAAGCTGTTTATGTTATCTTTTTTTTTATATATTTTGGTTCGAAACGTTCGTTGAACTTTCATTAATTCAAATAAGCGAAATACTGGTCACTACTGAAAGTTTTTTTTTAATTCTTTTATTTTTATTTTGGTTTGAAACGTTCGTTGAATCTTCATTAATTCAGATAGGCGAAATACTCGCTTCTACTGAAAATTGTTTACATTATCTCCTTTACATTTTGATTTAAAATGTTCATTGAATTTTCATTAATTCAGATAAGCAAAATGATGCTTACTACTGGAAGTTATTGATATTATCACATGTACAAATGTATTTTTAAATGATGGTCAATTTTTAATTAATTATTTCATAAATACTTTGACATTTTCGGTATGACTGATTATTCAGATAAGCGAAATACTGGTCACTACTGAAAGTTGTTTATATTATCTTCTTCCCATTTTCGTTAAACATTTGTTAATTCAGATAAGTGATATACTTGTCACTACTGAAATACAAATATATTTATACATATACAAATATATTTTCAAATGATGTTCAATTCTTATAGAAATTACCTAATAAATACTCTGACCTTTTCAGTATGATTGGTTAATTAAATTTAAGAAAAACGATTACATTTCTGTATGGTTAGCTTGCCTTTATTATAAATCGGTAACCATTATTTTTATTTTCTTACAAATAGTTATTTTAATTACTTAGCTTATTAGTAGGTAACTTCAACTAAATCATATGGAATAACAGCTTGTTTATTAATTTGCTTATAGTAACAAAAAAAAACTTACAAATCTGCAATATTAATCATAAAAAAAACATTTCTACAAAATAGCGTTCAGACAAATTACACCTATAAAGATAAAATATACACTTAAATAAATAAGATATATATGAAAGATAAATGTAAAAGTTATTCCGAATCGAGTTAAATAAATGGCAACAAAATCAGAACTTTTTAAGTCATCCAACCCCACATCTTATCATTACTACACTAGTCTCTCATCACAGCGATCTGCTGTATCATTTTCCAACTGATGGCTGCAACAATACACCCAATGCCAATATAACGACGAATATGTAATATTCTTGGAGAAAACGTTCGAAATGATAAATTTAGGCCACTCTAAATTCAGTCATGAATGTCAGATCTCCTGGTCACCTAATCCTGATATATGGCAGCAAAGATATGTTTCCCGTGAAAGACCCTATCCCTTAAGGGGTTTAAAGAAACACTGAGCCTTCCAAAATTGGATATCTGAGTTTTCGGTTCTGGAAACGGAATATACTATATTATATAAATGGCAACGAAGCGATGGAGCGACAAAGGAGATTTCTTCTATACACTTTAAAGAAGGTTGACGTTTATCTCTGGGAAAGTTATCTATGGCGACAGTGACTTGAATATCGTGTACTATTGGAAAAAATGGGGATTCTGGTGAAGTCCTGATATGGCAGTAAGCCGATAATGGCTTATAAATATCGGAAGGCATCGTTGAGAAAGGTATAATTTTAGGACAAAGTATTTATGTAATGTATTCATTTTTTATCGAATGATATAGATGTATTTTAGAAGTTACATCCTGATGTCATATTAACGAGGGTAAGGCAAATTTTAGCAGACGATACATTTTATGCCTTTGACATTTTTATGTTGATAGACGCTAAACTAAATATTCGAAGTAAAGTTATATTTTCTTAACAAGCAAATAATATTACTTTAGTAAATTCAAAATATAAGGTGACGATATATTTCGGGAGATATTATTCTGTTTTCCCTTTAAGAGCCATAATTTTATGAAAAGTTTTAAAGTGCTTTCTTTCCTTTTACAATGTGATTTTGTAACAAAAGTAAAATATCGTTTGGAATTTGTATTTGAAGTTAAACTGAATTCATATTAGAATATTTACAATAATAAACATGGCTGATACATGATCTAGACGAAATTATATTATCGTCCTAATGTGTTTAATACTATTTAAAAATAAACTTAGCTTTTAGCAATGACAACAATAAATGAATAAAATAAAAATATAAATAAAATTAGATGAAATATTTGTCACATTATTATCGCTTGCTCAAAAAATAAAATTTTTGAAAAAGGTAAGTGAAAACAAATATATTTAGAGTAACTCTAATTTTGAAGGAATTAAATTTTAGTTCTATGCAATTCTTCATTTAATTTTAGGATTTTAAATATATGGAATAAATTATCATACTATTTAGTGATGTTTATTTCTAAAATAGTTCTGTTTTTATTTTTTATTTTTATATTCTATTTTCTTCTATTTTTCTATTTCTGTTTTTAGTTTAATAAAAATTCTATTACGAAATTATCTTTGGCTTTCTGTGAAATAGTCATTTCTAATCATAAAATTACGAAAATGTCTATTAGTGAATTAGGCTTTGAAAACTCAAATTATAGACCTTCAAATATTATTTAATTTCTGTTCAAAATATTTACATTATCTCATTATAACAAATTATATTCTGCTGAATTAAATATTTACTATGATGTCATTACAAATCAATAAAATATGGCAAATATTTCCCAGGACATTAACAAAGTAATCATATTTTAATGAATATAAAGCAAGCTATTTTTAATGTGAAAATATATTTTGAAACAGAACCACTCACGTGATTCTTCATTGGTTCAATCAGTTTAGTCATGATCTATATGAAGCATAAATTCACCATGATTAACAGTTCAGTCGGATCGGGAGCACATGCATGCAATTTTTACCGTTCAACCAGTAAGTAAAAGGGGACGGGGGGAGGATATTTGCAGCTTCTCATGCAATTCAAGCGCAATAGATACCGCCAGGAGAATCGGAATTATATTTATTCCTCTTATATAGTTATGCAGTTTATTTTTCTCGAAATTCTAGAGAACACATTTCCACCTGACACTTTCCCATGGGGTAATCAGTTTCAAATATTAGACTGAACGACGATCTTTGCTTTTCAATTATTATCAGACGATTTAACAATCATTGGTGCCAACCTACCAGTTCGATATATAAACATATATTTCGAATCTGTATGGTTAATTCGCAATCAAAACTAAGAATGTAAAATATATTTGTATTTCTCAATTGTTTTTTTTTTTGTTAACCGAATATTTCAATAGCTTGTGTCCTTAGCGATTCCATTGAATAGGATTTAATGTCCTTAGTTTACTTGAGGATTTTATAGCTATAAAATGTATTCAACGAAAAAAAAGTTTTAAAAATTTCAAATTTTTAAAAAAAATAAATGCATTTTAAATAAATTAGTTATCTTTTCTGTTAATTTTTTTTATATTTACAGTGATGTAATATCTCTTCTGCAGAATTTATTTATTAGCAACTTTTTTTAGGATCATTAATCTTCTAAATAATTAGATATATTTTAAACATTAATATATTATACATTTATTAATAATATTAATTTATTATACTATTTATTTATTATACATTACGCAATAAAACTTTTACATTTATAAATAAATCTTAATTATTATATTTAGTTTAAAGATATTCTACTTATTCTGCTCCTTTTAGATGGATTTCAATTGTAGTTTGTGGATGTCAAATTTTGTTGCGGTTAGCCATATTCAATTTTTTTAATATTCAATTTCAAAGTATTTTCTAGCAAAATATCCAAACTAACAATTTTAATAATATTTAATTAATACTAAACAGAAAAGAAAAAATTGGTGCATAATAAATGATAATTCTTCAAAAGAAGAAGGCGAAAGACACAGATGAATAAATAAATGAACAAAAAAATTGAAACATTACGCTAACATCAAAGATCCGTAGTTGCTTTAGTTTTACAAATCCTAATTTAGCATATTTCAATATTTTATAATAAAACATTTCATTTTATAGAGGTACATTAGCCATAAAATATTGCTGAGAAAATAATCAGCATTTTACAGCAACATTTTATATATTGTATATATATATATATATTGTTACGAATCCGTAATACTGCTTCCCAGCATAGTTGGTTCCATCATTGGAAAGAATGTTTTACAGTCATCTATATTGGACGGAGTCTGGTCGCGTCGGGGGTTCCAGAGCTTGGCGACCATTTGGCGACGAATTTGTCGACTTTGGCGCCATAATAGATTATACCCGAAACATCGAGAATTTTCCCGATCCGTCCAGTAGGAACCGAGATACGCCTCGAACGTTCCTGATTGGTTGAGAGGCTTCTAGCCCCGCCTCCTGAGACCTATAAAAGGGGCTGCAGCTGCCAGACAGAGTATTTTGAGTCGAAGAAGTCGAAGACAGAGTAGTCGGAAGCGACGGAGTCAAGCTAGTGCTGAACTGAGCTGTGCGCTACTGTCTGCAGTAGATTATTGTTGTATGCTGCTGTGTATGCTGTTGTATGCTACACGTCTCGGTTGAAGATAATCGTCTTCTGTGCTGTATATAGTTGTCGTTCTTGTGCTGTCCAGTGTGTCTTCGTGTAAATAAACGTCGTTGTTTTTATTCTACTTCTGCCTGCTGATTGAGCGTTCTCCACACCATATAACTTCCACTATCCAAATGAACCCCGGTAAAAATTTCGTAACAATATATATATATATATTCCAATTAAAAATATCAAATTGAAACCCTTGTATACCAAACTTTTGAATTATTAGCAAAAATCGTATACATTAATTGGAATTGTCTAATATAATTATTATTAAAATATATTTATCATTAATAATTGGAGAGTGATAAATCGCGTATTTACTTAAATGAATCAATCTACTCCCCACCTTCTATGGAAATTCTCTAGACTTTTGACATCCTTCTAAATAGAATGAAGATTAAAAATCATATATGCGTCAGATCTTAGTTATTTCAAAATTGTATATAAAGGTCAAATGTTGAATTTTATAGTCATTATATCGAAGATGATATATTTTTCGGAGACTTTTTGATATTCCTGAACTGTCTGGCATTACAAATTCGAGATTTCAGAAAAAGATGAGGATATTTTTAGCTTCATATAAAAACTGAACTTCAGAACAGAAATTATTTTTTTAAATTAAAGTTGCATTTCAAAACAGTGTGATTTGATTTAATTGTAAACATTTTGGAATATATATTCTATGAATAAACTATTTACATTAATATTTATTAAGAAATGAACGTATTTCAAAGCTACTACATAAAATTTTTGCATTTTCACCTATTTATTTTGAATAATTCGAAATGGTTCGGCTTTTCTAGATTAAGTTTGCATAAGGTCCAAAAATGTATGTAAGAATATTTGGATTACACGATCAAAAAAATTTGAAACAAACACAAATTTATCTTTAAAATTCGTTTACAATGCATAATACGTGATAATATTACTATGCTTTTGCACCCCATTTTTTTCTGTATTTACAAAAAAAAGTATTCTATTAAAGAAGAATACGCCGATGAAAAATATTTTCCTTATATTAAGAATATTTTCAAGATTGAAACTATATCAATACTAATTTTGCTGATAAGAAAGAACAAAACCACATTTGCAGATATCAAATATTTCCTTTATTTCCTAGTATTATTTTCAATAATATGCGCTGTATAAATTTACAAAGTTGATTTGATCATTTATACTGCGTATCAAAAGACTAAATCGTCTAGAAATATCCAGACAATTTACCCAGCTCAAAATTATTTATACAGTTACAAATTCAATTGTTTAAATAGTTACAACTATGTTAATAGTTATTCAATATTTTAGTTATTTAGCTTAATATTGCTTATAATCCAAACAATTCTGATTACATTAATGTTAATTTGTCTCCAGTGCTAAAAGTAAATATTTAAAATATGATTTTATTTTACTTTTTACACACATTGTGAATACGATTCAATATACTAGAAATGTTGTAGTGAAAAAAGTAAGGGTTAAAAGTTAAGGAAGGAGTATTTTATAATGATTGTTGTTATGGAGAAATTTTCGAAATTCATATTCTAAAAAAGATTTCTTTAAAATTCTTATAAAATATTCCAATTGCACAGCAGTTAGAAGAACTATTACATGACTTTTTAGGAAGTCTACACCAGTATTTATTTATTTTCTTCAGTTAGTAAACAAGAGATTATAAAAGAAAGTGCTATTGTCATAAAGATTAGTTTCATCTTTTACAATGATTCTTAATATCGTATATTATATATTTGACTTTTATTTTTCCTATATCAAAAATAAATCTAGTTTTAGAAGTTTTTTTGAAATATCATAAATGTTTAGCAACCAATGAATGTTTTTAAATGCAGAAGAATATTTTATGTAAGATTTTTCTTTTTAATATTTCACTCAGCCCACTAGATTTATTGGAGAAAAAAAATTTCTAGATAATGATTTTTAAATAACTTTTAATTATGATGTCCCCGAAATTTTAAAATTATCTAAGTGAAATTTCCTAATACAATGACATACTTATTTTAATTATTGAATTTATTGAAAAATTTAAATTATTGTTAAATGAATCTATCTACAGCATAGTATATATCTTAGTCTATGTTGGTGTTAAAGGTGCATATTTAGAATATTTCTGACTATAGAAGAAACAGTCAAAAATTTATGATTTAAATACCATTTTTTAAAGATTCTATAAAATTTATAAAATAAAGAAAAACCAGATGATTTTCAACAATTTGTATCTCTTTCTCCTGGCCTCTCGATGCTGTAATTAGTGATGAAATTTTTTTTTCTGTTTCTTAATAAAATTATTTTATAAGTATTAGTTTCGAAATATCTTTTAAACGTAATGGCCCCAGTAACGTAAGAAATCCTTTCTTTTCAAACATTTAAATTATCTAAAAGGAAAATAAAATACCCTTCCGTTTGATTTTTCTGGAAAACAATCTCCCCTTCAAAATGCCCTGCAGTTCTAATTAACTTTTACTTCTTAATCCTCATCTCATTTCACGCAGAGTCGAAAAATAAAAAAAAATTGGACCAGAATATATATGGAATCGAAATTAAACACCGTGAAAAATCCGCTAACGATAACAAACAAACCTTCTGCCCGCCCTCGTCTCAGAGGGAAGGAAGGGGATGGGAAAGACGATCGAAAACAAAAGGGGCTTGAGCGAAAGAAAGAAAATGGCAAAAAGGAAGGAAAGAACAAGATAAGGAAAGGGAAGAATGCAAAGCACAAAGGCACATTTAATCATTCGCTCTACTGAGCCTACTATAAACCACGACGTTAGAAACAAAATTAAATCCTTCACTTCAGCCATACCCTAGACCACCCTCCCCAAGGTTCCTTGCCCACTCTACCAGTTTGCAACACTGGAAGAAAAAGTGCTTTGTATTTTAGATTGTCTGGTAATCAAGATCAAGAACCATTGAAAGTATTTTGCGGAGAGAATTTTACCTAATCGTGTTTTCTTTCGGAATTTTGCAGCTGGAATTCTGTCGATGCTGTCTCGAGGTGCGTGCGGGGGACTGGGGCTAGAGACCAGGATGTAATTTGTCTTGACAACGTCACAGCGATTCCTGCAGCCATGTTCTTGCTACTGGCGACTTACATTCAACATGTCAGATATGTATTTTTCTTCTTCAAGGGTAAGAGGGAGACTCTCAAATGTGACAAATTTTCGACGGAAGAATGTCTATGATGGATCGTGAGGATATAACACAATCATATTCTGTTTTTGTTTCCTTTAAAGGCGATGATCTTAAACGAACCTTTTTCTGGTATTTTAGCAAGAAATTCTAATAATTAATATTATAACATATGCTGCAAAAGCTTAGAGTATGGGATATCTTCATATAACTAAAGCTTTTCAATCATTTATCATCTTATAATATTAAAATTTTGTCCTTTTATTTGATTTGAGTGTAGAAAGAAAACCATTTATTTCGTGTGCTTTTAGAATCGTTCACTTAATGAAGAATATATTTGATATCCAATACCGATTAAATGTTTATATGAGGACATATTTGTCAATGAATAAGAAGCAATAGTTAATCATAAAATTTCCCACACATAATATAGAATATATAAATTAAAGCCTTATTTTTTGCAAAGAAATTAGCTTCAGTAATTTTTAAAAATATCATTGAACGCAGCAATTTTTTTTATTACATATTCATTACGGTACTTTATAAGTCTAAATATTCCTTTCATTTCCGAATGATCGTTTTTTAATTCTAAATGTAACTTAAAAATCAACTCTAAACATAACTGAAAAATTAATTCTAAACATTACTTTGTTAAAATATAACGTTCACGATAAATAATAATAAAAAGAGATATTATTTAATGAACATTTTTATACACTGAGGTGAATAAAAAATCATGTGTAGCAATATACAAAAATACAGCTATCAGTAGTATCTCGTACAAAATGTGTAAATGGGCAGTGCATTGGCAGGGCTTTCATTTGTATTCAAATGATCGACGTGAAAAAAATTCTGACTTAATTATGACCACACGATGGGAATTAATAGAATTTGAATATGGAATGGTAATTGGAGCTAGACTCATGGGGCATTCCATTTCTGAAATTGTTAGAGAATGCATAATTCTGAGATCCACAGCATCAAGATTGTGACGAGAGACCTAATTTCAAACATAATACCGCATCATAGACAACTCAGTAAAAGACCCCCTGCAATTGGCCGAAACCAGCAGCGTGTAGGTAAAATTGTTAACTTTAATAGACAAGCAACACTGCGTGAGATAACAGCAGGAATCAATGTGGGATGTACGACAGCTAGGACAATGCTTGGTTTTAATGAGCGTTAAACCGACTCGAATGTTTTTACTAACAGCACGACATTGCCTATAGTGTCTCTCCTGGGCTCCTGACTATACTGGTTGCACCCTAGACGATAGGAGAGCGGTTGCTTGGTCAGATAAATCATAATTTCAGTTGGTAAAAGCTGATGGTATTGTTCAAGTGTGGTACAAACCCTACGAGACCACGGACAACAAGGGATGTTAACAAATGACTATGCAAGCTGGTGGTGGTTCCATAATAGAATAGGCTGTTTTTACATGGAATGGATTGGATCTTCTGATCCAAATAAACTGATCATTGAATGGAATTAGTTATACTTCGAACCCCTTGTCCATATACTCGAACAACAATGCAAGGTTTAAGGATGGCAATGCGAAATGTGGGGAAATTCCAGGGAATGATTTGGCCACTTAGATCGACCGACATGAATCAAATCAAAAATTCGTGGGATATAATCGAGAGGTCAATTCATGCACGGCAACATTTTCGCAATTATACATCTATAGAGACAGGCTACCTCAATATGTCTGCAAGGGACTTACAACGACCTATTAAATCCATGTCACATCAAGTTGTTGCACTTCAACGAGCAAAAAAAGATCTGATACGTTATTAGGAGGTATTTTATGACTTTTGTCATCCTAGGGTATAGCATTTATATAGAATATAATCGATTTTAATGCAATTTTTGAAAGAATTTCCTGGAAACATTTTCTAAATGTTATCCCTTAAAGATTACCAATTATGTATTTGAACATATTTGATGGCATAAAAATCCAAACTTTTCCATTATTTATATAATAGAGATGCTATTTTAGAACATGAATTGAACACTTTTCTTTATCTTTATTTTATTTTTGGTTTCATTTAAATAATCTTACTTTAATGTTTCTAAAATAATACCACTATTGATTATATTATGGTATTCCAAATATTAATTGCATTACAAAGCCCAACCCAAGCCCACAAAAGTAGAATCCATATTGTTATACGCTTTGAGGTTATAACTATTCCTCTAATAAACAAATGTCAATAAAATTAATAGGAGCTTCATTTTTGAAGATATTTGACATCATAAAATGGATAGTATTTTCCCTTTAAATTTAAGTTTCAACTCATCTCAATTTTAATAACTTTTAAAACTTTAGGAATTTTTGAATATTCTAATTCTGAAACACTCACTTCTGGAATTTAAAGCTCATTAAATCTTTTAATTAATACTTATTAGTTAAAGAAGGATAAGGAAATGAAAATTTCCAAATACCAACAGATTATTGTTAGAGTTTATTGAGCATGCTTATGAAATTTCTAAATTTTTAATTAATCATTATTTTCTCACAGTAAGTTCCTAATTTTGTTGTATTTTAAGGATTAGAAGCACTTATCAATGAAAATATTCCTATTTAGCAGTCAACAAATTAGATGATTATCATCTCTTGAAATTAATAACACCTTTGTATAATTTAAACATTGGAAATATTTATCCTACGCATTAATTCAACCAAATAATTAATGATTCAGTTATATTCGTTTAAATACTACATCGATGTGTTTAATGTAATTTAAATACACACATAAGGAATTCTCATCGACGACGATAAGATGAGTAATTTGTTAAAAGAGAAAGCAATATTTTAATTTATCCTAACAACTAAGTTCATTTTAGTATCACAGTCTTAATTTCACTTTTAAATTATTGCTTTACTGATTACCTTTAACCGAAATTCTATTTAAATAAAAATTTAATTTTGGTAATTATCATAAAATTTTAAAACTGCAGCATAATATGAATATAAAAGAAAAAAATATATATTAATGAAATAATCAAGTGATCTGCAGATGATATTCCGAAACTTTTTTTAAATATGATTTAATGGCTTATTTTATAAAACTGGTGATTATTATACCAATTAAAAAATTAAGAGATCATTATTGGAAGGAATTGAAATTATCGTTTCATTTAAAATCATTTTTATTATATTAAGACATAAAGATGATAAAATTAAATTTTGTATTTTTTTCACATGGAAAAAATAGATAGTTATGAATGACGCCAAAATAATAAACCATCTTCCTTATTTTTAGAATTCTTTTCGATTATTGCCATTTAAGTAAAATTATATGACTTTTTAAACTTATCATGGATTCTTCTTACAATTGAATTGCATTTAATATGAACTTCTCGGATAGAAATTCGATTTGAATTACTCAATTTAAGTATCTAATAAAAAACTTCTGATTTATCATAGAACATTTTTCGTCCGGGGAAGTAAGTTCTTTATTGAATTCCTGATTATTCGCTTTTCTTTATTTTTTTCTAGTTACATTCTTTATTCTTATAGATATTTAAAGCTTCTTTTGTAAAATAGAATTATCTGTTACCATTTTATATTAAAGTGTGATAGAAAGTAAGAGGCAAGAATTCATGTCCAAGCCATATACATTAAAATCGTGGAATGATTTTAATTTTGGAATCCACTAGACGTAAGAAAAAGGACGCGACTATACAAAATAATTTAGCTGCATTCCAACTGGTATGTGTTGCTACGTAGTAGCAGACGGACATCTCTACTTTGGGTAGTTTAGCATACGCTGTTACGAAATTGAAGATGTGGCGTTTCAATTCTGTGTAAGATAATTAGTTGAATGCTACTTAACATATGCTGTTATGAAAACAAAACGGAACATTCGAACTTTGCGTTCAGTTGTATGTCGGTTAATTTATAATGTTACGTAGTGTAAGATAACATTAAGTTGAATACCAATTCGCATATGCTGTTATGTATTCAAGATGGAACGTTCCAACTCAGGCTTTAGTTGTATGTCAGTTCGCATTTCAATTCTGTATAAGACAACGTTGACATGAATGCCACTTGGCATATGACGTCTCTACTACGACTAGACGGAAAGTTCCAACTCTGGCATTTAGTTGCATGTTAGTTGGCATCTGAATTCCGTGTAAAATAACGTTCAGTTGAATGCCGCTTGGTATATGCAAGAGAGAAAGTTCGGATTCTGGCATTTAGTTACATGTCAGTTGGTGTATGCTGCAATTTAGTCAAAGGCTGGACGTCTCAGCTCTGTGGAAGTTACCATTTAGTTGCATATATAATGTCACTAGAAATCACATTTATCATAAGAATACGAGGTAACATGATAATGAGATATTTTAAGACTTAAATGAATAAAATGTGTTTGGTCTTATTAGGAATATTCAAAATAACAAAGTATTTTTGTAATTGGTTGCAGTACCTATAAAAGCAAGTAAAAAAATTCCTGGAATCAATGTTTAGTTAAAATTCGTATCAATCTAAAATTCATTTCTTTCTTTATTATAGTGAAAAATGCTTAGAATTATATCTTTTTAAAAAGTTAGAAAATAAATTCTACTGGTGGATAAAATCTTTTATACATTTTCTTTATTTATGTTATTTAAAAGTATTTACATATAATAATGCATGGAAATAAAGATAAATCCTTTGATCATTTCGTTTCGTGTGTAAATTAAATATTCAGATAACCAAGTCAGTTAAAAATGGTAAATCTTCAAGATTGTTTAAACAGTCACACGTTTTAGAAGAGATAAAAAAAAAAACTGGATAAAATTTCATTTCCCGCTAAAAATGACTTTGATGTTTCCGTTTATTATTTTAAAATATTTGCAAAAACTTTTTCTTGGTCAATAAATGTACATGGACATAAATCACTGGATCTGATTTATTTATAATGAAAATACAATGAGTTACTTCTATGATTTCTTCTATCTTAAATATAAGCGTTATTTGTTTAGCTAATTCTTAGCGCAAATGCATTTGAGCTGAGCAATATTTTGCATGAGTTCTAAACACTAGTCCGTTTATGAACATTATTTAAAGCGACAAAGAATTAAATGCATTTTTAGAATAAAAAAAGGAACACGTGTTTCCATACAAAATATTCTTCATTCTTAAAAAGTAATTAAAATTTAATGAGTTCCATAAAAATGAATCATTTATTGACAATTTCAATATTATTACCTCAGTCCACTTATTAAATCACAACACTGTCATTTTCAAGCATATACTTCCGTCATTTACTCTTTTAAAATTCAAAAGAAGAGGAGACATTGCTGACAGAAATATTTGGAAAGGAATTAAAGGTGAATTCGACTTCCCAGCTCAGCTTAAAATCACCCGGAATGAGGCAAATTTTGCGGAATCAGCACAAAAGTTCCTAAACGGCGGTATTTCACAGAAGGCAACGGGCGTATCCCGGGGCGTTTAAAGCAATTCGTTTAACTGCAGCCTTGTTAACGACTAATAATTTCAGACGAAGCTGCGGATTCTGTGGTGCAGAGTGGAGACTTTGAAAGGAAAACGTGGAACCCATTGAAGTTATTAACGATTTTCAATTTAATCTCATCATCTTCCGGAGCTGAATAAAAAGTCTTGTTTGAATTTGAAAGCGAAAATTCCTTTTAAAAAAGAGTAACGAGGAACAGAACCTCAACAGATCTCAAACAAAATGTGCGAGAGAGTTAAATATTGATATAAATTTAAAAAAAATCTATTTGGTTTATGATTTTTGTTTGTAGAGATTCCATTTTACCGAGGTTTCCATATTCCTTATATGATAACGACATTTAAATTATATCGATTAAAAAAATTTAAACACTTCAAATTGCTTTAAAAGTTTTTAGTTTTTGGAATTCAATTGAAATTTTGACTTCAGATTTCTGATGAAACTGAATTATCATTAATTTTTTACATTTCATAACAAATCAGAAAATGAATTTGCTAGAGGGTTAAATATTGATTTAGATAAAACAAAATCTAATTGGTTTTTAATTTTGTTTGTAGAAATTATTCCATTTTAATAAGATTTAAATACTACTTACAAGAAGACGGCATTAGAATATTATATATTAAAAATCAAAATTTTAAAAAATTAAAATTGCTTAAAGAGCTCATAGTTTTTGGACTCCAATTGAAATTTTGCATATCAGCTTTCTGATGAATCTGAAATTTCATACCGCATTTAATTTGAACAAGATAAAATTCAAAGGAATTTTAAGTTACATTGCAATATTTTTAGAGAATAATTTGTATACTGTATTATTGTTTTCCCATTATCCTAGTTATATAGTACCAGAAAACTGGAATATGATTTCTGTATTTCTACTTTATTTTGTTTTAGCTAGAATATTCCACCAACGGATTTGCAGCACGACTACACTGCGTTTCTTTATTTTTAGGACAGAAGAAAGGGGGAAGAAGTAATTATTTTCGCAAGCTCAACAAAAAAAGAATCAAATTTTGGACCTTTCAGTAATTCATATAGCATTTATCAAACCACTAAATATGAATGATAAATGATATTCTTCAGATAAATTAGCACTCATTTTAATGTAAATATATGTTTATTCAAATTTCTTTGAATTTTTTAAGTACAGTGTATTTTGTCGAAATTTAAATTTTTTTCAGTTTTAAGTTAAAAAGAAACTTGGAGGATTTATTACAAAGAAGAAACTTAATTGAAGATGTTCTATTTGCGAAATGAATGCTCAATCAAATGATTATTAAATCGCACCAAGAGACATTTCAAAGCAGCAGACATACATGAATTTGATTATGCATAGTTTAAATATTTGCTTTCACAAACAAGATTATATGATTAACTTGCATGTTTTAGCTAAATATACAGTGAGTAATTATAATGAGATAATGCTAGAATATCAACCTCATGCACAGATTATAATAGTTAAAATAAATGATCATGTATTTTTAAAATTAGCCCCGTACAATTTACTCATAGTAAATTTACAGTTTTCGGTTTTTTTTTTAAATTGAAAGTTTTTTTAGAGAAAATAAAAAGTTATTCGGCTATCTATATGCTAATATAATAAATTCTTCCTAGTTATTGCATTTATCCCTTTACAGAAGCTTTCTTAAAACATTATTTTTATTCGGTAATTATTTTGCCGTAGTATATTGATGCTCCTTATTATAATAACTATGGAAGCTAAATTTGTTCCTATAATTACTCATTATTTCTACTACAAATGATGAAGTAACGTTTATTTTTGCAGTATGAAATATTTTAGCTGATAAGTTAACAATTATCTTCTCATTATTCAACGGAAATGTTCAACTTTAACTTCATTTTACAAAGAGATAAAAACAAATTTATAAATTATTTACGTTATAAATAATAATAAAAAACATCTCTATTATATAGCTTATAGCCTTAGAATCATTAGCATTATTTTGAAGAATTAATTACTATAGCTAGTTATTACTTTAGAAATGTTAATTCCCATAGTTATTAGTTATCTTAAATTAGTAGAAACATTAATATAATCATTCAAGAATAATACAACTTTGGAGACGGATGAAACCTAGGGATGATTTTTATTAGTCTTTCACATAACAGCATTCTAAAATAAATGAAGAAACTGCAAAGTGGAAATTTTTTTTTGTTTCAATTATAGAAATAATAGCATTCAAAAATATTATTGATTTTGTAGGTCAATAATTTCTAAGATCATCATCAGCCCTTTCATATGTTCAATTTCAGAATTTTATTTATAGACAACCCCCTAGCGCATTCGATGAATCCATATTCTTGTCGTTCGGTCCGTTTGCCCCGCAATGAGAAAGGACTAGTTGCTGCTGCCTCTTCTTTCTTCTTCCGCTGCCACGATTTCCATCCCAAACTTTATCAATCGACGTAGAAGGAATCGACCAATGAGAGACGATTACGGACCTCTATTCTATCCCAATCTACCCAAGCAACTGCAGTTACGAACTTTCTTGTGATTGGTTAATGAATGGAATTGGATACAAAGGTTTTCTTCATTCTTTTATTCTAAGTCTTCCCACTTTTTTTTTTTTTTTTTTTTTTTTTGTTCCACGTAGTTTCAAATGGAAAGGAATGTCGTTTTTTCCCCCATTGATTCCATTTTTAGCCTTTTATTATTTTTTCCATCCGCAAATCGTGATAACTTTTTTATTTCATGGTATGTTTTAATTTTTTATTCGGAGGTAGAAATAAACGTCTTTCATCGGTTAAGGTTCAAGTTAAAGAGCTTAAAGAGACTTTATGTAAGATCGTTCAAGAAAATTCGGTATTTTTATGCGCGTAAAACATTTATGCAAAAATGTATAGAATTAGAATACATAAAAATGAAACTGGAAGATAGCCAACTTGTATGCGCAAAAATAAATTCTTGAAACTTTATGAGCAAAACAATTTCATTTCTCTTTCATTTTCCTTTTTCTAGTTACATGAGTTTTTTTTTCAGAAATTTGCAAAAATATTGGACAATAATTTGTGCGTATAATGCATTTTTAATATTAAAAAAATATAGGCTAATTTAAAATAAAGTTATGCTAATTTCCAAAATTGTCTACACATCAATTAATAAAAATATTACTGTAAATTGGATTATTCTAATAAGACAAAGATAAATTCATTTTAAGATATAAAGGTTCAATTATAGAGTATTTGGAACGAAATCCAAATTTGTTATGGCTGTGAACATGATTGGTCTTCCCGAATTTTATGGTACATTTCCAAGTAAATGCACGTGTATTACTAACCGTCTGCTACTGATGAATAATAGTTACGAAAGAGCTTACTTGCGGTATTTGGCGATTAATCACAGATATGTGGTAAATACACGTGCAATGAAATAAAATAAATTATGAATATGTATAATGAATAAAGTATGAATATATATATGTATAATGAATGAAATATGA
>JAPMOR010120857.1:0-15718 GCA_026543865.1 Argiope aurantia | reverse complement strand
AAGTTACACGGGGATGATTTTTGGGATAAAAGTCCCCATTTGGAATCGCATGGAACTCCTCATTTGGAACTAAGTTAATCCTCAATGAAATCGGGAATGGAATTCTTGATCATCTGATTCTAAAGCTGAGATTGCATCAAAAAATTGCCACTGAGTTATGGAAATCATATAAAAAAACATTTATTTTTATTTCAATCGGCGTACTACATGATAAGAGATATGTCTAAAACGGTTCTTGCAATATCAACATGGAATCATAGTATCTGTATAATCTCAGCTTCAGAGCCACAAAATCACGGGCTGAAGAACCGATTTAATCAAAGATCAGTTCAGTATGTGGATTTAAAATATGCCATTACAGTTACCGCCGTGGGTCACATGCTCTTTATGGTCTATGCAGAGGAAGTTTTAAGAAATGGACGCGAGCTCAAGCGTCATCCACGTCGCGTGGTCTCAAAATGATATGCAAGTCTAGCAAATCTAAATATCTACTTAAATGACCTGGGAGCAAGTCGTAATAAAAAAAACTGCGATTACGGACACGAGGACGAACTTGCTACCATTACATGTTTAGCAAATGCTTGTTACACTCTCTCTTTTAATTTACATATATTTCACATGGTACAAGGAGCGACTTTGTATATAGCAACCATATAAATAATTTGTAAATTCGTTCTTCGATTTAAGAGCTCGTGATATCCGAAATTTATTTAATAAACGCTAATTTAATAAACTTTAAAAAATATAATATAGGATTATCATTACATTTTTTAGCATCAACCATTGCTATATATATTGTTAATGGTTAACTTATTTGATAAAGATAATAAACAATGATACAATGCAATAAAACTGTCAAATATCAGGATGCGTATTCAAAAAATGTATTCTATTGTATTTTAAATAAATGCTTAGACTTAAAAAAACTGTTGGGCACCTAAGTTGAGTGAGTCTCCTTCTCCGAAATTTGCTATTTAAAGTTGTATATAATTTGTTTATATTTTGTAAGAATCTGACAGTTGCGATGTCATTTACAGCATTTTTCGACATTATTAAAAAGTGATCACAAATTTCTTGACTTTGGAAGACGATGCTTGTTTAACAACGTACACATCTTTTAGTATTTTTCAAGGCATAATAGGATGCATAAAATTTGATGAGGAAAACCGTGTATTATTGATTTAAAAAATGCAATAATTAGTCAACAAAAAATACAGAAGCATGACAGAACCATTTTATATATTACTGGAATTGTGCAAAATGAACCAGCCCACAGTAATAGTAGATCTAATGTCTGAATCGAATTTAAGTGACAGTCCTGCGCTAACACAAATCTTCCTGATTACTTAAAAAATAAGAGGACAGCAAGTGCTTCAAAAGTTAATTCTGACAAATCAACACTGCATCTTTCGCTTAGTAAAAAAATAAAGCAGAGATATTTACTGTCTTATTTCAAGTTGTAATAAAATAAATATACGGATGCGGTTACTTTTTAAATACTGCACTTACTTTTTCAATTTCAAAATTAATTTCTTTTATTAATAAAGGGTGTTTTTTTTGTGTGTGTGTGTGTGTGTGTGTGTGTGTGTGTGTGCGTGCGTGCGTGCGTGTTAAACTTTGAAGTTTTTTGGAATTACTTCAGAAAATATTATTCCACAAAAAATAATTTTACGCTATACATGCATTTTTAATTATAACAATTTAGTTACCCATAGATTTTTTTCTCACAGTTTTTACGATTTCTCAAAAAAAAAAAAAAAAAAATCATAATTTTCGACAGTAAATCTCACTGTTACCACAGAGTTTAAACCATTTCCATTGTTTCATCAAACATTTAACAGTGTGATATCATTTTTTTTATTGTTGAAAGCTAACAAAGGAAGATTTTGCTAATCAACTATACAGTTATCTTGAAATAACAGAAAGTGATGTCTCTACTGTTAACTACTGTTAAAACTTGAATATTCCTGATAGTCCTATTTTTTAGTGGCATTATAATGCCATTATACTTGATTGGTTAAGAATGATCAAGTAAGTACATAAGAAACAGAATAGGTGTAAGGCTATTAAAATAACACGACATTTCTTGTCACAATTTGACGTTTAAAAATATTTTGCCATGAACGTCTCAAGTTAAATATAAAAGTTTTATATTCTCAGGAATAAAAATGGTCGCCAACGGCGGCTACTTTAGGATAATTTATCGAGAATTTTACAATCCCATTCATTCTGAACAATAGAGAATATACTGTGCACGCGTATATCCGTATGAAATATTCAACTTCTCTTATCCATACAATCTTTCATTCCATCCATTACTCTTGCTAAATGAAACTTTTGCTTGTCAAAGCATTCAATTCCTTACACGAAATTAATCCATAGTTGATTTTTTAAAATCATTTCCTCAATCTAAAAAAGATAAGCTTAAAACAATGATAAACATATACATATAAATAATAGTGCATATTACTTGCATAAAATTAAATGGAATCAAATATCACCCATCATTTCAGTATTAGCAGTAAACAATTATCAAGAACTTTTGTTGCAATTTTATAAAACTTTTAATGGATTCTAAGTCATTCGAGAATGTGGAGATACCCTTTTTAGATACTTTGTTCAGTAAAAATAAAATCCATCAAAGGTCCCCCGTTTAAAAGAATAAAAAAAGAGCATGGAACGTTTTCTTTCGATTCAATATTGGAATATTTAAAAAGCAAAAGACTAGCATAGGTTTCTGACTTTTATTCGTCCGATTTTTTTTTTCCCATCAATGTTGGAAAAAACTATTTTAACCACCGAAGAAAAAAAGTTGTTTTAATTGTTTTCTTAATTACCTTCAATTACAGCAAGATTGATTGCCAAAATGTTTTGGGGGAATAATGGGTTTGTTCCGTTAAGCTCCAAGTTTGTTTTCATCAGTGTTAAATTACTTTGGCATTTTAACACGCTAGGAAGAATGACACTGGATTCGGGTTCAGAAAAATGCAGTTTGTTTGTTAATTTGTGTTTTATGGCACAAATGCCATCTTTGGCTAAGCTGCGCCATATTCGTGGAATTAAAACCAAAACATGAAATGTCTACAAAATCTAAATGTCTAAAAGCGTAAAAATGTGAGTCATGAAAAAGTGCAACGATGATGTTAGATATGGTACAGTACTAAAAAGCATCGCTAATGTTTATATATGATTATAAAAAAATATTTTTTAAAAAAAAACAAAACAAAAAAGGTTAACATGCGGAGTTTTGGAAAGCAACTCGCCTAAATCATGGTAAGATTTCTGAAAAAAAATGTAAGACGCTGTAAAGAAAAACCGTGGGCATTCTATCAGAATGTGCAAATCAGACATAAGGGCAGTTAAGCAAAACGGTGTTGGCTCCCCCATCAACAAACGTCGGTGGTTAAATCGAGCCGAATCCTCAACCTAGTTAAAACAGTGTCCAGCTTTCTGCTGTGTAAAGTGGGCCAATTAGAAAAATTGAATTTTAAGCTTTAACTACTTTGTACATGTTTTTTATACATGTGTCAAGAAAACAATTTTGGTGAATAATAGCGATTTTTACATTCAGAAAATATTCCTTGCGGATTTTGAGAAGTTAAGATACAAGTGAAATGATACTTAATATGTCTAAATTCTGGATAACTTCCATTAAATATCAAAGGAAACGGTCAATCTTTAACTTTCTCTTAAATGCTTTAATAAATGTACTGGTGTATTATTAATCGCATGCCAATGGCGAATATTAGTTACTGAAGAGATTAATAGTGTGATCTTGGACTTTTTTTTTTAATGATCAATCGAAACAATAAGATTAATATACAAGTCAGACTTTGGCCTCAATTGGTCAGAAAATCGAATATTTATTTTGGACACCTTTTTCCTGAACAACTGAAACCAAAATTTCATTCACACTATAACTGAAGTCACAAGACCACATACCAGATTTCTTATAATAAAAGTAACTGTGTTTTTGAGTTATCGCGTTCAGATGCTTTCGAAATTACACACCAACAGACGGTTAACTCTTAGACAAATGCGCTTCAAAATGTGATTAAATGTAGATTAATGTTAAATTTAATTAACCTTAATTTGCACTTAAGATGCTAAAACAGTGTGCCAAATTTTATATACTTGTTACATTTATGAATTGTCGCATTTATAGGTATAAAAAAACACAGACCAACAGACGATCAGTCTCTAGGTGGATTTGGTTCCACATATGACACATATCTATACTTTAGTATTAAATTTGAGCGTCAAATTTCATAAAAGTTTTTTTCGTTTTATAGTTAATCGTGTTAATTTAAATTCGGGCAACCGGACAAAGAGACTTCCGTTGAATGTATTTAATGTATGTTTATGTCAGATTAAAGAAAGAAAAAGTAACACCTTTCTCATTTAAAATTCAATAGAGATCTACAAATTCGGTGCAAAAGTCATGTATTAAATTTCATCCATTTAACTCAAAGAGTATTTGTGCTATTACGTTCACAGACAGACATAATTCCAAAAATGTGTGTTCCTGATTCTTATATTTCTTACGAAAATGCTTCGATTCGGTTAGCATGCTAATAAACTAACTGAAATTTGATCACATGCTATTTATAATTAAACTTCACATTTTAGATTAAATAACAGTTTCTAAAACTCTAAGAGTTGCAAGATTCACAAAATTTGATGTTTAAAAATACTTTCCTGGAGAAGCCATTAAGACTGAATCGTGTGTAAGCGATTCAAATGAAATTTTTTGCAAACAATCATTCCGGTGAAGCAGTTAGTCGCCAAAGCTAACTAGTATTATAAAGCTGTCAGTTGGCGCGCTGATGTGAGAGATATACTGCAGAAGAATTTTATTTTATATCATTTTACCACAAGATGCTACAAAAATATGACTTTGCCCACTTTTTAGTTATTTTTGTAGCTCCTTTCGACGAACTATTAATCAATGTTTGGAAATCGAGGTATTGATACAACTCTGCTAACTTGCTATTTGTATTTCAGAAATATGCACGTCCATTGGCATAAGGTTTTGCTGCATCTTCTTTGCTTTATTGTTTAAAAAAATTAATAGTGATTAAAATTTAAGTTCCACGATCCACATCTACTTTATTTATTCAGCAAACGATAAAGAAAAGCTAATAAGAAGGAAATATCTACGATTGTTGGCAAACACTTTTTGAAAGAATACGTTGACTAAAGAGCGTCAACCTCTTTACAAAGCGAGCTAAAACTGAAAGTGTTGAAATAAAACTAGGTTTTGAAGCGTCTGAGCGATTTGTCTTTAGATGAAAAAAGATATAAACCTGCCCAATGGCAACACAAAATATAGCTCTCAGATTTGCAAAAATGTATATGTTTGGAGCAATCTGTGCAAGCAAATTTGTACGAATTAAAATGTTGCGATGAAGAGAATATAAACTACTTATTGTTTTATATATCTAAATTCGAAATACTTTTTTATTTCCATTTTGTTTTTATAGTTTTGTATTTAAAATGCAAATATTTCAAACGGAATATTGGTACTCGCATTTATTTTATTTTCATATCATTCAATTACCCGTTGCAGACGGAAAGATAATTCGATGCATAATTATTCACTTAATACATGGTCCTGTTTATTACACCAAAAAATAAATACATGCAAGTATTTTAAGTTGAGTTTCCCTGAAATATGAATCTACATCATTTTACATTCTATAGATATTTTTAACAATTAAAACTGAAAAAATAAATAAAATGTCAAAATGATGCACCGTCTTGAATGGTGCTTGAGGGAAGACAAAAGGTTAATTCTTTAGTCCTTTTGCAGTGTTTTCTGGTGTTCTATTGTTTTATGATTATATTTTTCCATTCCTTGTTTTACGAAATTGTTTAAAATAATTGTACTTATTACCTCTTTTCAATTACAACCTAATTATAATTAATCGTATTTCCCTAATAATAAGGTATCTAAGAAATAAGCGCAAATTTTGATTTTGGCATATAGGGTGCGTCCGCTGGTTAAAATAACGTTTAAAATTTCAAATGTCTAAATTTTAAAATTGCCAGTAACATAAATATTAAATCCAAAACCGCCAATGTGCTCATGACAACTTAACCACAAATCTAATCAATGGCAAAAATTCATCATCGGAACGTTGTACAGCACGTGCACTCAAATGACAACAAGGCAATGAAACATAGGGAATCCCTGCAGAGACAAACAGATAAAACAAAAAAAAATCTGTAATTTGGCGGAGGGCGTTTTCCTCAGCGACACCCACCGAGGGGAGGAGGGGTGACGAGCGGAGACATGCCTGCCTGCGTGGGCGAGGACGACCCCACGCAGAGCCGCCGCTGAACTCCGTCGGGGACGAGGTTTGTGTGCCATCGGCGGTCGCGACCGGTTTCCGCAGGCGGAAGTCGCAACGCTCGCCAAGGTCGGTGTCGCCTCGCGAAGAAGCTGATACACGTGACTTCACCTGTTGCCGCACTTTCTCGTTCGCTAATCCGGTCGATTCATTCATTCATTCATGATGAGGATTATGGTTTGCTTAAAGAGTGGAGGTTGGATTGGTTCGATTCGGGTTCAAAATCGTGGGGTCGAAGTTATTCGAATATTTGTTTCTACTTCGAGCATTTATTATAATGTTTCGTGTCTGGCTACCTACTTGAATTCTGCCTACACGAATTCAATATTATTTCTGAGAAATATCGGCCTACTTGAAGTGACCTGTATTAAAATAAAATATTAATGCAGGTGGGATGGGGGGAAGATATGCAAAGTGTGCCAAAGAAATTTCCAGATAAAAGTTATTAAAACCTAAAATTGAAACATTTTTAACCCTTTTCACTCGGAAAAATAATTCGATGCATAATTATTCACTTAATACAATGGCTGGTTTATTGCTTCAATATATATAATTGTTTTATATATATTGAATAAGTTGAATTTCCCCGAAAAATTAATCTACGTCTTTTTACCCTTCTGTAGGCATTTTTAACAATCAAAATTGAAAAACTAAATAAAATGTCAAAATGACGTACCGTCTTGAATGGTGAGCGAGAGGCACCAACCGAGTGCAAAGGATCGATTTTTTCGCATACGAAGTATATAAGAAAAATTATAATTACCGCCCAAATAATCGAACTGGAGATTTTTACGAATCTCCATGTTTCAGTTCTCCCTAGATCTAGAAAACACTTTTTTTTTTGGTAATGAAAACATAATGAAAATTGCTTAAGTTAGACAAATGAAATTTGGTACATGGTCGTTTAATTTATATATTCCTTATAAATTTGGAACGAAATTTAGTTAAAACAAATCTGGCTCCGTCTGTTCCAATGCAAGGTGAAATCAATAACAATAAAATTTAAAAGCAAGTTAGATAAAATTAGGCACACAGGTATAAAGTGTATACTTATTAAATTTTGAACCAAATTTGTCAAAACTTGATTTGATGTTCGCCTGCAAAAAAAAAAAAAAAAAAACCGCAATAACTCAAAAAAAAAAAAAATGAAATTTGATATTATATCTTCTGCTCACAGTTCTATACCAAATTTTGGCTTCAATCGTTCAGGGGAAAAGAGATGGGGGAGCGTCCAAAATGCATATTCGATTTTTGGATACTTGTTTATTAATCGCGCGCCAGAAATTAATACGCTAAAAATCGCAGGATAGATTTAATAAAAATGCCAGATTCATACAAAGATCTATATTTTGCAATGATTGTTCGTTAATGTTATACCATAGAGTCGAGGCTTTACCCGTATCATGCCAGTTTATGGCCTTCAAAATCTCCAATTTAATGTAAGGGAAGGGGGATAAGATCTTTATTAAAGTACACTCAAAAAATTTGGAGGGAACACTTTTGCTGGTTTTTAAAAACATGCCCACCAGCTTCAATATACTTGTTACAGATATTTCATAATTACCTGAATGAATGCTCCAGTTATCTTTTTTGGAATAACCTCTAACACTAAATTTATCTCTACTGACAAGTTCCATATGTTTAATGAAGAAAATTGCATATTAAATAAACGAAAAAACTAAAAAGCGATATAACTGCACACAAAAATTTTATAAGTGAAACTATGAGATGTATGTATGACACTAAGCTTAATAATATTTAACTATACTACTTTACATTTTTTCAGCGAATGTTTTACATATAGATGTATTTAATTTTGCTTACACATTTTCAGCAATCTTTTTATATTATGAACAGATGTCGTTGGCTTATGCAATATCCGATAGGGCAATGAGTAAAAGATGATACCTTTGATACGTAAAATGTATGAGTAATTTCTTATTAAATGCGCAGTGAAACCGAAAAGCTAAGGAGTCTCCTGCGGTTTAAAACAACAAATTTGCGAATTAACTTTCATTTATTCTTTCATCATTTTTCTGCATCAGGATCTTCTAATATAAATGCGTAGCGCATAAATAAAGCCAAATTCCTGAAATAAATACTTAGTTCCTAATACGTCAGAATGAGCCGTACTAACAGATATAGCGATTGTCAAAATCAGAAAGCTTTAGTTTTAGTTTAGTTATATTAACGTCCCGTTTGAAGCAACACTAGGGCTATTTTGGGACGGACCTCGTAATTTTGAACCGCGGTCAGATGACGAGGACGACACCTGAGCTGGCACCCCCCTCTCCATACCAGCGGAAGGACGTTTGGTCAGGACGGATTTAACGTGCAACTGACCTCCTTACACGACGGTTCTTTGGTGGAATCGGGTCCCGAACCTGAAACCCTCCGCTTCCAAAGCCGAGACTTTACCACCAGGCCACCGCGGCCCGCAGAAAGCTTTAAGGAGACGGTGAACTTCGAAATAAGCAAAAATGGATGAAAATGGGAAATTTTATTTTTATCGCTTCATCTCCAAAATATATGTTTACATTCCACTAAAATAGTGTTATATAATGCATCGTTCAATAAAATAAACATTTGAAGTGTTAAGAGAGAAAGAGCACATCTTAATGACTTTTCTCAAAATGATATAGTAATTAGATTTAAATATCTTTGAGATTTCCAGATATCTTCATTTTTGAAGAAATTGATAATAAAGATTTCGGTCAAACATTAAAAAAAAAATTGGGTATGCATTTTATGTTTCGAATTTTTTTTAGCTCGTTAAAAGTCAATGTTAGTTCAGAAAAACATAAAATTCCTATGAAAATTCAGTAAGTGTGTATAAAAAATATTTCTGAAAAATTAGCATTTTTTGAAATAGAAAATCACACATAGTTTTGTTCCAAATAAATTTACATTGGGTAATAAAAAATAAAAATTAAAAAAATTTTTAAAAATTATATATTTTTTAAATCTTTTAAAAATAATGTACTTCGTTTTAAATGTTTTTTAAAGAAATTTGACGTACTTGTATTTTAATGTATATGCATAAAAGATTTCATAATACTGAATAATTCCCAAAAAAGTCTAATAGAGTCCACTGACCCCTTAAAGAAAACGATGTTCGTTTGTACATATATATTTCTCTCATAAAATGAATAAAAGTCAATTCAACCTTTTCTATAAGAAGTACGTCCCATTATATGATTGGAGGTAATTCGATCCCAAACAGGGGTATCCCCATCAGGGAGGTGAGAGCCAACCATTGAACTGGGAATTTTTCATCCTCAATTATAACTATTCAATTCAGATTATTCATTTATTAAATATGACAATAATATTAGGCAACTTTTTTTTACATGCGAAGCATATCATCCTAATAAAAATTTAGGCCGGCGTCTTGGTCTAGAGGTAGAGCGTCTTCCCCGTGATCTGGGCGTCCCGGGTTCGAGTCTCTTGGTTCGGGAATGTTGTTCTTTACCTTGTGTTCTATCTGTGAGGTATGTGAAAGAGTCCCCCGCCTTGTAAAAAGAGGTTGTGCAAGTGAGTGTCATCTTCATATGAACTAAAATCAGACTTCTGCCCTCGGATGTTCAGGGGTCCTTATCCTCAGAAGCTACTGCACCCCACTTTCTCCGATGTCTTGGACTTGGTTTGAATTGGAGTTCAATCCATGGGGGATGAACAACAACATAAAACTTTAGAATCTATTGCATGCAAGAGAAGAAAATATAGGATGTCAAAGCCCAAAGTGCATGTGTAGTTAGATTTTAAGTGGCATGCATAATTATGTTTGTTACCTGATAGTAATGTCCTGCAATTTAATTCATTTTCCTTTCAGAATATATTCAGTCTGTGACTAACTTTCTTTTCCTGTGTTTAAAAGCATTGAAAATGAAAAAGTTATTTGTTGAGTTTTAAAAAGAGGAAGAAAGGAAACAAAAGTACTTGTCACTGTAGGTGTTAGTGCATAGGGTATACAATTAAACACAAAAAATAAATCTGAATCATTTGACTGTCTGAAAGGAGTGACCCTGACCGAAAAGTCTACGATCGTCACCTACAGAAGAATCCGACCTTAGCCCATTTCACCTCTGGAGATACACGAAAAGAAATTCAAGTTCGTTCAACATTGGCAGACTTAAGAGAAATATAAAAATAACACTACCTCCTTATATCCCACCGTTTGAATCACTGCTAAAACCTGTTTCTAACGCATTAAACAAATAATTAAGCAGGAATATTTTATATAAAAAAGGTAATATCCATTTATTTTCTGAATAATCAGAGTTAAGATGACAGATTTTTTTCTTCTTTCTATCATGGATCGAAAAAAAAAATATATTAAAAAGAAGGGGGGGGGGATTCAAACACTAGACGCAAAAGTGGAGAAAATATTATTCTTATGAGAAGTTTCATTAGAAAATTTAAAAAAATAGTTTATTTCGTATTATTTTAGGATTTCATTTCTAAAACGGAAAATTATTTATATGAAACTGCTATTGATTTTTGACATATGATGATTAAATTAAATCATTTAAAAGCTGTCAATGCTGTATTATCTATATTTCAACTCAATTTGTTCCATTCAATTTTATTATATTAACCAGTAATTTAAATAAATCAACTTCAGAATTGTACAGAATGTTTTCTCGTTTCCCTATCCAATATCGGAATAATCAAATCTTTTAGAAATCCAACTAATGCAAATACGGTTTCCAAGCCAAATAAATATTATGGTCATTTTTATTAAGTTCCAATATTCGCAGTAATCGGATGTAATTTCACTGGATTGCACGACGTATGAGAAACCATGCGTAAATTTTACAGTTTTGAAATATAAGAATAAAAATAATACAATATTGCGCATTATTTAATATGGTTACAATATATATTAAATGCGAAGAGAAGATGAAATATGAGTGAAATAAATTATTTAAAAAAAAAGATTCAAGCCTCTAATATGAAAAATTTTAACATGATTATATTTTCGGTCCAATTAGTTTACTTTATTTTTAAAATTTATTATTAATTACTTAATAGCGATAACGCGTGCAACCAAATGCATTTAATATCGTAGCAGTGCACGTGAGTGTAAGTCGATTTAATTTTGTTATATTAATATATCGTTTTAAAACAACTTAAGTCTATATTAGGATACCTCGTAATTCTGAACCATGATCAGATGGCGAAGACGATACTTGAGCAGGTATCCTCTTCTCCATACTAGCGGGAGAACATTTTGTTCCAATAGGATTTAATGTACACCAGATCAGCTTACACGATAATTCTTCGGTGGAATCGAGTCTCGAAGCTGAACCATAGGGTTCCAGCTTGGAGACCTAATGATCCGAGACCTATGGTCGGAAACCGATACCTTACCACCAGACCATCGCGATCATAGTTAAATTAATCCAGCCGCGATAACTAAATAAATTAAAGTATTGATATAAAATAAACTTAAACATTTTTAAAAGCTTATTAAAATACGAGAAAACATTGTACAGAAATAAAATTGGCATAGCTGAAAAGCTGATTTTTTTCAGTTTTAAATTATGTTTGTCCTATACTATGCACCGAAGTTAATGAAGATAAACGTTGAAATATATAATTAATTTTTAATTAAATATTTAATATAGTTTTCTCGAACTCCTTCTTATTAAGAACCTACTACCAAAGAAGTAATTACGTGCCAAATATGGTAGATTTAGGTCCAAGAACAAGTTTTATAATTATTATTATTATTATTATTATTATCACGAATATCGCAATTTACAGATACTATGCCAACTTATAGGTAGTATCATGTTAAGGACGCTAAAACAAAGAAAAAATTAATTCCATCAATTTGGATATAACTTATTAAACAACACAAATAATCTGAGCTACGTCATAATCATATAAAACAAAGAGAGAAAATCCGAACATCTTCACAAACAAAAGAACTCCATTTGAATAGAAAGCAGTAACAAGATTTAAATAAGGATCGGCTAAAATGGAGAACCACTTGAAAGGAAGAAGGTAAAAAAAAAAGAAAGCGAGTTTTAAAATGATAGTAAGGTAGCACAAAGAAGATTAAGTAATTCGGTGAAATACTTTTAATCCTCCAGAATGGATGGCGATAGTCTGGAAGTAAAGGATAAAAATGATTCCATTGAAAAGTCGCGGGAATAATCTTTTCGGAACTATTTATTGTGACTGAACTAAATAAGACACCGATGGAATGATCTAGTTTGGGGCACTAGAATAATTTTAGTTGGTAATGTATTAAATTAATGGCGAAAAAGTAGAAAAGGAATAAAAAAAAGTTTTAGAAATAACTTTTAAATACTAAGTAACAAAAAAAGTATCATTCATGGAGTCTTTAATCTATGATTTTTTTAACTGCAATTGAAATCTTCTACAGTAAAAATAAGCAGGAAACATTAAGTAAGCAAATTTTCCAATACCTCCGTGTTTTCCTATTTGTGCATATCTTTTCTCAATCGTTTGACAAATTTATTACCTTGTAAAAGTATCAAAAATGTCAATTTAGATACAGTCAAAATTAATCAAAATGAAGAATATTTTGGGACGTACTTAATAATTTTGAACCCTGGTCTGATAACGAGAATGACACCTGATTGGCAACTCTCTCTCCGAAAATGCGCACCACACCAACTTGAGAACATTTGGTCCACGCCATCAGATTTAAAGCGCACCAGGCTCGTATACGCGTCAGAATTTTAGTGAAATCGGGTTTCTAACATAAAACCTTCCAGCATCGAATCCAAAACTATACCAATCCCAGAACTGCGGTCAAATGACAAGGACAACTTGTGATTCGATATTCTCTTCTCCCAGTTTCTGAGCCGCACCATGCATCGGGAGGGCATTTGACCAGTGGCATGGAATTCAGCATGAACCAAGTCTATACGTGCTGCAATTATTGTGAAAGATTATATTCGGTCAGCCAGACAGGCAAACTCCCACTAAGTCGATTTTGCTTAAAATCTGACCGATATCTACAAATTTGGTGCAGACCATAACTCAAAGCGTTTTTGAGTTATTGTTTTCACAAACAGACACAATATCAAAAAAAAAAAAAAAAAAAAAAAAAAAAAAAAAAAAAAAAATTTTTTTTTTTAGGGGGGATCGATGGAGAAGTAGAGATTCGTCAAAATCTGTTCGAATTCTTTGAGGATCTGAATATTTACCCTTTGTATACTTCGCATATATATTGAAATGATATAAATGTTTATGAAACTTCACAAAATCCATAGCTGTCTAGCTGCAAGCTCTAACTATAATTTTACATTTTTATATATAAAATTATAACTGAATATTTTATTTTAGTATATCAGAATAGTAGATTTTAGGCATTCTTGAATCAACGGCATCATTGGTATACAGCTCAATTAGTCAAAAGGTATTCTTCAATGGTTATTCTGGCCTAAATATTAAACATTTATCAAATAATAATAACAGACATCTAAAAATAAATATTCACTTTTTTTTTTATGTAGGACACAAACTTCTAAATTACTGCAATATTTTTAATTTAGAATGCTGTGAGGAAAAATCTACAAAAATGGAAGCATTAGCTTTTTCTTAACAACCGTAAACAAACCACGTGTTATCTTCACCCCGTGTTAATTATAGTTCTGAAAAAAGAAGACAACATTAAATCCCTTAAGCCAATGGAGATTAGATATGCACACAAATTACCATTTAAAAAAAAAAAAGGCATAATCCCATCTGTGATCGTTCACATCCTATCTGTCGGAACAGGTGCTGCCACGGGACATTGGAAGGTTTCCTAGGTAACCACTTCCTCCACAGACTCACGTGAAGCCGAAGAGGGTTTTTCCATCCTGTCAATAAATAAACTCCCCCTTCCTTCTTTCTCTCCCCCCTTCCGTACACACAAGGCAAGCAAAAATCTACGCAATAGATAAGGATCAGGCCTCTGTGCTCGCGGTTCATTCGTTCTTCATCTCCAGGTGTTTCGATTTCATTCGGATATGCCGCTGCCACCGACTGCTGTACAAACGTTGACACGAAAAAGAAAAACACTTACAACGCGGCAGACGATAACGATGGTAAGCAGAGAGAGAGAGGGAGGGAAAAAAAATCGTGGCCGATCAAATATTGAACCCTTGGTTAACGGTGAAAGGTATGAGATGCCGTTTATTTAGTAAAGGAAAATGATACTTGTTACTTTCATTGAGTAAACGCGAGCATTTAGGATGTTTTAGTTTTGAGGCACCAATGTTTCAGTGGGGTAGTTGAATAAAAAGTTTTAAAAAAAATGTCGGCAAACAGAATATGAAAGAATAAATATTCAAGATCACAATATTATCGTCTGCACGGACAGATAGGAATAAAAGGATCAAATAGAATTCTCGACTCAAAACAACCGGAAAAGTGGGAATATATAGGGAAGTAGTCAAATGAATGAGTGTTAATAAAGCGATAAAGGTTAAATGGTTTTACGAATTATACTCACCAAAATAATTCAAAAATAAAAATTACAGGTGAGTTCATATTTCAAGTATTGTTTAACTCCTTAATCTACGAATTTACTTAACTTCCCAATTAGATGAAATCCTATTTAGGACATTTATTATTATATTAATTCCTATAATAATATAATGCCATTTGAGATATTGAAGCATTTGTTTATTTTTGCATTTTCAGTTACTTAATACTTTAACTTATTTGTTGATTTAAAATTAAAAATTCAGTAATACGATGCGCGGATCAGACTCGTCATTGTATGTGAAGGGGGTGAAGAAATAAACTATTTTTCATTAGAAACCACTAAAAATGAAAATGTAATTGCTGTGACATTTCTAGTGACAAAATTTAAATTTTTAATAAAACAATGGGGGAAAAAATGGAAGATATATATGTTAATTTGTTATTTGATGGTTGAATATATCATCAAATAGCACACAAAATAATCTATGCCTGACACACAAGATAATCTATATAAAATGTATTGAGATAATAAAAGCTAGAAAAATTGTATAAATGCAAGAAGAATATACCATCGTCTAGCATACAAGGTCAGTTTCCACAGAGAGTCCTGTATATTCTTTATCATTCGTTTCCTTACTCCACCTTTTATCTATTGAGATAAGATAAGGTCACCAAACAACGCAATTTCTTCCGCTTTCGATTGTAAACCATCATTTTAAAAAAAATCTTTTAAAAATAGTCAAAGAACTCCGAAGACTGCTTCCTATTTATTTCAGATAATTTATTGATGTTTATTTTGTTAAATATTTTTCACTGATTAACAAAAATGTACAAACATATTTAAGAACATAAAGAACAGACATAAACATGCGCGGGTGTGTGTGTGTGTGTGTGTGTGTGTGTGTGTGTGT
>JAPMOR010120855.1:0-13726 GCA_026543865.1 Argiope aurantia | reverse complement strand
TCGAAATTGGATTCAGCATAAATTTTTTTAAAAAGGCTGCCTTTTTTAAATTTCTGTAAAAATAAGATTATTTTAATAAAAACTTTAAAATTTAAATTAAAGTCATCATATTTTTACATTGTTAACAGAATTTTTTCAATTTTTATATTAGCAATATAAAATTAGTTCTTGAGTAAAATATCCACATGATGTTTTCTACCTTTCTTTTAATTAAAATACCATAAAATGTGAATGCAAGTGGCATTATTTGTATAAAAATTAAATAAAGTAAAATTTAATACATAATAATAACCTTTTCCTGAAAATATTTAAATCATAAAAATATTAATATAGTCTTATGTCTGAATGATACTAATATATAAAAAAAACTTCTCTAAAGAGGTATTAATTAATTGTATGTGGACTTGTACATTTTAATATTGCAAATTTGTGTAAAAAAAGTCATTTTCCTCCTTTTTCTTGAATTGTCAATTATTTCTCATTCAGACTAAAAAATATTCATATTCTTTTATAAAAAAAATGTAAAGATTTTTTTAGTCATCTTTAATTTTCTCTAAAAAGTTGCAACTTTATAAACATATATTTAATTAGCCTTTATGAAGATAAATCTATACGAGCGAAGATAGCTGTCATTAAACTCATAGAAATAGTATATATTGATTTAGAAACAAATAAAACAAAAAAAGAGATAATGAAGGAAGCATTTTTTTTATTATTTTGAAAATATGCAATGCATAGTTCTCCCCGAAAAAGAAAAGCAAAGCATGCATTTGAAAATTGATCCACCACCACGCTAAATGTCATTGAGTGTGAAGGCCAGCAGAACTCTACTTTTCAGTTCATTTACATTATGGTAAGATTAATTTTTAAGTAGCCGAACAAATCTTTGCAAAAATGGAAAGAATAATTCTTTATAGTAATGTAATTGGAAGCATTTGATTTACATATGAGGAAATCAGCAAAACAACCATTGAAATTATACGAGAAAACAAATGATAATTTTCATTTAATATCTCTATTCATGTTTTTTACATTTTTACAAGACATTTCCTTATCGTGTGTATTTTTATACGCGTTAAATACTGTGTGGATTTCAAAATCAAATTAGAATGGTGCAATTTTCTGTGTAGCAGATAATTAATATATATTATTATTAATTATCAATTAGGTGTATTTTTAATATTAATTGGTAAAAAAAAATGCCAGTTGAAAACCAGTGGGTGTGTTTTTCGCAAAACTTACATACTTTCTAATAAACATGTTATTTCCTTTTATCTCTGAACCATAAATAAGGCCATAAACCCTACGAGTGATCAGTTTTTTATTTTCAGAGTGCGGCACGCGAGCTTTTCGTACATAAGAAGTACAATGAAAGAAACAGCGTGTGCATTTTGGGGTCTTTTTTCTTCAACAGACTTAAATCGGAATTTGACAATGAACTGCATTTTTACAAAAATGATCATATATCGAACTTTACTTATTCTTTGCGTTTTTTTTTTAGCTATCTTGTTTACATGGATTTGAAAATACAAACTGATGGACAGTCAACCTATTGACGCATTCGCTACCAAATTTGATGCAATTCTGTGCATTTACTGCGTATGAAATTCCATTTTTTTTTGTGTGTGTGTTCACTTGTATTCGGACACTCAGACGGTCAAACTTCCTTCGCATGGATTCTGCTCAAAAATTGATAGAAAGCTATAAATTTGATGTAAAACCCACATAGCAAATTTCAATTTTTAGCCCAAAATTTTCTTGAGATATCTTTCCACATACATATAGGCATAATTCCAGAACTGTGTTTTACTAAATGAGAGATGTCAGGAATTTGAAAATTTGTCAAATTCTCGAGTTTTAATTTTTTGGAAATTACAATACTTTTTCTTTGTATACTTCGTATTAAGAAAAGATGTGCTGCATCCAAATATATGATTTTATAAATTCCATTCATGGCTATGTGATGTGCATAAAATGTACGGCATCGATTTCATTTTTGAATAAATTATTCAAATTGCATGTCTTCTTATATAACATTGCACAGTAACGTGAGACAGTATTGGATAAATTCTATACGATACCAGCTATTATTTTCGCTTTGTAATTGTGGCGTCAACCGAATAATTCTATTCTCTCATTTATGATTTTAATGGCACAATTTTTTTTATTGTAAAGATAATCTCACTAAAATGAATCATGGCCGATAATTAAAATATTGGAAATACTGGTTCTCTAAATATGATTCAAAAGGCTAAAAGAAAATTTATTGCTTTCATTAAAATTTATGAAACGTTTAATTTTAGGATAGTTTATTTCATTAATAATCGCAAATTTTCTCTAAGCGTTTTTAACTTATAGCTATGTGTTTTTGGATATTTATCAGTGTCGAATTTTTATTAAAGTAAGTTCTTTATGTGCTGACTATCTGAAAATTTCACTGAGTAACTGTAATTACACTATTATTGAAATATTAACTATCCTACGTTTGTAGAAAATGAAGCGATTTATTTGCGGAGATATGATTTAATTTTAATTTTCTAATTTTTAAATTAAAATATTCGCTAAAAATACCTGTTTAAATCGTCGATTTTTTAAAGCTTTTTGAATGAGTGTGACGGAAGTAGTCTAAAAAATACATGCATTGGAATTTGGGTGATTCGAAGCTGACTGGACTACAATAAAATTTCGATTTACCCAGAAATTTGTATCGAGGAAAACTGGATCTAAAAATGAACGTAACAAGAGAAAATGAAAAATTTTTAGATTAAAAATGGTGGTAAATATTTAATTTTGTGGTTAAACAGTTATAAAGAATGATTTATGATTAATAAATACACAGAAAATAATGTTGGTGAAAGAAATCATAATAATATTAAGAAATGAGATCATGAAAATATTAACATTAAATCATAACGTAATTGAAATAATTTAATGATTTAAAAAAATTATTTTTATTTAAGAGAAAGTATATAGAATTTTGAATGCTTCAATTTTTTATTAAAACATCAAAATAAGCAGTCATATTTTATGTGATAAAGGTTTCATTAAAATAAAGATTTGGGGGGGATCTATATAATGCTTAGAAATAAATAATACTGGTGAAATCTTCAAGAAAGTAATAGCCTTAAAAATCGTTCTTACACAAGATAGGGCATGTATAACAAAAATAAATAAACAAAAAAATTAATAAAGCAGCTTTTAAGTTTTAATTTCGAATGAAATGAAATAAATCCGAATTATAGACGATACTTTAACACCATTTAAAAGAAAATTCAAGGGATCAAAGAAAATTCTTTACTTTAGAAAGAGTAATGAGAGTTCATTGCGCAGATAGATATTTAAAATAAAGTAAAATAATTAATAAACAAAAATAAAAAATCAATTAATAAAATTAATTTTTTTTTTTTTTTTTCAAAATGCAAGTGCAGTAAAAGATGGCATTTTTAGAATCTATTATATTTTTGTTCTGATGAATAACAATTTAGTTAAATTAGTAAATTAACTGTTAATTAAGAATTAAGAAATCTTAATGCAATGTCATAGAGAATACACAAGTGCACAAAAAATTTAAAATTTTAAAACACTGAGTAATGAATGAAAATTTGGCTAAAAAGTTTATCTTTAACATAATCAAATTAAAAGAAAAGTATATTAAAAAACAGCAAAAAATAAGGAAAAAGAAATTATATATTTTGCTTTTACTTTTAATATTTTCCCCCTGAATTTTATTAATTTCATCACTTATTAGAGTCGCTCTACATTGATCAGAATCTGCTTATGCGAAAGGCTAAAATGAATTCTGTAGAAGCCACATATTGAAGTTATTAAAAATATTTCTCTTTCAGTAATATGGTATATTTCCTGGTATAATAGAAAATAGCATAATTCGGAATATTTAATTCAAATTTGGTATGATCCCGTATAATCCCAGAAATCTGCTTTTTTTAATATCCCCTATTCAATGTGTAGTGTGATGTATTTTCTAATATAATAATAATGATAATAAAATTAAATTCAAATTCGGTATTATCTCAGATAATCTAGAAATTCTGCCCATTTTAATATCGCGTATTTAGTAAATGACATCATATTTAACAAAAATATGATATTACATACTAAATATAGTAAACAGGAAAATTCATGCATTTAATGCAAATGTGGTACTATTCCAGATAATTTGTTCTCATTCGTATCTGGTGTCTGGTATGTAACATAATATAGTTTCCTGATATAATGAAAGGCGATCGTAACTGAATCATTTAATTCAAATCTAATTCTATCCCGGATAATCTAGGAAGTTTTTCCTCTTTAACATCTTGCATTTAGTGTGCAATAAAATAAGACTCTAAGCACGCATTTTTCTGTTCCCATAAGGTTAAAGTACGTTTTATCACATTCTATTTTTACAAGCAGGCGATGAAGTCATTAATTTCGCCAAGTCGAAAAAGTGTTCATTTACACTCTATAAAAGAATATAGGGGATACGCGAGTGTTTTGATCGTTTTTTTATTTTTTATTTCCATCATTCGCATTCAAATCGCAAAGCCTGAAAAATAGCACTTTCGCGTGATAAAAAAGATTCCAAAAAACGCCAATCGCACATTACTTAAAATGTTATGATGCCGAATAAGAGTGAAGTTTTTTAACTAAAAAGAAATGAACGATGCCATAAATTCTTAATGGAATTGTTAGCTCAAATTCGTATTGGTTATTTGAGAGGCGCGATTTTGACAACATGTTTTATTTATTTATTTGCGTTTTGAAGATTATTTGAAAGATTCTTTACTTAAATGCAAATAGAATGTTTTTAATTATCGTATTCAAATATAAAGGAAATATAATCATCAAAAATTGTAAATATCAAATTAATCAAAAATTATAATAAAAAATTATTATAATCATCCAAAATCATCACTCTACAATTTTGTTAGCAGATTTATGCATCTTGATCTAACTCTCATTTCATGCATGTTTAACTTATTTTTTAATTGAATCCGAAGAAATGAGGCTTTCTAATATTTCTTTTGTATTTTTTACTTCTCGCCTTTCCCATCAGCTATAGAATTTATGTTTTTTACTATCTTATTGATTTCACAATCCGGAAAATATTTTTTTAATTGATCTATTTGCAGTCAAAGGCAGCTGCGTAGTCTGCTTAGTTAAAAATTTGCTTCTGGTAAAATTATATCATTTTAACTGTATCATAAAATTAATTGCTTCGCAATTAATATAACATTTTTTTTGCTTGGATTAGATGTTGCGGGGATCTACCCGCAATTAGCATAACATCTAAATTGCGTGGATTTCCCATTTTTTAGTATATAATAACTGTAACTTTAACTGTCTAAAGTTGTTGCCCGAGGAATTCTTTAATTCAAATTTCATTCCCGAAATACGGAACTCTTTTTCTGAGCTGCTAAAAAGCCGTCATGCTAAAAAACCTGTTTTTTTTTTTTTTACTCTCTTATTTTTTTGCGAGGAAGATGCGTCGTATTTCTTTTTGTCGATCGTGACTTGGGATCGCTGATAATATTATCTGAAAACTGCTTTTAATTTAAATTTATTCAAGTTAAAGATGGACGATAGTTTTGGCTTTTATCAATGAATGCAATTTATTATAAGATTCTACAGCATAATATCTGTTTATGTTATATTATAATATTTAAATATATTTACCTGTTAATTTTTTTTTCTTATATGCCTTTATGAAGGACTCGGGAATCATTACTATTTTAGAATCACGCATATTTAATTACATTTAGCACGGACAATTACATTAACATAAAGGAAATGAACATTAAATAGATTTCGTCGAAAACGTCGCTGGATTAATTCACATGTTACGTCGCGTCTTTCGTTCAGAGACACGTCTCGTCTCACACGTCTTGACTTTCGTTCAGACCCGTCTTGTCTGTACTCCGTCTAACAAGCATCAACACCTGTTGGCCAGCAGATGGCGCTCGTCACTACATTTATGTGGTTAAAATTGGAAGCCATGACATATATACATAATAACATATATTGCTCTCTAACACTTCCTGCATTTAAAATATATTACAGCTCTGACTAAATTATAATACGATTCTGATCGAATGATGCGCATGCAAAGAAAATTTCACACTTCTTTAATTGCCGCTCATTTTTACTTTCTCGTATACGCAATATAGAGAAAGTGTAGTAATCGTCAAAAATTTCGAACTCGAGATTTTGTCTAATCTCCAAATTTTAAACCTCCTTGAATTCAAAACATATATTTTTGGAAAATGTTACTCTTCCCGTTTATCTGTTTGTGACAAAGATAATTCAAGAATTCTTTGATCTAGACGATTGAAATTTGGCATAAGGTCTTTACACCAAATTTGCAGATTGCTATCAAATTTTGAGGAAAATCTGTTCAGAGGAAGTCCGTCTGACCAAATGTTCGAATATAAGTTGCTAGATTTTGTGCCAAATCCAAAGGCGGATTGAGTGTCTGTACTTTCAGAAACATGTAAACGAGATAACTAAAAAACGCGAGAACTTAAATATATCAAATTTGGTATTTTGGTATGGGATTTTTGTGAATACAAGTGTAATTTTTGGTCAAATTTTTGTTTCAATCGGGTGGGAAAAACGCATCCAAAACATAAATCGTTTTTTTTTTTTTTTTGGATACTATTAACTGCATGCCAGGAATTAATCGTGAAATAACTCGCCAAGGCTGACATTACAGATTCAGTAAAAATACTACATTCACGTCAATGTTTAATATTTTATAACTATTGTACGCCAATGCTATGCAAGGAGCTCTCGGAACAACATCTTTATTACACTCAAGCTGGTTAAATCTTTATTGAATCATTCGTTTATACACATCGAGAAAACATATACTATTGGAATTCCAATGGCAAATAATTTTTTTTTCTCCAATGCAGAAATTCTGTTTTGTAGAAAATATCTTCTTATCTCGTTATGGTATATTCTTCATCTACAGTCTATTCAGTTTTGAATTCGTTCTGCTTCCTTTTCAATAAAGTTATTTGCAGTCGTTTAAACTATAAATTAGAAGAAAAAAAATCGAATCACATGGTTTTAGTTAAATTCGCAGACGACTGAGCTCTTAACAATTAAAAGTGACTTCTTTCTCCTATTACCGAAATGTGAGTTGTGAAAAAAAAAATTCAGAGCTAGAGTGTAACAAAAGATTGTAGATTCCATTGCTTGGCAACTAAATATCGATCTTCGGAGTAGCCGAGTGTGAAATGGGGGCAAACACTTCCCTCTCTTTTTGATTCCTGTCGTCTGAAAAGGTTGGTCACCTGTAAAAGGGGAGGAGGAGAGAAAGATGAAACGGGTCAACTGTTTGGTTAGCATTCTTCGCACGAGGGCTTAAATTATGACATAAATTCCGCCGGGATGTCATTATCATTTGGACAGAACTTTTCTGGTGTCTTTAGTTGAATGAAAATGATGGGTTAATTTATATTTCAACTTTTTTTTTCTTGTTTTATTTATCAAGATGAATCATAGAACGGGAAATAAATAAGGGGTTTACTATTAAACGAATTAAAGAAGTACTAAAAAGCAAACATTTTACCCAATTTTTTAATGAAACTCCACCGTGGAGGATTTAGTATTTTGAACCCAACACGAGATTTTTCTTTTAATAACCTGATCAATTTAATTTCGCCTTTTAACACATTTGAAACTTAATTAATATACTGACGATTTATTTTAGTTTAACATTTTGTCTTAGCGATTTTATGAGAAGACATACATTTTATTTATTTATTCACTTTCAATACAGACGTGGATGCTGTATCGCATCCATGTTTGATGCAATGTTATTTAAACCGACACTCAGTATTTATGAATTTTAATAACTAAATCAATGTAATAAAACAGATAGGAATTTAATTATTTATACTTATTAAAGTTTTAATATTATTCTAATCTTTTATAATTTACAGAATTTTTGTTTTTTTACAAGCTTATTTATTTTACTGCTGGCCTATTAAGATATTTTTAATCAATCCTCTGCAGCTCCCCCCCCCCCTGTCCCCTTCTGCCATGTCGGTCGAAAATCCTTTATTAGTTTTCAATGATATTGTAAAAAGTCATTACACGAATAGGTGAAAAGCATTAACATCATAAAGTTTAACTGAATTAATTTTAACCTTCACTGGTTTTGAATTTGAATTTAACATTGAATAAGTTTTGAAAAGTGTTATCTAAGGAATTGCTATGCATTAAAAGATGCTGATTAAATAGTAAAATTATTATTGTATATACATACATTATTTGTTAATTTATATTTGTATTTTTTGTATTAAAAGAGGCTGATTAAATAGTAAAATTATTATTATATATGCATACATTATTTGCTAATTTATATTTGTATTTCTTTTAAAAATCATGTAATTTCTTATTTCTATATATTTTAAGCATCAAATGTATACAACTATATTTTATTTTAAATTAAACCATTTTTTTATTTTTAATACTTTATCTCTTTGATGACTGAAAATCTTTTTCAGAATGATTTTGGTGCATTTCTGGCATGCTGTTTTTGAATTTCTTCTGTTTTGAATATAGTATTATGCTATTCCAATAAATTTCAGAATCGGAGAGATAAGAAATATAAACTGAAAATTAAAAAAACAATTATTAATAAATACAAAATTAGCGTATAGTTTCTTGTAAGAGCTGATTGCGCAATTAATTTTTTAATAAAATGTTCTTTAAGTTATACATATTAAATTTCCTTAGTCTTTTAGTGTTTTGATATTAATTTTGTTTTAATATAAGTTTATCTTTACTAGACATTAGTATTAACAATGCCTATTTGTTTTTACGATTGCTTCTAACAATTTTGAATCGAATTTGGTTTATGAACGATACTTTTTTCTGTTTATTTATTTGTTATTGTGTAGGGAATAGTGTTGGATCTCCAACTAGGCAAGCTAGATAAATGTCTGTGTTTGCTAAGCAGAGAGAGAACTGCAAAGTCGAATAAAAAGCTATTTTCCTAGTTCCTAAATTAATATAACAACAGATAGAAATAAGTTTCAAATTAGTAAACAAATGAGTTTCTTATTTGCCATACAAAAAAATATACAAATTCTATGAATTGTGTTGTTGTTGTTGTTGCTGTGTGACAAATGCAATAAAAAATAAGGGAGAAAGGGAGAGGGAGGGACACTTAGATTGGGCCGAAAGCATGCAGAACAACCCTGGCCACATCTTCAGCTTTATCGGAATAAAGAATATCTCTGGAGCAGTCAATATTTTTTTTGAAGAAAGCTGAAGTAATAGAAAGAGAGCTAAAAATATGCTCCGATCCAGCTGCAGGTTTGGACAGTGTCTGCATTTTCCATAGAGTCTGGAGCCATCGGGCATGATCCTTATGCCCCTCAGGTGTCCTGTTCTGAGGCCTGCAATTGTGGTTGTGATGTTTCTTTTATAATTTAGATTTGTCAGGGTGAATTTCTCGAGATTGGTACAGAGCCTCTGTCTTGCTACGGCATTAGCATCCAGAGCAGTAGTAGATAGAGGGGTGGGATCCAAAATTCTATGAGTAATAAAACATAATGATAATATTGATACTTTATCAAATATAATTAGTGAAATTCCTGTATGTTTCATTACATTCTTTTAAAACTGAATAATATTGTGATTATTATTAATAACAGTGTAACTATTATTATAAAATAATAATATTATATAGTAACATTCCGGGAAATATGAAGCCATAATAAGTAAATAAAAATGAATAAATTATGATAAAATAAAAATTATCAATGTAAAATAAATCATTAAAGCGCTGAAAAAAATGCGCTGAAATAGGAAACTAATTTGACTAGTTATTAAAAGAGGAGTTTTAGTCTAGAGGAGCTTTAGCCTAGAGTCGGAAAATACTTAAACTTGCCACTGCCATGGGATTCTGTAACTCTAATACAGAACAAGGCGGTAAATAAAATATGGAATGAGCTCTGGAAATTTATTTTCGTAACATAAAACTCACCTATTGTGTAAGTGCATCAGAATGTCAAAAAAGAATTCTTATTCTGATATTGACGTAAAGCGTTCATAAATAGCTAAACTGAATTGAATCATAATATTTATATGTGTGTTCTTTGAATTTTCTTTCAGTTTACACATTTGGATATTAAGTGATATGAATAGTTTTTAAAATCTTTGTAGAGATGTAGAGGTGTTTTCATTAAACACCTAAAATGTAGTTTTTATTTTAAAGCATAATTTTTATTATCTCGTATATGAAGCATACAAAGATAAAGTGCAGTAATCGATAACAAAATTCGAATTTGAGATTTTGTCGAATTTTCAACTCAAAAAATACTTTGAACTGGACGGATGAAATTTAGTATGTGGTCTTAATCACCAGATTTCTTTCAAATTTTGTACAAAATGCATGCAGAGGAAGTTTGTCGATCTATCTGTCTATCCGAAGAAAAACAAGATAATTTTAAATTGCAAAGAGCTACATGAAAGTTAGTATCTAAACACGACAGTTAGCATCTAAAGTATAGATCTGTATGATATTTTGAGCTCCTTTGTTTAAGAAGTTGATTGACCTTTACATTCATTTACATGTAAACCTATAACTTAAAAATGCAAAGACTTAGATAAATAATCTTATTGCTAAAATTTCAATTCTGTGTCAAATTTCGGCTTCAATTGATTTTAGAAAAGGCACCCATAATGCCTTCTCGGTTTTTTTTTTTTTTTTTTACTGTACAAAGCACTGTAACTTTTTTTCCAGTACAAAATCCTCATGTGCGGGACTCTAAAAATAAAAATCGGAGAGCTCACTTTATTTAAATTCTACTCTTTATGCGGGAAAGGGGAAAACGCTTTTTTTTATAGAATATGCGAGAAAATTTCAGAGAAATAACCGCATTATTTTAGCATGTTCGATATAATTAAATTCTATTTAAAGTTTCTGTTCTTTATAATTTATTTTAAACTATAAAATCAAGTATTGAAACATTATAGGCATTTACATTTGATGCACTATATTATAACGATTGGTTTTCAGTTATTTCCAAAAATCTGTTTTAAAATGTTCCCTTTTTATACTTAGGGTATCGCATCCTTGGTAAAAAAGGAGAAGGAAGTTTTGCCGAAGTGATGGCTTGTCAGAATCTGACAGACGGGCAACTATACGCTTGTAAAACTCTCAAAAGGCACTTTGTAAGGTATGTATGCATAATTATATATTTCTATTCAAAGGATTACATTCTGTTTTAATTTTAACAAAAATATCATCTAGAATTGATAAAATTTAAAGTTTTAAACCAATTTATATTTCAAATTCAACGAAAGTATTTAAATTCTTCGTTACTTATAAAAAGAAGTTTTTTTATAAAAAGCCGTCTGGGATGTTCAGACGAATTTATAGCAACTACAACTCAGAAACCCAAGTTGCAAGAGGATCTTATGCACCTTAAGGCCCGAATGTTAAAATTTATGTTATAATTTTTTAAATTTAATATTGGTGACATTTTAGGAGATTTTTAATACATATTTGTCTATGATGTCCTTTCTGAATATCAGAAAAAAAATCAATGAAATATCAAATAAAATAAGCAATTCCCACGTTTTTTAACAGAATTTCGGGAATTTTTTTACTATATTTTTCCAGAAAATAATATTAATTAAATCTAAATTTTTGACATCCGACATTCTAATTTCGTTACCTTTCTCAATTTTTTCCGAGGTAACAACTAGAATATTTCTCCTTAATCCAAAAGAAAAACGGTTAAAATACCTTATTTTATCAACATTCAATCAATTATCTTCCAAATGAATTTAGATGTTTTCTTCCCCAATTTGCTGTAAAAGGCAGGGAAAAATATTGATGGATTTTTATAGGTTTAGCATTTCACACATCCTGACTTGGTGAGGAGCCAAATGAGAATTAATGCTCTAAAAATCAAGTCATGCGAGTAGCCTGCTGATAATAAATTTATATTTCTGACCCATTCATTTGCAATAAATCATTCAGATTTATATTACTCTGTTCCTGCTGATATGACCACCTTATAATTTATAACTTAAGACTGTGCTTCAGTCTTATCTGTGTTTTTTCTTATCGTTTAAAAAAATATTGAGTGGCATTATTAAAGCAAATTATTGTATAAATCTCCTCTGCATTAAACGCTATGTTGTTTTCAAAATTTATCAAATACAGATTTTACGGAGATAATCTGAACACGCCCTTGGAAAACCAATCGTCTTCGACTTACAGTATTAGTATGTAGTAGATGCAGAATTTGTAGATGACTTGCACAAGACAAATAAGTACGAGTTCTTATTCCAGTAATCGTTATCCGATACACAACAATTTCCTGCAGTTCACGTTTATATTGTCAAAATTTCTCAATCATAGTGGTATATTTATATATTTGAAACCTTCGTTTAGTGGACAAATTTAATGAGAAATCTTCAAAATTCAAATAATTGAGCAAGATCGAATGCCATTAAGTTTGCCAATCTGTTTTACTAAGTAAAGAATTGAAAAGTAGGTTTACTTCGTTAACCTATAAAACTCGTTTTCTAACAAATATTTTTTGGTGGTCGGGAAAATAGTAATTTCAAATAGTGATGAAGAATATTTCAAGAACCATTAAAAACTGAATAATTCGAGACTTCTCAAGCTTTTAAATATTGCGATCCATTTTTTTAAAAGCTGAATCTGCAAAGACTCAGTTCACCGTTGGAGCAGTGAACTTTTGTGAAGAATAGTACATGTTTTATCGAGAAGTGTTTTATAGGTCGAAAAACAATTTTTTGAAGGAAAAAAAAAAGTCCTTTTTTATTTAATATATTTTTCCAAAAACTATTTCTAATAAGGTCTGTGTGAAGAATTCACTTGTATTCAATTGCTGTTGAAGATGGGAATAAAATTCAAATCACTTCGAGTTATTTTCAAAGATTTGCAACTGCAGTTTGCTTCGATGCATAGTTAACACTATAAATAAAGTCTCAGATTGGATCAATAAGTGATATGATATGTCATCTGTATGCTAGAAAGACGTATTGTTTCTATTTGTATTTCGGCACTAGTGGCTTATTCGCGCATTGCGTTATTATTATTATTTTTTCTTTTGCTGCTATGTGACTTGATGCAGATTATAAGCCGCCCACTTCACATTGTTACAAATTGCGCAAAGATTTATATAAATTCAAGATCTTGTCCGATACATCAAAAATTAACTCTTAACGATTTTTTTTTTGAAATTTCTAGTTTAATATAAATAGAATACTGAATATAAATGAGCAAATATTCAGAAGTTGCTCTAAAATTATTTTATGAGATTATAATGCGCAAAAAAAAAAATGTATGCATTTGATAAAAACACGAGCAAAACAACAGCAACCTTTAGAATATTTGATCTATGTAATCTAAAATAACATCCAAGGGGAATTGTATCCTAATGATAGACGCGGAAATCACAACTCTACAAAGAGTTCTTTTATTTTTAGTAGTTCCGGGGCTTTTCTTTTACGATACTGTTTTGTTCAGTGCTACCCCATTACTCTAATGGATTTCATCTCCCAAAAGAATAACACGTGCTTCTGGTTCAAAGTAAGGCAGTAGGAGTATATTTTATCTCGGGAAAATTTACGCCATTGTTTCGTTAAGTCCGACTTTGGCTCTTTATATTTTTTCTGTGAAAATAACTCAAAGAGTTGAACTTCTGTATTATTTAGATTAGCTTTT